>CM070500.1:89571794-90045313 GCA_036346375.1 Guadua angustifolia | reverse complement strand
TCAAGGTGAATGCCTTCTTGGTTAAATATTCTTGCAATCTTGCTTGAGCATTTTTCCCCATTTGCATACCAGGCTAATAAGAGAAATGAAGACCTTTTTTTTCTTCTTCAGTGCTTAATTGCTATCATTTTGATTACATTTCTCTTGTATGGTTATATCAAAGTACAACAATGAAATGAAATACTTTCACATCTTGAAAGAGAACAAAGACAAACATATATAGGAAAAAAGGGAACGCTAACCTGCGTGTATCTGATCTTTTTTGGTCTTCTTTTGTAGAAACACTAGTGAGGCTTGATATATATTAGATTTTGTTATCATGTTATAGCCTTGCCAAAAAGATTCTTAATATGCTTTGGGTGTGCTAGCATTTGTATATTGCATATCCCTTTGTTTCCCCATAGTATACCATTTACATTAACACATATTGAGGATGTGAAGATTTGGTTGAACTTGGTTAGTTGGTTATGAAATCAAGCTGAAAGCTTTAGCTAGTGAGGGTTTGGAATGAAAATGGCTGGATGTATTAAATCTAGATAAGGTTATTAGTTGACCAGTAAATCTGGAGAAGATTTCTACTTCAAGTCACAAATTGATCTCCATTGGGACTTTTAGTTGCCTAGAGTAATAACCTCCCTCTTATCCTTTTTTGGATCTGTTTGGCAAGTTTGTGTGATTGTTGGATGAGTTCTGCTGGAGCTCAATGGAAATGGTGTTATAAAGAGAAACAACTGAAGTGGTTGGCTTCTATTTTGCACAAGTGCTATAAGCCACAGAAATTTGTGTGGACGTGTGTTAATAGTCGCTCAATGTTATTAGTGATTTAACTGCCTATATAAACCTTGCACTGTGAACCCCAAATCAAATTATGCTTTTAGATGTTTTTGATTATTGGAGATAGCCCTAAAATTGGAATTTAGCTGTAATACCAGTGTTTATAATAAACTTTTGGAGGAAACAACAACAATAACAACCAAACCTTTTATCCCAAACAAGTTGGGGTATGCTAGGAATGGAATCCAATCAAAGTCAATAAAACTCGTAAACCTTCGATATTAGGTTATGGTTTTGATACATGGATTGCTAACTTTCATGCACTCATATCCAACGCCAACTCTTTGGATACATTCCAATCCCCCAAGTCTCTTTTAACTACTTCTGCCTACGTCAATCTTGGTCGACCTCTAACTCTTCTTATGTTTTCGAGACGACTTAAAATTCCATTAGCACTGGTTTCTCAAGAGGCCTCCATTGGAGATATCGAAACCAATCTCAAACGATGTTGGATAAGTTTTTCTTCAATTGGTGCTACTCCAATCCTATCACATATATCATCATTGCAGATTAGATCCTATCTTGTACGACCATAGATCCACCACAACATCAGCATCACTACTACGCTTATCTTCTGTACATGTTGCCTTTTTTGTCGCCCAACATTCCACTCCATATAGCATCACAGGTCTAATAAATGCCAAAATGAGGGAAACAAAAAGGAGGTTGTCCCAAGAAAGGAAAATCTTGTTTGTTTTAGTAAAATTAGCTCCTTTTGTTTTCAATAGGAGCTGATCAATTTATTGCAACCACAAATAGCTCATACATTATGGATCTTGAGTTGCACTATTCTGCAAATTTTTATTTTATTTTTCTCATGGAAGGAAAAACTGACTTCTTTTAGTAAAATTAGCTTTGTATTTCAATAGGAATTGGACATTATATTGCAACTACAAATAGCTCATATGTTATGGATCTTGAGATTGCACCCTTCTTCAATTTTTTGCATGTTAAAATATATGCTACTGAGTTTTTATGGTAAGGATTAATATATCTTTTGCTTTTCATGTCAACTCGTTTTTTTAAATTGCTTACTAAAATAAAGGAAACGTTTGGTCCAATATAAAATGTTATGATGTATCTTTTGGTCCTGTTGCTTTAAGTTTGTCATGTTATGTTATTTACAGTTGTATTCAATAAAATTTCCAGGGTGCATCCACTTTAGATAATGTTGATGAATGGAAATGGAAGCTGCACATGCTTCTCCGGAACGATGATGAGCAGGAGATCATCTCAAGGGAAAGAAAGGACAGGCGCGATTTTGAACAACTTTCTCAACTAGCAGATCGAATGGGTTTGCACAGGTACTTCACTACCCGTTTGATGTCCTGATACTGCATAATCTCTATCCCCTATCTGATGATACTTTACATTATGGCAGCCGTCAGTATTCCCGGGTCGTTGTATTTAGTAAGGTTCCCTTGCCTAATTATAGATCTGACCTTGATGACAAAAGACCTCAAAGAGAGGTATGTTGGTTGTTCTAGCAGCTTAAAGTTTTAAGTGTGTATGCCCTGTGCGTTGTTGTTGGCTAAAATATTTGCTTTATAGGTATCTATACCTTCTGCTTTGCAAAGAGAAGTTGATGCGTTGCTTGCAGACTATCTTGCACGGAAAAGAACGAACGATAGGAACTTTCCTAATGCTGCCTTCTCAAGGTCAAGCAGCACAGACAGTTTTGCAACTGATGAAGGCTTTTTTGAGCAGCAGGATAATCAGACTTCAACTAGTGCTGTGATGGAGAGAATACAAAGAAGGAAAAGCCTACAGTTGCGTAACCAGCAGGCTGCTTGGCAGGTTTGATTATATGCAGTAGAATACTACTACTTGCTGTTTGTTTGTTGTTAGTTTTGTCCCATGTGGTTTGAAGTTTCCTGTCATGAGTCATGACGTTTACATTATTCTGAGGATATATACCCATTTGAAGTGAAAACTTTATGGTTAGTCTTAAATCTCAAAAAAATTTAGCACAATATCATTACCAATCGTTGTGCCCTAGTCAAGTAGACTGGTTGCATATGAATGTTCGTTTGCCTTGCTAATTAGTTGTTGCTCCTTCTGTTTCATAGTATATGTTGCATTGACTTTTTATGTCTTCACGATGCAACTTTGACCGTTGTTTTTATTTCTTCATAATATTTTCCAAAATATTGTAATCTGAATAAATTACAGTTTTGAGAATGTAATTCTGATAATAGATCTATTATTTTATCTTCTGACCAATCTAAATAATGGTGTATACATTAGTGACTTAAAATGTGAAATGAAGGGAATATTAGCCCAGATATGCTGTTGAGATTTATGTCTGCATATGTTACTCACAGTTCACAGTTTCACGGTGTTCTTTATTTATTACTCTGTTCTGTATATGATTTATAAAGATCTATCTTCTTTGGGTTTGTTTCTCATGGTAGATGGTACTGTTCTTTATGTAGTACTAAGTCAATATTGATTACTGAATTGATCATCTAATTAATGAATAATGAATATAACTGGTCCCAAAGTTTGCTCTATAGACGAGTATCATGGCCATGCTCGTCTTTGGAAACAACTTGCTCACAAATTGGTGCAGTTAAAATGTCAGAAATTTTAACATGTACAAATGAGAAAAATTTTAATGCGTTTTTGCATTTTGAATTACATCATGTTGCAGTTTCTGGTTACAAGTTTGATTAAGCACCGCTAATTTGATATTATTTTTTCCTACTTATGTTTGCCCTTTATATATTGGTTCAAGTGGATACAAATGATCGGTGCCGATTAGTTGCGCTGGTTGATAAAGCTTCTCTCCTTTTCAGGAATCACATGATGGTCAGAGCATGATGGAGTTTCGTCGCAGTCTTCCTGCTTACAAAGAAAGGCAAACACTATTGGAAGCTATATATCAGAATCAGGTGCTATTCTTGTTCTAGATATGTGTTTGTATGTGAAACATATCAAGTACTCCATTCTCAAATACTTGGCATCTTCCCAATCCCGAGGCATTTGCCCCCAATCTATCCCTATTGACTCTACCCATGTCCCCTAAGTATTTGCGAACGGCAGGAGTACTATATTATGAACAATTGTTATTCAGAAGAGTTACAGTGAGAGTTGAAGAAGAGTTACAATGAGGACTGAAGCTTGGTCAATGATGGATTCTTCGAAACACCAATTCTTTTGTTTGTGATGGTGAACAGGAAGTGATGATACTATAGCATGCATATAGGAAAACAAGCATTAAACTATATAGGAAAATAAGCATTAAACTAAGTTATCTAGCAAACCAAATTAGCCATTTTACTGCTTTGGAACCAGTCAATGTACTTATTAATGTTAAAAAAAAGATATTTTCTACTTAGTCTCTGAAGTTTGAATAGCTGTTGAGTTAATGCTTCTGCACTTTGTTGATAATTTTTTCTTTTATTTATCAGATATATTTGGCTATGTTTTCTGTTCTACTTTTACTTTCCAATTTTCAATTATGTATTTTTTAGATGTGCATTCTTCCTTTATCTTGGAAAGCCAGTAAATCATATTAAGAAAATTGGCCAAAATTTCTGAGTAGCTCTATCAAGTATCAAGATAATGGAGTGCTTACATATGTCTTGTTTGATTGAACAGGTGGTTGTAGTTTCAGGTGAAACAGGATGTGGTAAGACAACTCAGCTGCCGCAGTACATTTTAGAATCTGAAATAGATGCTGCTCGTGGTGCTACTTGCAGTATCATTTGCACTCAACCAAGACGAATATCAGCTATTGCTGTTTCTGAAAGAGTTGCTGCTGAAAGAGGTGAAAAAATCGGCGAATCGGTGAGCTACTTGTACCTGTAGAATGATAAACAAAATGTTTTCCATGCTGAGATTATGGTTTTCTTGTTGCCAATGGAGTATCCGTGGGTATTCTTGTTGAAGGATGTTGTCCAAGATAGCTATTGCTATCCGTCCATAGGTGTCAGATTGGCTAGTAGTCCTGTGCTGCAGTTGGCTTAATTATGTTATTTTTTCTTTTAGTTTGCAGCAGTTTTTTTCTTCTTCAATTTTTAACTTAGGTGGTCTGATGAAAAGGGTTACACTCAGCTTAACAGTCTTTGCAAACTTAGTGAGATTATTCTGGTTTTCTCATTTCTGATAAAGGAATACTTATTGTAGGTTGGCTACAAAGTTCGATTGGAAGGAATGAAAGGAAGGGATACACGCCTTCTTTTCTGCACCACTGGAGTCCTGTTGCGGAGATTGCTGGTAGACAGAAACTTGAAAGGTATTACCCATGTTATTGTTGATGAAATCCATGAACGGGGCATGAACGAAGGTATGTATTAGTCATAATACTTCCAAACTTGTATTATAAAAATGGTGCTAGGTGCTCAGTTAGACAGTGTTATGCTAATTATCTTTTGGTCTTTATGCTAGATTTTCTTCTTATTGTCCTAAAGGACCTTCTTCCACGCCGGCCTGAGCTAAGGCTTATATTGATGAGTGCAACCCTTAATGCTGAGCTATTCTCTTCATACTTTGGTGGGGCACCCATGATACATATACCTGTAAGATATTTTCTTAAGGCTTCTCCACTCTCATCTTTGTCATTTTCTCAGTCTTTAGGCATCAATTCACTGTTATCTTCTTCATTGTCTCGATCTATAGCTTTGCTAGAATCTTGAACAAAGATAGCTTGTCATTGATTAAAAATGTTTCATCCTGCTTGTCAGTTTGACAGACGTACTGCCATATGGCTTTTGCTTTTATGCGATATACCAGGACCAGCTTTGTTTGCTAATAGAACTGGTAGGCATGTATTGGCATGCCACTCGTGGCAACATTTTGGGCTCTTTCATAAATAGTATTGCTTCATAATACTAGTTTTTTACTTTTGTGCTTGCAGCACTACGTTGTGTTGTGGGTTCATATGGTAGTTTGTGTTGAGATGACTTTTTTTGCTGTTTTAATTTTGCTTTTGAGTTGTATGTTGCTCTCTGCATCCAATAGGGTGGCATGTTTTTCATAAGAGGGATCCTGACAAGTTGGCTAGATCAAGGCATCCTCTAACATAGTCAAAATAAAATAGGAGATATTCCAAGCATCTCTTTTATGGTCAATAGTAAATGCTTTAGATTTTCTATACTGGAATTTCCAACTCAATCTGCCGTTGCATTCATGACATAGCCTTGCTGTGCCCATAGGTTTATCCTCCCTACTGTTCTAATCTCAAGTGCCCCAACATAATTGTATCTCACTGTATCTGATGAGATTCCCATTCCACTCAATGTTCATGTTTCTGATTTTTGCAAAATCTCACCCAGAGCTCAGAACCAGAATCTGGCTGGTTCCCAGTGGGCTCTGGGCAGTTTGGGCTCCAAATTCAAATGTCACAATTCATAATTCAAACCTGGATTCCAGAAATTCTGCCTGATAACAAATACAAAACATGCTGGTGCATATGGCTGCATTAAGCCTCAACTTTTTGTATATTATACATTTAGCTAGGTGTACAATAGAACTAAGTTTTATTTGGAATTTAAGTTATGTGTTACGTGCAAATGAGGAATAAGTACTATATGGTCGTGGAGTAACTGTAGAGCATATGTAACATTTGAATTTAAATTACACCTATATTATGCACACAATTTCTCTAACAACTCTTCCAACATTCAAATTTGAAATTTGAGAACTGGCTGGAATTTTGTATCTTGGTCCACACCAGGAAAATTGGGAACCAGCCTTTCAAATCACTTGCAATTGCTTTAGATCTTTCTGTATATTGGGTTGACCTGAAATCTTTTAATCTTGTCTTGTTTTCCTGTCTAAAGATGCAACTTGTTTAGGTGTTTCTGTTGTGTGCATGCTCCTCCTGAAGGTTTTATTAAGATGTCCCTCCTAATAGGTTGCGTGTATATCTCATTTTAGGGTTTTACATACCCTGTTCGGACTCATTTTCTAGAAGATATTCTTGAAGTTACCGGGCACAGATTGACTCCATACAATCAAATTGATGACTATGGTCAAGAAAAAAGTTGGAAGATGCAAAAACAAGCTCTAAGGAAGAGGAAGAGCCAAATTGCTTCTGTTGTGGAAGTACGGTAATCCCTGCTTGACCATTTATTTCCTGCTCAGAGCTTTGGCCTCTAAGCTTCTCTTTTGAACAGGATGCAGTTGAAGCTGCTGATTTAAGGAACTATAGTACGCGGACTCGGGACTCACTATCCTGTTGGAATCCCGATTCAATTGGTTTTAACTTGATAGAAAATGCCTTATGTCATATTTGTCAAAAGGAAAGAGCTGGTGCTGTTCTTGTATTTATGACTGGGTGGGATGACATCAATGCACTGAAAGAGCAGCTGCAAGCAAACCCACTGCTTGGAGACCCTAGCAAAGTTTTGCTGCTTGCATGTCATGGTTCAATGGCTAGCTCGGAACAGGTATTACCACTGCGATGATTTAATTTGCCTTTTGTGGTTACTTTTAGCACAGCCATGCTTAGTTCTTTTGTTTTAAGCAATGACATATTCATGTACGGATGTACCTACCATTTAATTGTGCTGGTAACGCTGGAAGAATTTTTTTCTAAGTTATTATAAATTTATGCTTCAACCTACTTTATACTGATTTAAATATTGCTGGTAGCATGAGAGAGTATTTCTGTAGGCTGATGCTGTTGATTTTGTCCATTAATGTGTGGCAATGCTCATTTGATTCCTGATACTTTTTCACATTGCCTATAATTTACTTTGGTAATATCTGTTCTGCTCAATTGCACTAGGAAGTTCTGCGACCTGATTAAATTATGAATTTATCATCTATGATAACTTGTGTTAATTTGTTGAACATATTCTTGAAGTCCATGTGTTCCTCTTGTTTTACTGCAAGATTATCAGGGTATCCACCACATAGTTCTGTTATAGTGTTATGTACCATGTATCACATAGGTCATTTGTGGGCATGGATAGCAAGCACTACGTGTTTTTATGTCAGCATGCCCTTTATGTCGTCTCTTATAGCAGTGATTATATGCTAATATAACTCTCTCTCTTTTGTGCAGAAACTAATATTTGATAAACCTGAGCCTGGTGTAAGGAAAATAGTTCTTGCTACCAATTTGGCTGAAACCAGTATTACTATCAATGATGTAGTTTTTGTTGTTGATTGTGGAAAAGCAAAAGAGACATCTTACGATGCACTGAATAATACCCCCTGTTTGCTTCCAACCTGGATCTCCAAGGCTTCTGCCAGACAAGTAATATTATCTTTCTTCTTGGAATATTACTAATTTTTTCTACCTTAACTCACATTTTGAATCAATCAGCATTGTTATGGTTATGGATATGTTAATAAAGCAACTGTCATAACTTAAACTTACCTTCAAAGTGTCTTTGGCCATCACACTTCTATTATATTATTTGCTTGTCTGATAATTTAGAGACGAGGAAGAGCTGGCCGAGTCCAACCAGGGGAGTGTTACCATCTTTATCCACGATGTGTATATGATGCATTTGCTGACTACCAGTTGCCAGAACTTCTGAGAACCCCTCTCCAATCCCTCTGTTTGCAAATAAAAAGCTTGCGGCTTGGGAGCATATCAGAATTTTTATCCAGAGCTTTGCAGTCACCCGAGTCTCTATCGGTACATTTCTTTCACTCTGTCTTTGTGAATCACAAAAAATACTACCCTTGTGTGTCTTAAAATGATTTGATAAATTAATTCAGTTTTTTTGTTTCAGGTACAAAACGCCATTGAATATCTCAAAGTCATTGGAGCATTTGATCAGAATGAAGAGTTGACAATTCTAGGTGCCGGATTCACTCTTTAAATTGATCTGTGAATTATTGCTGCTTTACTGTGTCATGCTGGAGCTTTTGGAGTTTGTCTGCTAACTATACTCACTCTTTGGCATTCTTAGGAAAGCACTTGTCTATGCTACCAGTTGAGCCTAAATTAGGCAAGATGCTTATTTTTGGGGCTATTTTTAATTGCCTGGATCCCATATTAACCATCGTTTCTGGACTTAGTGTGAGAGATCCATTCTTGACTCCATTTGACAAGAAGGATGTAAGTAACGTCTAGCTCCAACGTTTGACTACCTCTTCCATCTCTAATGTATTCAAATATGTATCTTTTGTTGTATACTTTAGTATTGAAGTTCTAATAGTGCTTTTTTTTCTAATTATTCCATTACTTGTGTATTTTGATTTTTGGTACTGTAAATGATGTCACCTTTCTCCATGCAGCTTGCGGAGTCTGCTAAGTTACAGTTTTCATGCCGTGACTATAGTGACCACCTTGCGCTTGTTCGCGCATATGAAGGATGGAGAGAGGCTGAAACAGATCGCACTGGCTACGACTACTGCTGGAAAAATTTTCTTTCCGTGCAAACCTTGAAAGCCATAGATTCTCTTCGGAGACAATTCCTCTTTCTTCTCAAGGACACTGGTTTGGTTGATGAGAACATGACTTTGTGCAATAAATGGAGTCGTGATGAAAATCTAGTTCGGGCAGTCATTTGTGCGGGACTATATCCAGGTGTTTCCTCTGTTGTGGTGAGTTTCTTTAATTTAAATTATTGTTGCATCTCATGATTTTCTTTATTTACTGTTTCTTCTCTTGCATTTATTACACCTGTAATTTTGTTTTCATAGTATACTTTTGTTTTGCCTGGGTCAAGAATCGTGGAATTAGGCCCAGTATTAGAGTATTTTGAATTCTCCGATTAGTGATTTATTATGTGCTTCTTGGTAATTTCAGAACAAGGAGAAATCAATTTCTCTCAAGACAATGGAGGATGGGCAGGTGATGCTTTACTCGGTAAGTTACTACATTCTGCGTATCATGACGGGTGATCTTGTTGCTTGTTGAATTCTGCCAGTGGCTGTACAGGACAAAACTTCATTTAGTTCCTCTTTTTTCCAGAGTTCAGTCAATGGAAAAGAAGCCAAGATTCCATTCCCCTGGCTAGTGTTCAATGAGAAGGTGAAGGTGAATTCTGTTTTTCTCCGGGATTCAACAGCTATATCTGATTCTATATTGCTGCTCTTTGGAGGAAACGTTCAACAAGGGGGCTTGGTAAGTTCCTTTGCCTTGCTATTTGTCTTTCATATTAGCAAATTTACCATTGGATAATATTTTACTGCATGCTGCAGGATGGACACATGAAAATGCTCGGAGGATATCTGGAGTTCTTCATGAGTCGTGATCTTGCGTCCACTTACTTAAATCTCAAGAGTGAACTTGAGAATTTAATTCATTGCAAGGTATTAGTGGTTTATAATGTGTCATTCTATACTACACATTCTTTTTTTTTCTTAGTTACTAGCTGGCATTTCAAATATCTAAATAGGCAGCACCAGGCTGCCAGCTCCAATTCAACATCTTGTATAAAATTTATTTATACAATAAGATACAAGATGTATATGCAAAAGATGTACACTGTGCTATGGCTCAACTACCTTTCCTACGACGCTGTTGGTTGGCCAAGAGTGGTAGCACTTTCTAGTTCCAGAGGTAACCATATAAGACCTCTGGTCATGGTTGCCAAATTTGCATATTGGGTGGTCAAATTTGATCAAATTCACTCAGAAATCAATCATTTCTGACTTGATCAGATGATAGTTATCTTACTGAACATCCGTTACCTCATGAAGAGGAATCTGAACTTATGGTTGAGCTCAGTGTCTCTTGGATTGGGGGAGCTGGGTTTCAAATGCCAAACGTTCCCAAAGAAATTCCCCTCATCCAAACACCCCCTCAGTTGTACTTAGCTTCAAAGTGGCGTACATTGCTCTGTAGTACAAGGCTAGTTCCATAGTGTTGAAGTTGACACCGTCATGGGTGTATATTTGTATTTATGTCTGAAATACTCGTGTTTGCATTTGCCAGCATAGCGTTATTTTTTTTAGTTCCCTCAGTTGGCTAATGCTGCTGCTATTTCTGACCAAAAAATCTATTTTCTAACAGCTTCAAAACCCAAGGATGGACGTCCAAACCAGTGAGGAGCTACTGTCAGCCATACGTTTGCTGGTCACGGAGGACCCGTGCAGTGGCCGCTTTGTCTACGGTCGGCACGAACCAAGATCAAAGAAAGCAAAGACAATGCTCTCATCAGCGTCCATGAGCCGTGGAGGCGGAAATGGAGGGGACAACCCCAAGAACCAGCTCCAGACACTCCTAACTAGGGCCGGGCATGACAACCCGTCCTACAAGACGAAGCAAATCAAGAACAGCCTCTTCAGGTCGACAGTTGAATTCAACGGAATGCAGTTCGTAGGGCAGCCGTGCGCCAACAAGAAGGTTGCAGAGAAGGACGCGGCAGGAGAGGCGCTGAACTGGCTTACAGGAGGAGCAGCAGGAGGAGCGCCCTCCGACTCTCGAGACCCACGAGACGCGGATCACATGTCCGTGCTGCTCAAACCACCACGCAGGAAGAGGCATCACCATAGGAGGACTTGATTAGAAATTGAGTGTTTGTTTGCTTTCTCTGTAGCAACCAGTCATAACAGCCAGCAGCAACAACAACAACAACAAATCGTAGATTAGATTAGAACACAGCAACATTTTTATGGATGCCCAAAAGTTTTGCAGGGCGGTGGTGCCGCCTGGGCAGCTGCGTGCGACGACGTAACAGAGAAACGCTCCAGTGGGAAACACTGGCTGTAATGGTGCAAGGAGGATAATCAATTTCCGTTTTAGATTTAGGATCTATCCATACATTAACTCCACTAATTATGTGCGCTATTGTGAACCTTGCAGAAGAGCGTGTAATTTAAATATTCCTAGGATCAACGATGATAATAAGAAACAAGGCTTCTCCAAATTAAGGGAGGGTAGAAGACCATGGATAATGGCGCCGTATTGTTTCTTCCAGGGTATTCACTTCCTAGGGAAAAAAACACCTACGTGGGGTGTTTATTTTCGAATGATTTCATCCCTAAGAGCATGGTAAATAAAAAAAGAGAACTATTGGGGATTTGTTACTCAAATGAGATGCATTTCAGTATTTGCCACCTCATGTATCACTGATACGTAGTCCTTGGGGCTACGTAGGTCATATTGGTGAGACGAGTGGTAAATCCTCAAATCAGTATTTTTACGGTGGAAATAAAGTTAACAAAAGGGAATATGATAGGCCGGGGGCTGAACTGTGTAGGTTACTGTCGCAATAAGAAAACGTTGCAATCCTCCTGTGATTACGGCTGGTATTTAATAAAGCTTCTGACCTAGAGCAGAAACTAATTATGACATTGAGATCATTGTAAACAACTGCGTGATTATTATGTTTTTTTAGAGCTGGGGACTATTGTCAATGCATGACTATATATGTGCACTTAATTTGTTGTGTCTATGGCCACTTTTCTTCTTTTTTGCAATAATGCATAATTCATGGGCGACGGCGTTGGGTAGCTGTAGTGGGTTCAAACTCATTACAATTTTTATTGGCTAGAATGGGCGCTTTGGGCATCTTGGGTTTAGTGACATTAAGATGCACTTCAAACAATACGTCCTCTTATAATATATTTACAATATACGTTCAGCTCGATGTTGGGCTGAACCTGGGCTGGGCTGATTTGGTTTTGACCAGATTAGGTATTCCTGGGTTGGGTCATATTAAGCTCGAATGAACGACCATCTTCTGCTGGTATTGTCTGCAATTAAAATATTTTTTTTCATTTTCTTATATGGATAATGTACAAATTATATGCAAATTTCCCATGAAACTCCTATGTTTGAAGTGATACCTTAATGAGAAAGAAATAATGGACTATAACATAGTTAAAATGTACTCCATCCATCCGTTCAGAAATATAACGCCTATAGTTTGAACGATCTTACTCAGAAATATGAGGTTTGTATGTAGATTTAATGAGGCTTTTTTTACTGTACCCCTATTTATTCTCTCTCAACTATATACATTTATTCAGTACCACCACACAAAAACTATTATCTTTCATTTTCCAAGACAATTAAGTGGGAGTGTCTAAGTCATTTTCACCATATCTTTTTCAATTTCACCCCAATCTTAATCCTTATACAAATTCAAAATACTTCTTATATTTCTTAACAATATGTCAAATATTTACTTCATGTACTCCCAAGAGTACAGAAAATGCTTCATACATACATACATACATACATATATATGTGTGTACTCTTGGGAGTACATACTTCCATTCTAAATATACCACTTAAATGATGTTATTATACCTCTTTATCCTTTTGAGTATACTCTAATACTGATTATAAGATACTTCAAATTAAGTTTCATAAAAAATTTCGTTATGATCCACTCTTTATAGCATAATTTGTGTACATGCTCTTTTTACATATGAAAAAGGGCATATAGCAAAAATAAAGAACTCCGATGAAATTTTTTCAACTATGTCGCATTAGAGTATCTTACAAATTATTATTGAAGTATACCGAAAGTGATAAAGGAGTATAACACATTTGTTTAAATAGTATAAGTAATTATACTCTCTATATATATATTCAAAGCTGAACTTAAACTAAAAATTATTATAAATATGTAGCCCATGCAGTTACACGGTTGATGACTTGTGCTGCTAATTTAAAGTCTAAAAGTGAAACCACGCAGGAACACTAGATATATTAAGAACAAAGGGCTAGCTTTATCTTTCTTTTTCTTTTTTTTTTTTTTTTGGAAAAAATTTGCAGGGCGGTGATGATGAGTGATGACGTGACAGAAGAAGAAAACAAAGGAAGGATAGTTGGCTGTCCCCCCGTGGGCTGGAATCCTATTCCTACTCATACAGCAAGAGAGAGGTCTCAGGTCTATAGTTTTTGCTACCCGGGGCCGGGGAGATATGGTAAGATCTATGCATCCTCTTGTACATTATCATAATCCTCGTCCATGTGCTGCTTGCTCCAGCCCATTTTGCACCGGTTCAATGCATTGCATGCTGAAGAATTAACCAAACCCTCAAACTCAATTAGTTCTATATATGAGTCAGATCATATATCGATCGAAGCCTGCCCTAGCTAGCTCGTCTCTCCTGGTTGTATGCGGTCATGCATGCATGTTCTCGACCGTCTCCCTGATTTGTTGGGGTTAGAAGTTGACTGCACAGCTGAGCAACCGGTGCGTGCAGTTTACTTTGCTTGTTAAATAATTAACCTTGTATATAAGTATATCCCGGCCGGCCTGTTGGTTGCGTTTAACATGGAAGCAGCATGCGGTGGAATCTTGCTAGGTCAAACAACTGCGGTACGTACTTAACACTGCTAGCTAGCTAGTTGCTCGATCGATCCATTCATGTGGTGCGATTCATTGAACATGCATGTTAGTCATGAGATCGAGCTCAATCTTCCTGGGTAAGGGCGCGCAGTCTGTCATTCAGTGAACATGCTTAATTATACGCGGCCGGTCTTCTTGTACGTACGTACAGATGCGATAAATAAGCTAGCACCCATGTCCTGTCGTTGCTAAACCAATATATAGATCACCTGGTCAGTACGTACGTATAGGACGGAAAGCTAGAGTACTCGCGCGCGGCTCGTGCAAAGCTAGCGTAAGTACCTGATCATCTCATCACCGATCCAAAGCATGCAAAATATGGTAGTACTTACTAGTGTACGTTAAGCAAAGCATATAAATAGACCACCAGCCACGGCTGGCTGGCTCATTTCAAGCAATATATGCCCGCGGCCGGCCACCGTGTTCAATCAATCATGGCGGTGCGCGCGGTACGGTGCAGGTGTGCAGCTGCTGCATGCGATGACTATGCAGCAGGAAGCCTCCAGCTAGGCGCGCCGTGTCAGCTTGCAGTTGGTGCAAGTTGGATCTTAGGTGGTGACGATGACGACTCAGGGCATCTGCGATAGTTGGCTGTCTCTTCCGTTTCACATCAGAAAATACGCTAGCTATCTATAACGCAAGAGGTAATCTAGGGCCTGCTTGAGTGGCTATGACTGACCTGTAAATTAGGTCGGGCTCAAACGGGTTAGCTCGAGCACGGTACGAAATTGAAGATCCAAAGCAAGACACGGTCCAAAGTATTATGGGCCGGGCCAGCACGGCCTAACTGCCGTGCTGGGCTGGGCCTTAAATCGCAGCACGGTGGGCCACCCGACACGGCCTGATTGATCGTGTCGTGCTTGGACCGGCACGGCCCGACGATGGCCCAACTAATTGGATATCCCCAATTATACACTCCTACTACTAATTACTGGCCATATCTGGTATCACACTAGATAGTGATTAATTACTGGCTAAAAGTAGTTGGCTAATTAGCTTATGACCAGATAGTGATGGGACAGAGAGAGAGAGGGGCAAGTGCGACTGTTTCAATCGATCTGGAGTAGGCCTAGGCCGTGCTTGGGCCGGCACGGCCCGATGGTGGCCCGACGGACTTTAGTGCCGGGTCGGGCTAGGAAAAAACCATTTTGGACCAGCCCGATGATGCGACTTTGTCTTGGACCGTCTGAAGCGGGCGAAAGCACGATGGGCTTGGCGCGTCTTGCAGCGGCACGGCCCAATTTACTGTCCAAATATGACCCACCGAAAAACTACTTTTAATTTGCTAGATCAGAATCATCAGAATCGACGGTTATAATTTTTCTTTTTATACCGTTTGGCTAATTGGCTACTACAGTTGTAGCTTTTAGGGGAAGGGGGCAACTGAGCGGGGAGGCAGCAACTGAGCGAAACACAGCAGCGGCAAAGCGGGGAGGTAACGCGGAGGCGGCGAGGTGAAGCGACGGAGGTTGGAGAGGCGGAGTTAGCGAGTTGGGAGGCGATGAAACGAAGCCATAACTGGAAAGCTCTTCCCCAGTGGCTGCAGCTTTTAGGGGTGTTTTTGTTGTGGTTTACCTTCTCAGCTTCTTTGCAGTCATGCTGCTTGGGGGGAGGGGGCTTTTGGCTCAAAGCTAAAGCACAGTTCCCCAAACAGCCCCTTAATCATACAAACAAAGGAAATTACGATGAAAATGATAAAATATAGGTAGGGGAATAAATTTAGAGATAAATTGTTAGAGATGTTATCACTAAGTAAGTTTAAATCGTTTAGAACAATCTTAGGAGGTGACTATTGTCTGTGTGGTGGCGCTAGAGGGGAGGATAAACAAGTACTCCATTGAATCGGTCATAAATAATTATTGTTTTAGATATAGATATAATTAAACTTTTAAAACTTTGACTATTTTTTTTGAAAAAAAAGGCAGAAGCTCTGCCATACATTAAAGATGGAAGAAATGCGCCACAGCATGCGAAAGATACATAGACACGAAGGCAGGGGATAAAAGACGGGCGAAAACACTAACGCTAGGCAGGAACTTTAAGACCCGACACATGGTTGATAAGACCCGACCACCACGCTTAGGAACGGACTAAAAGACGGGAGCTTTGACGAAGTGTTCCACATCCTGTCTAGAAACCTCATATAAGGGGTTCTCCTTGTAGTAAAACTGGATGTGTAGAAATCATGTGTAGATTTATCTCGGAAAGTGCTTTCATAATATTATAATTTTACTAGGTTTTATAAATATATTATAATAGATGTTAGTGGTCAAGCTATATCTTAGAAATTGTATCAATGTCTGAAATAATAACTATTTGTAACGTGATGAAGTAGGGTCAAAGGCGGTCAGCATCTTGGGCAGTAAGTGTGGGTCAGACCTGCTTGCTCCGGCCTGGTCTGGTGGCAGGTCTTCTCGCTGTATTGTGTGAGTTTATGGACACTAGCAATTACTTACTAGTATTTGCTTCTGCACTGCACAGGGTTTGGACTTCGGTGGAAGCTACGACCTACAGGCAGCTTCTGGTGTAACATTGCCACTCTAGAGCTCGTGGAATATATATGGGGGCATATTTGGTGTAAACAATTTTTATCGTAAAAATCATCCGTAAAGTTTTGAAAAATTCTTAAAAAATTACCATATGTAGGGGAGGTGAGCTTCTACAATCCTGCAAAATTTAAAGATGAAACTCAATCGCATTTGAAAGATATGAAAAAGACAAATTCGGCCTAAATAGTAATTTTCCACTGTTTAGCACTATTTATTTTGCTGTTTATCTTTTTTATATCTTTCAAATGCGGTTGAGTTTCATCTTCAAATTTTGCAGGATGGTAGAAACTCACATTCTCTACATATGGTAATTTTTTGAGAACTTTTCAAAACTTTTACGAGTGGTTTTTATGAAGTTTTCACGTTTAAAGTGGTGTTTGCACCACATATATATATATATATATATATATATATATATATATATATATATATATATATATATATATATATATAAGATCATCTGGATGGTATATACATTTTTTCCAGATGTGGCATGTATATTTTTTTTGACATACTCCTTTTATATGCGTATATGAAAGTATTTGCAAAATACGCTAAAAATCATGGACTCCTTGCAATTTTTTCACGTGGCTCACATTGGAGTATTTTATAATTAGTGTATAAGTGTATTCAAAGTGATAAAGGAGTATTTCAAGGTCGTTTAGGTAATATTTCAGATGTGAGAGTAACTACACCCAGGAGTACAAGATATTTTTCATATATATATATATATATATATATATATCATATCAGTGCAATCATGAGTTTGGTGCAATCACCGTGCAATCAACTAAAAAAGTTTCAAAAATTCTGAAAAAATCATGGATGTACATCTCATCTTACCCCATCTACATATAAAATTTCATGATCAAATTCGTCCTATATTAAGAGTAATAAAAAGACAAATTTCTGACAAACTTGAATAGTTCAAATGCACCCCAAATTTGTCTTTTTGTAACTTTTAGCATAGGACGAATTTGATCATGAAATTTTATATGTAGATGGGGTAAAATGAGATGTACATCCATGATTTTTTCAGAATTTTTGAAACTTTTCTTAGTTGGATTGCACGGTGATTACACCAAACTCATGATTGCATTGATATGTCCCCTATATATGTATGTATATATATATATATATGTATGTATATATATGTATGTATATATACATGTATATATATATACATATATATATATATATATGTATATATATACATACATACATGTATATATACATACATACATACATATATATATATGTATGTATATATATATATATATATATATATATATATATATATATATATATATGTATATATATATATATATATATATATATATATATATATGTATATATATATATATATATATATATATATGGCACTATGGTGTCTCAGGCACTGTGATTTAAAATGGATATTTTCACTATGTATTTTCATGTGAAATTTTTTGAAACTTTTAGGATATTACGTTCGACCAGTTTACTAACTAGTTCAAACAAGTTTGAACTAAAATTCAAACTAGAGTTTCCTTTTTTGTGATAGTTTGATTGCTAGTATGTGTTGATTTTATATATAAATCAGCATGGCATGTGATCTAAATTCATTCAAATCTTTGAATTCGAGTATATTTTTTTCTATGGTATGTGTTTCATTTGAATTATTATATATGGATATATACATTAAAACTGAATGTTACGAAAAATATACCAGAATTTGGCTTGAATTTGCGCATTTGAAGCCTTCTTGTCCAGTCAACATGTCACGCCACCCATTTCGTAGAGAGATTATTTGGAGATTTTTAAATTATATTTGGTCCTCTTATGGCTTTTTCTAAAAAAAAACTCTTCAAAAATCATGGTTAGGTCTCTCAAGAAATTCTAAAAAAAATCCATGCAAGTCCCCATACCAGCTCTTTCTTAAAAGACCCTTTTGAAAATTTTGAAAATATGTTTAAACCCTCCCACCATTATTTTGAAAAAAACTCATGGTTTCGAAAAATGGCCCTCACGCAACGCCGCGCGCTTCCGCGGTGTAGAGCCACATATACGCTTCTAGTTACATTATGTATGTATTTAGGGTGAAACTAGAGCTCGGACGTCCGATTACTGTTTATCCCATCGGACGCATCTTGCAACATTTTTTTCCTCCGCATGCAACATTTTTTTACCGACGCGTGCAACATTTTTTTGAACTCTTGCAACATCCGTTTATTGTAGCAATTTTTACTGTTTATCGAAGAAAAATATTGCACGCGTTGGTAAGAAATATTAGATGTGTAAGAAAAAAATGTTATAATGCATCTAAAAATTTCGGACGGCTGGACACAAATCATTAGGATGTATTTATATATGTGTACGTTGATCCCCCCAAGCCGCCAAGTAAGTCCAGCGAGCTCACCAGGGCTAGCTAGCTTGCTTAATCAGAGAAAAGAATTCAGATCAACAGAGCGTGGTCGGTGCCTCGGTGGTGCAATTCCTGCAGGCACGGAGCCCGATGAGGGAGTAAATTAGCAGCAGCACGTGCAGCGCCATCGGATTCTTCGCTCTCGTCTGCTATACTCTGATAACAATTCAGAAAAAAGTTTAAAACGTTCTGCTAATGGGGTACTTAGATTTACTCATCTCAAACCGATCTGGAACTTTCACAGCGTACTCCGGTTGTGACAGCCACCGGTTTTCTTGAGGTTTTGTCCCAGCGTATACGTAGCATATCAAAAAAATTTGTCTTTTTAAAAAATAATAACAATGAATAAATTTAAAATGTTGTTTTATTAGCTTTTGAGAATTTACAGTAATGATTCAATTTTTTCTGGATTTTTAATCATTATTTCTAAATTTCAATTATTTTCTATGAATTTTATGGGTTTTAAAAGGCTTTTACAATTTTAAAAAACTAAAAATTAATTTATGTGTAAAACTGAAAACAAAATTTAAATTTAAAAAATTAAGTTCAAAATGAGTCAAGGAATTTCTATGAATTTTTGTAAATTTTTGAACCCAATTTTCTATTTACTAAAAGCCCTTTTCGGATTTTATTAATTATTTAAAATAAATAAACTTATATTAACATACTGGAAATAATTTTGGTAAGCTCAAACCCTATTTCAACTCTCTGAAATATTCTAGAATTTTGAGGGCTATTCTATTATTTTTATTTATTAAAAGGAATTTTCAATATTTAACTAATTAATGTGAAAAATAATGTGAAAAAAATATTATGTACTAATATTTTATTATTGATTTAATTACTAAAATTGGTTTCTGTTCAAACTCTTGAATTTATTAGAATTTATTTGTTGTTTTACTAGTTTTAATCTAAATTTTCAGTAGTAAAATAATTGCTTTCATAAATTAATTAATTTGAAAACTGTTTAAATTGACCCAACCCGATCCACTTCACTCCAGCCCCACTTGTCAGCTACAATGGACCCGAATCACCCGACCCACATTAAGGCCCTGTTTGGTAGAGTCAGATCTCGGCCCACCTCAAATCAAACTTGTAGGCTAAAATAAAGTGAATTAAGTTTATATTTTTATATAAAATGTAAACAAGATGACTCATCTAAACACTTTTAATATACCAACATTTTCAGCTCCATGAATCTGTGGAGCTAGGAATACCCAGCTCCACCCGATCCACGGATCTGGTGGAGCCAGAGTTATACCAAACATAACCTAAGAAACCGTTTGGTAGAGCTTCGACTCCCGAATTCTCGTCTAAAGGAGCCCGAGCTGTAGCGAACACCCCTAACTCCCTCGCGCGGCTCTGAGAATCCTAGAGGAGCGATTCTCCCATTTTCCTAGGTGCGAGGAGTGGCCTCTAGCCTGCTCCCCGCAAGAATCTCACCCGCGTCGCCTCCTCGCGTCTCCACCTCCTTGCCTCGACCGCATCGCCTCCATGCCTCGACAGAATCGCCTCCTCGACTCCTAGAGCGTTGCCTCCCTATCTCAACAGCCGCCTCCCTGACTCCTCGATCGCTGGCTACTTGCCTCGACAACAGTCGATCTACCTCACCTGCGTCGCCTCATGCCACGCAACTTGTCCCCGTTGCACCACCTCAACCGCCACCAATCTACCTCGCCTACGCCACCTCAAGCCCGTCGACCCATCCCCGCTTGCGCCACCTCAACCGCTGCATCCCGCCTCGACTACTCGCACCAACCCCCGCCTTGAGTGCCCCCAACGAGCGCCGCTTGGAAGTATGGTCGAATTTGGAGCTAGCAATTAACCAAACACTTCTCTAAACTGCTCTTGCTTCTTCAGAGCATCAAAATCAGGAGGAGTTGGAGTAGAATCAGAGAGGAGTAGGAGCTGGAGTGCTACCGAATGGGGCCTAAAATTCCACCTGTTTCAACTCAATTAATTCTGACGAACCCGTCACTATTTTGGCCATTACTCTAGCGAGCGTTTTATGTGGATCCACTACTCCGATTGCCCTATATATTGAACCACATATTCCTCTCCTCATCCCCCCCACACACACAAAACAATTTGAGGTTTTGCAATCCACTCTTCGAATCACTCTGAGCAAGCCATTCTTTTCGAACTCTAATGAACTTTTGGAGAGCTCTCCTGATCATTCCCAACCTCCATTCGGCATTACATTTTTTTGAAGCTTCCTCTCGGTGTCCTCTATATCGGGTAAAAACAAATTTGAAAATTCCCACCGGAGCACCATCGATGGCCCTTCTCTATGTCCCAGAGCTCTATTTTTGAAAAATTGTGAGGTTTAAAAGGTCTGATCTCCTTCATTCCAAGTTCGATTGAATTCATTTTTCTTCCTAATTTCATATAAAGTCATAATCTACCTATTTATGCAAGTTTTAGATTTTATTTGAATTTACCTATTTTCCAACATTTATATTTCAAAGTGCCAAAAAAATACCAAAACAACAACCCAGATCTCCAGAGCATCATTCAAGGCAATTTACACCCTTGATAATGTTGATCCTAGATTTTTGAACTATTTTTTATTTAATTTACTGCATGCATAATTTTATCAATATAATTTAATCCCAGATTTAAATGATTAGTAGCGTCCAATTTGTTAAAACCACATTTGAACTTAGATATGTATGCCATTGATACATTAAGGAATACTTGTATATATGATGATTATCAAATGCTTAGATATGAAAGTATGTCTTTATGGGAATTTGAGTCAAGTAAAGAATTCTTTCAAAATGAAACTATTCCTTGGTATTGGTGTACCATAGAATGGTGGAAAAAGTTATATTGGTCAAAGGAAAATAAAAATATGATTTAGATTGGATGAGAATGGTTGACCGGTGGTTTTTAGATTTGTAGAAAAGCTCGCCTAGTCAGTTAAGACCGGTCTGTGAGCTATTGAATGTAAAGCGTAACCATAATACCACAAATTTGATATGGGACAAACCTGACTAACTAATTTGCAAAGTCTCAATATCAGTTGTGCCATTTGGATAAGTAAGTGGTGCAAGAAGGGGCTTATGAACTAGGCTTTCAAACCCTATTGGTGGTGGAACCTTAACAAGGCATGACTGCTTGGGATTGCGCATTGTAAGAACCTTGCGATAATCACTTAGTCGTATGCCTAAGGAAGCGTATCATGACCGATATATTAAGTTGATTATCTCTAGTGGGTAAAGTTGTACAACTTCTGTAGAGTTAAAACAATCAATTAGTTGCGTCCGCGGTCATGGGCATGCCGAGTTGGCCTCTTATGGATTAGGCTTTGGTTTTCTAAAAGTGATTTGAGAAAGATGATTTGTAGATGGAAGGGTTCTGTCTGGTAAAATTGGGATGAAACTCTGGGACAGATCCCATGTGAAAAATTGATTTAAAATTCAGTTATTCTATATCAATTACGCCTTAAAAATTACTTACTATATTTAAAATGTTGCTTTATACTCAAGACTAACCCTTTTGGCTACTCCACGTAGATTTTCTCTTCAAAATCACCGTACAAGAATGCGCTGTTTTCACATCCTTCTGTTCCATATGCAAATCTCAATTGGCTAGTAATATAGGAACTTTCCTTAAACAAATATGCCTCGCAACTGGAAGAAGAAGAATACCTCTCCGTAGTGATAATGAACGGAGAGGGTAACTAGTAGCAATAGTAACACACATCACACACTGCGTACAAGAGAAAAGTTATTTAGTACTCCTCTAGTCACAAATACATGTACATTCTGTTTGGAGTTGCGTAAGGTAAAACTTTTAAAACAATGATTATTGATATCTTTTTAAATATTTAGGTTATATACACGAAAATCATATATATAGATTTATCTTCAAAAGTATTTTAATAATATTATAATTTTATTAAATTTTATAAATATATTATAATATAAATTAGTAGTCAAAAACTCATATCGGTGACCGGAGTAGAGCAGTACCAGTGACACAAATCACACGCTACCGCATGGACTTAACGAAACGATTCAGCTGCTAGACGAAAAGACATACATATTAGCGGCTTGACCAACTAAATTATCAAGTGGTGAATAAATTAATGATTGCTGGGCTGGATTAGGGTCAGAAAAGGCTAGAGGGGTGTTTGGATTGGGGTATTTCATTGAATTATTTTAGAATCTAATTTAAATTTAAACTAAATCCTAAAACCTTTCAAGTAATTACCACTCATTCAACCAGGGCCTAGCCCTTTTCGCTTTACGGCATACTAGAAATGAGCAAATTAAATATACAGTGCGTGCAACGGTGCAAGAGACGAGAGCGAGATTAGGAGGCCGGCCGACCGGCCGGTAGCTAGGGCCGTGAAAATTAAGCCAGCATGACATCGATCGATCGGTATGACGGGTGCTTGACCGGCGGCCGGCCACTCATTCCACCCCCGACCCACTCTCACTCTGCTCTGCTCTGCTATGAGAAGCTCTCATACGTACACCACAGCATATATATAAAATATCACGAGAGCAATGTAATGTGCGTTTAACATGCATGCATGGATGCTCCTAGCTGATCGATTTCCATTAATTGCATGCATGCGCTGTGGTGTTGTGCAGTTGAGCAGCAGCTCAGCTTAATTCGATCATGCTTGTGCTATAGCTTCTTTCCAGGCTGTGCCTGTCGACTGCATGCATGTACTGGTGGTTGCATAGGAATCCTCCTATGAGCCCTACCTGGCACCTGCTGCTGGCTGCAGCAATCTCATCCAATCCGTAATGTCTACACACACGCGTATGTACCTACTATATATCAACGTGTATAGTGCTATAATGCGATGTTTAGCTAATAGCATGTATCGCCCACTCATACCATACGTTGTCGTCATTGGTTTAGCGTCATCATTTCAGTTCTCTTCCTAAGATTTATCTACTTCGTTCTTATAACATATATGCTCGTGTGGTATCCTATGATATCTGATAAAATTCAAACCATGGGTTATGCGTTGCTGCACATAAGGAGAGACATCATACAACGACAACTCACTGTTGACAGTCTTTATTAGATCAACTAATTCATGATAATCTGCTGCCAGTCCTTGGCTAGGTTGATTGCAAGTTACCAGGATTCCTAACAACAGCAACTTGACTGGCACTAGCTAGACTACTAGTCATCACCAGTAAGAAACTGACATCTCCAACACACCGGCCTTTGAATCGCACTATCTGTCTCAGGAACAGTCCAAGCATTATCTACAATTCTGCATAACAAAGGGGTCAATTAAGTTAGGTAGCTCTAACGTAAATTTTGAGACGGTTCTTGTGACAAATCATTAGCGCACCCATCTTGTTATAGACTAATTAATCTATAAAAATGAATTGCCTTTTCCTCAAAATTAAGTAATAATCATATGATTATCCTAGAAAAAATGTGCACATAACTAGCTAGGTAAGTAGCCTGCATGCAGATTAATTAGTTCCAAGCTAGGTTTTGTCATCTCTTGTATTTGCTTGGAACCTCACATTTTGGTTCTTATTATGTGTAGTGGTAACACAGCAATACTCTGACGCGAGCGTAGAGAGTCGTCGCCTCTGCATCGAGCTGTACAACTCTGAATGTATTGAGCGGAGTACGTAGTTGTTATATAACGAGTGAGTTGTCTAGCCCTCATGCACAGCATCGCTAGCATTGTCCGTCGACTGAAAAACCAACTTTGAAATTTCAACTCCAGCTGCATGTAATCTTTTATATGTAGTAGCTGTATTATCGGAAAACTGACATGATCTTGGCTTGTTGCCTGTTTGCAGTTACATACATATATAGTGGCGTACTGTTTATCACTTTATCTACAGGTTTTAAAAATGTTAATTAATTTTCACTGCATGCGACGGTATAATGTTTCTTCTGAAGAGATCGACACTAATTCATATAACATTTGACAGACAGTTCACAGGCCTTTTCCCATGTGAACTCTTTTCAAACATCCGTGTCTGCATGCATGGTCCCATTAAGCGACCACTTTTGACTGTTTTGGTCTGAATCCTACATGTTGAGCGTGGATTTTTCTTGCTGTTCTTCTGAATTTTTTCAGATATTTGCCATCCAACCATACTAGGGTGACCTGTCACTAGCTGGAGCTATAGGCAAATGACCACGTCGGTGATCTAATTCTTGGGAAATAACAGGCCGGAGCAGAAAATTTCTTGTAGCTTATGTAAACTAGCATACTTACCTACACAACTGCGCATTTAGATATTATGCTATAATTATGTTTAATATACAACTCTACTTCTAAAGATTGAAATACAATTGTATTTGTTATATAACTCTATTTATATATGTTAATCTGCACGTTATAATCTAGCCCCATCAAAATAAGTAATAGAGATCCTTTCTTTGATACAACTCTATTTCTAATGATTGAAATACAATTATATTTGTTATACATGATTAATCTGCACAATTATAATCTAGTCCCACCAAAATAAGTGGTGAAAATCCTTCTATCTTTTTTTTTGATTAATATGAGAATTTCTAGAATTTAGGATTATTGTGGAATTTTCTTGCTCTTAAAACGAAGGATGTGCCTTGAATATCCCCGTTGTTAATTTTTAGATATATAGATATAAAGGAAACAAAAGGGAAAAATTAAATCTTTGTTTTTGTTTCGAAAGAATTGAAACACCTGCTTGTTAACTCTCTCTAGTGAATCCCTTGACCTTGCTATGGTAACACAACTTATTATTTTAAATATTTAACCGCTAAGAAACGTACGACATGATTATCGCAAAGGCAGTACGTCTTGATACTATACCTGATAAATTTAAAATGTATCGAAAAGAGAATCCACTAATTTTCAAGTTATTGATGCACTGCACTACATTGATTATAATTAGCAGCCCGACACAAAAGCAAATGATAACAAATTAATCACGCAAACAATGATATTCATGTATGTACTATATAGAATCCTTTATCGAAGATCCTAGCTGTGTAGAGGCCAGGAGTCTTCTTAGTATAATTGTATCACCTTGATGTAATTTACTAAGATTAATAAAAGCTTCCTTTATCGAAGAAAAAAAACTATATAGAATCCATCGCTCATCATACGGAGAGTACCTTCTGCGCCTCCACAGAAAGTTCCCATCCTCCAAAGCCAGCAAATGACAACTTGTAATCTATTCGAGGAACTTGGAATAATAATAATGCTGTAATGTTCATCATAATAATAGTCCTAGAGAAGGCAAGGGCCTCAAACTCTTATACCTATATATAAGCATGGCATGCATGTTGCATGGCACACAGTATATTGTCTCTAATTAATCTTCCTCCATTTTAATTTCCTATTGCTTTCGGCATAGGAAGATTTGATTGATGTGATCTCCTTTTAGTGGAAGAAATCTTGTTTTTAGCCATCCAGAGTTGCTTCCCAGAAGAACATAACAATGTTTCAACATCATCCGGTCATCTGTTGGATAGGGCGAAGATAATGTTAATTTCATCAGATGAGGTGCATGCTATGCATGATTCAGATTTCTGCTGTCATTCCCATCATCATAATTGCATTTTCGATATAATCAAAACAAACAAACAAAGAACATATATAGTAGTACTAGTTGCGAGATTATTGTCATGCAGCAGAAGCATCAGGTCAGATCAGATTGTTGAGCTACGGAAAACCAGGCAGATATATCAATTGAGACATTCTTTTTTGGTACGAAAAGAGCGAGAGCGAGAGTGGGAGTGGGTCTCCTACAATGGACTAATGGAGTTCTCCTACTTGCATCGTCCTTTTGCTGCCATTGGAGTAATGGTGAACTGAAAGGCCTTCCACGCATGTCTCTTGCAGCTGCATGCAGTGGACTTGGGGTTCCTTAATTAGGTTTTGGTTCCTTTCTGTTGGACTCAGTTGCCATGCAAATCTTGGCCAGAACCTTAAGATATGGTGCAGCGCAAGTTTAAATGTAATGCCCTGAAATGATTGAAACAACCACCATGCTGCACCGTCCAGTTCCGATCTGTAAGCTTATACATAGGATGACCTTTTCGCTAAACAAAGAGAGAGAAAATTGATATTTGACACCGGAAAAATCTGAATGTAAGAGACATGTTAGTGCAAAATAGCTCATGTTATATGTGACTCCGAAACATGTTTACAATTGCCGACGTCATATACAAAAAATAATTAAGCTATATATATGTTCTGCAAATGGCATATGTCGGAGTCCAGATTTTGATCACTGAATAAATATCAAGCAGCCCATCATTTATCTCCTCGAGGAAGCAGCATGCCATATGCAGCACATGCTACAATTTCAGTAAAAAATATATATATCCTTAGATCCTTATAAGCTGCATCACCAGACACGATAAGCATGCCTAATCCAAAAATGTCCCAAGAGGCCAACAAATTGATGTGATTTTGTCCAGCCAGATCCAGTAAGAGGAAGGAAAAGGAGAAAAAGAATATGTGGGTCTTGTTTGAATGGTCAGCATAAGAAAAGGCTCTTGTCTCTACTCAACAGTATTGGAGACTCGAATTAAAAAGGCACACTGTCTCAGTCTCTTTGTCGTCTCTTGACTTGGATGTGCAATTTACAAACAGAAAATATGTTGTTCTCCACTTAAAAAAACTTTGTTCTCCTGAAATGAAAAATGTTCCAAAATTATATATGTGCTGCTTCTTTCTTCGCCTTTTGCCCTGGCTGGCTGGCATATGAGTGTGGGCCAGATTCATGGGGTCTTCAGCACTATTGATTGACTGAACATTGTCTCCTGTTGAATATGTTCAGAAAAAAACCTAAATGGACACTATAAGTCACTTAGTACTTAAAACTCGAGTACTATCGAAATTGCCGACTTATTTTACCAGGTAAACGTCTTTGTCCATGCAAAAGTTATGGTTACTTGACAGATCGAGGTGAACTAACACATAATATGTTGGTAGATATGAGACCATTCCTTTTGTCGTACCACTAGAGTGAGAACTTCAAACATGAAACTGGAATATTCATCAAATTATTCATCTCTTTTTTCTGTACAATGTGCAAAAACCGTTCGTTTCTGGAACTTAATTTGCTCCAAAAAGATTGAGGACAGATCTTTTTTCAGTACTATGTGCGATATAGTTCCATGGGGTTTGCTATATAGTTTTGGTAATCCTATGATGTTACTACAGGTTAATTTCCTATAAGAGATTTTTTTAAAGAAAAGACTTAATCATTTCTGCCAGTATACACTCAACAGCTACTCAAATTTCTGCTGTTACTGAAAATTCGAGCTGTACAGTACCAGATGATGATTATTGGGGAGGGGAATATTCTTGAGCTGGTGGACTACATGGTGTAAGCTAGGAGAAAAATATTGAGCATCTTTTGGGACGGAAGATTGTGTAACAGTAGAGCACATTTAGAGGTAGCACAAAGTATAGTGGTACTGTGGTGGAGTAGTACCAATGGGTAATGAATGAGAAAAGCTAAACTAAGAATCATGGTAGTATTTGGGTTCCTGGCCCGACCCCTGTGAGTGACTGTCACTCATGCCTTTCATTTTGGAAAAATCGATGATTTGTCCTGTTTTTTCAGACAACTTGATGATTTGAAAACTCAATTGGTTTGTCATGATTTGTTACACATTTTGGCCATGATCCAAGTTCCCAACTTGATTTGTCATGCCATGCCATCGTATGACATCAAAAGAAACACAACAATGCCTAGCCCTCAAAAATGTGTAAGATCAAGATTAATGTCAAAATTGTAGTTGGATGCTTTGTCAGTTGTAGCATGTGACCCAATAACTATTCCAGATGGACCGCATGGGATTTATTTCAGCCATTTATGGTTTGGCACTTATCCACAGCACATCAATTTTTGCAATGTACTTCCATGGACTATGTTTCTTTAATCCGATGGTCATCATATTTTTGGGCATATGATAAAAAAAAACTGTCCACACAATTTTAAAGAGCTTGACTGGCTGTCTTGTGCAAGTACTATTTGGATCAGATGCATGGAAATATTGTCTATCGAGGTCCATGCACAGGAAAGTGGAATTTACATGTTCCATTTTTTTTACAATGGTTCCTATAGTTATTAGACCGGGATTAATTTGTGTAGGTGTGGTAATTTTTAGTTTGTGTGCATATTTTTAAAAGTACGTGTTGGAACTTGCTATATATTTTTTAAAAAGAAGTGGAATTTGGGAATAAGCATAAAATTTTGAAACAACACATGCGAGTATGGGTCAATTTTCTCAATATTGTATATGAAACGGATATGATAGAAACTTCCATACAATGAAAGCATGTAAAAATCATTTTACTACATGATTCACTGAGAGGCAAAATACTGAAAATGGGGACTGGTTTACTAAAGACAACCCTTGTGACGTTAAGGCCCCTGTATTGGAACATGGGAATTTTGATGAGGAAGGAAACGTGCAATTAATCTCACTAGGTGTTTTCCTTTCTTCTACATTTTAATGGTGAAATCTTGTGTCCTCGATATGTTTCGAATGCTAAGGCCTATTTGGAACTAAGGAATTTCCTCGTGTTCCTATGTTAATTGAACTGCTTTACTCAAATGTTTAATCAATATTACAAAATTGGTCCCTAGAAAAAATACAAGATCGGAAAATATCAATCATAAGAAATACTTTCGTAATATTATACTTTCACAATATCTTACAAATATATTAGTTTAAAATTCATAATCAAAGTTTAATCATAGAGACCATAATAAGTAATGTATACTATATATTAAAGCGCTAGAGATTGACGAGCGCTGGCCGGTGCCACGTCACTGGCCTCATGGAAAGGCCCTCCGAAAAATTAGAAATTACATTTAAGTCCTTTCAGCGGTTTTTTAATAAAATAGTCCCAAAAAATTAAAATTACATTTAGGTCCCTCTACGGGTTACATTTAGGTTCTCCTCGTGGTTTTTAGTAGAACGGACCCCGGAAAAAAAAATTACTTTAGGCCCCTCTACCGTTTAAAATTGGAAATTGCGTTTAGATCCTTTCAGCGGTTTTTTAATAAAATAGACCCGAAAAAAATTAAAATTATATTTAGGTCCCTCTACGGGTTACATTTAGGTCCTCCTCATGGTTTTTAGCAGAACAGACCGAGAAAAAATATATTACTTTAGGCCGCTCTACCGTTTATGTTTGGCTCCTCTCAGAGATTTTTAGAGGGCGGACTCGAAAACAAAGATACATCTCGACAAAAAAAAAACAGATTCAACAAAGGTTTATAGCAATTTACCGGGTTTGCTAACGGGTCCTAGCGACTTTTTTTTTAAAAAAACAAGAAAACTGAAAATACATAAAAAAAAGGCAGCCGTGCTTTTCTAAAAAAACACGGATTCGTCGAGGGTTTATAGCAGCCCATAGATTCATTGATAGGTCCTAATGATCCATTTTTTTAAAAAAAATATGAAAGACCCATTTTTTTTAAAAAAAATATGAAAACCCAAAATACGACCACATTTCTCAAATTATGTTAAAAAAATAGCCGCTATTTTCTAAAAAACCATAGATTCGTCAAAGGTTTATAGTAGCCCATAGATTTGCCGACAGGTCCTAACTATGGTTTTCTAAAAAGAAACATAGATTCATCGAAAATTTATAGCAACCTATAAATTCGTTACCGGGTCCTAACGACCAATTTTTTTTAAAAAAATGCGAAAACCAAAATACGACCAAATTTTTCTAATTTTACACAACGTAGCGCGTTACCCTAACTAGTTGTACTGACTAGTGAGGAGTCCGAGTTAACTTTGTCTAGTGTGAATACAACCTTGGTGTTGGTGAATTACTTCGGGGCGATTTGGATTTTGGACATTGCTTATGGGGATGGAAAATTCACGTGGTGCCATTCTATGTTAAGAGGGAGTTGTTTCAGTGAAATGCGGTATTAGATACTTAGAGCATCTACAACAACAGAGATGACTATTGTTTATATATTCTTTCATGTTATCTAGAGATAAAATTAAATATAAACTTCTACAATGGTTTATCTATTGCACTTGTCTCTAAGAGATCCTACAATCTTTTAATTATGGCATAGAAAAAATATTTGTTAGAGACAATAACTCATACAATAGTGTTTTGTGCTATCTATATAGCATAAATTTATGAGCTTATCTTATCTCTTCACAAAAAGATAGCTACACACTTTCTCTCTCCGCGTCAACAAAAATCCTATACAACACAGCTTATAGATAATTGATATTACACCATTGTACATGCTTTTAGATGGAGTGGCGTGTGGCACAAAGTTGTAGCTCATTAGTGATTAATGTTGAATGTGTCCAATTCCGGAACTTTACTGTTAACCGAGTGAGTGAACATATCCAGTGAATGTTAAGTATTATAAAACAGAGGGCTTAAAATACAAGGTATCCGTACCAGATTTACTCACAATCGAGACTTTGAAATAAAAAATTTGCAAGTGCCGCCGAGCCTAAATGTTTTAACAAGCCCAGTTGGCACTGGAAAGGGAGACACAATTTAAGCTTGGTTTTGGCGTCTCATGTGTAAATCAAGGTGGCTAATCATGGTGGGACCCACTGCTAAACAAGCATCAACCATTCAAGCTTGCCCAAATGATCCCTGTAAGACTTAAAAACCGCTCTATTTCTCTCTCATTTTCTTTGACCATCTCTCTCTCTCTCTCCTTATAAGAAGATGATTCTCAGGGGGGCTATAGTAGTATAGACTCACTCACTCCACCGTTCAACCTCTCCTCCTCTTCTTCTCTCTCTCTCTCTCAAGAGAGAGCACCAAAGGAGCGAAAAGAACAAACCCCTCCATCGCTTTCGACGGCCAAGATCTCCTCCACGGGGGGATCGTACGGGCGACACGGGGCTGTTCCTTTCGTCCACGTAGGTGCTTTTCTTTCCTCCTCTTCTCCATGTTGATCTCGGCTCCACTGGAGTCGCACTGCTGCACCGCACGGTCGGCCTGCCGGGCAAGAGGAGGAGGTCATCTGAGAGGATGGCGCGGGAGAACGGGGCGGGGGCCTTCGGGCGGCGGAGCTGCTCGCCGGTGAAGAGGTGGAGCCTCGGAGGGTACTGGGCGGGCGCGGTGGTGACGGTGACGAGGAAGCTGTGGGCAGGTGGTGGCCCCAGGGGAGGCGGAGGCGGTGGAGACGGCAGAGGCGGAGGTGGAGCGCCTCAGAGAAGAAGAGGTGGACGAGGAGGGGCGGCGTGGGGACAGAAGAGGGGGAGGCAAACTCGCAGTCCTATTTTCGTTTGTGTTTTTTCGGGGGGGTTCTGCCATTGAATATTATCGTAGTTCCTGAAACGGTTCCTTTTTGGTGCTTTTTTGAGTGAATTCCTCTGGTGCTTTTAGTTACGTTCCTGGGAGTTCTGATAGGAACTGAGGTGGTTTTTTGAGGGCAAAGCGTATGGGACTCATCAAAATGGTACCTTTCCAATGTCTCCTATTGTTCTTGCCCAAATACATTCTTAAAGCAGTTGCTTGCATTTTTTTCTTGATTCATTTAGTTGCGTTGCTCTACAAAGACCCAGTCTTTCCTGTTGATTTATCAGCATTGAGAAAAATGCAGCCTGTATCTGTCTATTTCAAATCCTTGATGTGCATTTGAGGGCCCTTTTATGCGTGGAAATCACCAACAGATTTCATCCGATTTGATGTGCGCATCTCTAATTCTAACTTTTGCAGCATTGCAAAAGCTGCTGCTTTTAGCTTTTGCGTTTTCTTAATTTGGAGGAGGTGTACGGCTACCCTGTTGGACCTAATTACTTCCACAGGAGTTAAATCATGGTGCTTTATTTCTTTTGAATTGTTTGAATTGTTTCTTTTTTTGCCTCCTTTTTAAGTACAAAAGTATTTTCTTTTCTTCTCTTGCCTTTTGTTGCTTCATGTTTCCCATGTAGCCTTTGATTGCAACAGGACACCCTTCTTGTTATTTTGGGATAACCAGAGCCACACAAGGTATGGGCATTGCTATAGGCACCTCACAAGTTCACCTAGCTGGAATGCTACTGAACCATTCTGGAGATAAGTAGCTGCAGTTTGCAGAATCCCAGTGATCATTTGCCATGGACGCCTCAATAGTACAGCTTGATGTGTTTATGTCAAATTTCGATTTTTGTTTGAAATGTTTGTTCCCAGATTTGCTGGACCATTTATTGTTGTCCACTTGTAGCTACTAGTCTGTTTCCTTGGCCTAAGTGGTACATTATTCAGTTGTTAGTTATCTGTCTTACTGGATGTCGTGCATCTTTAGCAAGGTTTGGAAAAATACATGGTACTCTCTTCAGGAAGAGTCGTATCATTTGATTCTTCTTGAAGATCAGTACGATTTTGTATTCTCATATGTGCTACTATGGATATTTTACAGATAGTAAATTGCCAAGGTTATTACCATGGAGGTCAATGGTCATCACAAACCTAGAAGAAAATATATTGTCAGAGAGTGCAATGGTGTAAAACCACTCAATAATTTTGGTGAAGTTGATCCGTGGACAGCATGGGCATACAAACCACGGACGGTCTCATTGTTGCTGGTGGGAACATGCTTTTTGATGTGAGCTCAATATCTTTTACCTGTAGAATTATTTCGAGGTCTCTAAAAGACATTTCTTATAATGAAGATGTTAATGTATTGCTAATGATTGATTTACTGCAGCATTTTACCAATGTTAGGATTACTACAAAAAATACTTAAGAATTGCACAAGTGCTTTATGTTTAATGGAGGATTGTTTTATGTTTTTTTTAATCAGCTGGGCAAGTGGTGCTCTTGATCCAGAAAGAAGCTTCTCCGCTGATCGAGTCTCATCCGTTAAAAGGTATCCCTCTTATTAAATTGATTGTCTTCCTAAGCACTTACCAATTGGACATCTGTTAGTTCATATCCCGTGATAGGGATGACAATTTGCAGGGGCTGGTGTTCTATTGCTTGCTCTGCATCTCTATTTATTTTGAAGCTCCATCCAATCTACATTCACTACCTTTTTTACCATTGTTTTTCTTGGTCTTTTATCCGCTGATTGCCTGATTGTCATCTTAAGGAGAATATCTGTACTCATATGTTCGTCTCTTGTCAACAGGGGTGTCTTCGCAATGATTGCTGTTTTTTTGGCTTATTCTTTTCTTCAGGCACCTTCAACGTGAGTTACAGAAACTCTTTATCCTAACTATGTGACAGTGGCAGACCCAGGATTTTCAAGATGGGTGTTTGGAGTTAAAAAAACGTTGTTCAACAGAAAAAGTAAAGATCAATAATAGCTAAAATCAAAAGACAAATTGTTCGTACTAGAGAAAACATTGAAATTAATTTGTAGAAATTACAAAATAATTAAGAAAAAATATAATTGAACTCGATGATTCTTCATGCCTTGAAAGCACCTTTGTTGTCTGAACTCTGATGTGCATGGCCTTTGTGTGTCGGAGCAGTCCCTGCTTTGCCTTCACTTGCGCCCCAGCAGCTAGGCCCTGCTCGTCACTGCCCGCTTGCTCCTTGTGGTGCAGGCCTGTCACAGCTTTCTCCTTGCTGCCTGAATTTGGAATGGAGCAATAGCTGCAGTAGAGTGTAAGAAACATACATGCGCGCGCGGGGTGTCTTCAGACGAGTCAATGAGCCAGTTCGAGGAGGGAGCGGATGGGTTGTTTGCCCGTGCTACTTGAGGCGAATTGGGGAGGGGGAGGTGTGGGAGTGGGCTGAAATTAATCAGGGGTAGGAGTATGAAGTATTTAGCCTAATTATCAATATATATATCTAATATACATAGTGAATACTGGATATTTTGCCAAAAAAAAGGGTGTTCAGCTGAACATCCTTGAACCATGGTAGGAACACCCCTGCTACGTGATTATGGCATGGATAGGCATGTAGTTATAAATAAGGATACCACACACTACTATGGAACTAAGGAGAATGTATTTATGGATGTTTAATGTTCTATTTCAACCTTTCAATATATTCTAGCCTGTTCGTGTGATTCAGAGGATTTTCTCCTTTAACCTGTTATGTTAAATTTATAAAAGAAATCAAAGAGCACTCCCACCCAACCCCCTCTGCTTCATCACAGCCTTCTCTATAAAATTTGTTTATGTGGTTTTACGCAAACATTTACTGACAGTTACTTCCACTACGATTCAGTGTACTCATTAGACCACATCCTGCCATTTGGCGTCTGGTTCATGGGATGGCAGTTGTTTACCTTATTGCCCTCACCTTTTTGCTTTTCCAGGTAAATACAGTTTATTTTTATTAATCTTGTTTAAAAACGTTTCATTTTATTTTATTTATATCTCTTTGACAAAACCGTATCATTATTAACAGCTTCATACATTGCTAATGAATAGCATAAAAGTCCCTGTCTCAGTTTCTTGCTTGGCTTAGGGAATTTCATTTTACTAATACTTCAGCTCATTCTTCACTTCCAACTAAATATAGGACTTTCCTTGGTAATTGGAATATCTGACGGAACATATTGAAAACATAAGATAAGAATACCAATGCCAACTGTAATAGTACAACTTGAAAGTTAATATAGATCAATTTTAGAGAGTAAGACACAATGTGGAAAAAGGGTCAGAATATCCCTTTTTTGAATCACCCTCATAGCTTGTTTATGAGTAGGAAATTTCCCGGATAGCATGGTGCCATGCTCAGGTATTATTCCTACAGGTAGCCAAAATGCCAACAGAAAGTTGTCAACTTCCTTTTTTAAAAAAAAGGGTAATAGCGGACTGTTCTAAGTACATCTGAAGTCGAAAAATATTTCAGTTCAAATTTAATTGTGTAGTATATCACTTTATTTGTATTTAGACAATTGTACAATTGCTTTAATATGATTTGTCCCATATCTTTTACTCCAGTGCTATCTGTTATGCTGTTTTATTGGTCAATAGTTCATCCTAATCAGACAAAACAAGGTTTCAACAGGTTAGAATTTAGTGGCAAAGATAATAATAAAAAAAAGAGTAACAAAAACTATAGTTAGCTGGCATTTCATTTTTTTTACTTAATTTTGCAGACTCGTGGCGACGCTAGGCAATTTATGAAATATCTTCACCCTGATCTTGGTGTAGGTAATGCAGTTGAGTTAATTTTCTATATCTGATCTAATATTGGAGATTTAAGTGGTTGAAGAAATCCTTATTTGCTTACCAACATTTGAGCAGAATTACCTGAAAGATCTTATGGAACTGACTGCCGTATATATGTACCTGATCATCCAAAAAGCAGGTTTAACAATGTTTATGTATGATGACTTCATTCACCTAACTACTTCTTTTTTTGTTCAATTTGATTTGTCTTATTTCAAGTTACTGACTTGAATATAGGTTTCTCTAGGAGATCCTTTTTGATGAGTTTGTTATTGCCCATATTCTTGGATGGTGGGGCAAGGCTATAATGATACGAAACCAACCACTTTTATGGGTGTTATCAATTGGTTTTGAGCTAATGGAGGTATGCATTCTTTTATCTTATGTGTTCAACTTCCTTTTCACTTCGGTATTTTGAATTTAGATTCCTTACGGAGTGTTATATGCACTGCAGCTCACTTTTCGTCATATGTTGCCAAATTTCAACGAGTGCTGGTGGGATAGCATTGTCTTAGACATATTGATCTGCAATTGGTTTGGTGAGATTTTTATGTGGTTTTCAGTACTTTTTCTATATAAAATACCTCACTTTGGTTTGAAGTTTGAACTGAATACCTTTATTTATCACATATTGAAATCAACATTTTGTTCCATGGCTTTATTGCCTCATTTGCAACACAGTATACCTGTATGAGGACCAAAGCTGTGGTGTTTTGTATGGAATTGCACTGGATGAACTGCATTTTTAAATGCTCAGACATTGCTGTTATTAAAATTTAGAGACTGTTTCCACACATATTTCTGCCATTACTGGTAATGCTTGGTATTCTGTCGTAGTCTCGTATTTGTTTATTCTTCTGGGCTGTATCATCTATGTATGTATGTTTTGTTTTAGTACTAGAGTGATTGTGGCATAGTTTAGCCGTTTACATTTACGTGCTAGGTTTCACCTCTTGTTGACTGAGGCAATTTTATCTGTGATTCAGGTATTTGGGCTGGAATGAAGACTGTGAGATACTTTGATGGGAGGACATATGAATGGGTTGGCTTGAGCCGCCAACCCAATATTATCAGTAAGGTATGTTAATTGGATGTTTAGGCAAATGAGCTGTCCAGCAAAGCATGTAGGGGCATATATTCCTCTTTGAGGGAGCATGTTTCTCTTTCCAGTTGTATGTGGTGTTTTATCCTACCTGAATCTCATGGTAAGGTGATTAACAGATTAAGTCTAGGGCTGTGGGATTTACTGAGAAACCAACACAATTTCCTGTATGTATTGGCTATTAAAATAATTCCTTTGCTCTTCTGGATTACTTTAAGTACATGCCCAAGCTTTTCTGTGCAAAAGCTCACATTATATCATTTACAGTGGATTATCTGCAATGGCACTACTTAAGTAATATTATTATCTTGGTACACTGACCAGCAACAAATTTTAGTATTAAATATTCCTTAATTTTTTGTAAATATTGGGACACTCCAGAGTTTCAGTTTAAGGAACAAGCATTTTGCTCACAACAGAGTAATACTTGCACACCTTCATACTCTCCATTGGCAGAACTGATATATTAGTGGACTGCTACCCTAATATTTAGCTTACTGTTAGTTATCTGTAATACAGGTACAAAATGAATTTCAGCAATGTTTAGCTTACTGTTAGTTACCTGTAATACAGGTATAAAATGAATTTCAGCTTGATGTTTATGTCTTGGCAGGTCCTTTTTTGTATGTTTTCTTTTATGCGTATTGAAACGAACAGCCTGTGTAGGTCATATTGTAGTGTGCTATATTACCTATTTATCTCCAACGTTAATTTTTCTATTTGAAGTTCTATGTTGCTGTGTATATGTGAAACTGTCAGCTTTTGATTCTTGATCTTGATATGGTGAGCCTTTCTCATGAGTTTATTTATTTAACCTTTTGTGTCTCCTTAGGTGAAAAGGACACTAGGTCAATTCACACCAGCGCAGTGGGACAAAGATGAGTGGTACCCTCTGCTTGGCCCTTGGAGATTCATCCAAGTGCTGAGCCTTTGTATTGTTTTCATGACCGTCGAACTTAACACATTCTTTCTCAAGTTTTGCCTTTGGATTCCTCCCCGAAACCCCTTGATTGTCTACCGATTGGTCCTTTGGTGGTTAATTGCAATACCAACCATCCGCGAATACAATACATACTTGCAAGACAGGTACAATTTTGAACTAACTGCCTTCAAACTTTACAGACAGACTTTGTAGTAAACCGTGCATGATTTGGATGACTTCTCCGCACACATGTCTTCATTATTGCTTTTCTAAAAGCAGAAATTTTGGGTTTTCTTGGGGACACCGTTCATCCTGTTAACTATTACTACTTAACATGCTACATGATAGTGCACATGTGCCACTGTTGTTGGCAAGCCTGCTAGATAATGGTTGTGAACTGTGCCTAATATTATCAGATTAGAAGTATGCAATAACATCCGTACCCCATGTAATTTGGCTATCAGTTCTTGCAAATACAGGGAGACAGTCTTGCTAGAAATACTCATGTGATAAATGATTTCAGGAAACCTGTTAAAAAGGTGGGATCTTTCTGTTGGCTTTCCCTGGCTATATGCATTGTAGAGCTTCTAATTTGTATCAAGTTTGGACATGGTGAGTGCTACACTGCTACTCTTATTTCTTGGAGCTTATTATAAGTAATCTTTACCTCCTTCAAGCATGCCAACCACATTGGCTTCTGTACAGGTCTCTTTCCAAAGTCAATGCCATCATGGTTGATCATATTCTGGACAACGGTGGCCTTGCTTCTCATGATCTTCCTTCTTTTGTGGACTTGGAAAATTTACCGAACAATGATAAGAAAAAGGTTATGATTGTGACCGCCCCTTGTTTCTTTGGCCCATTCTTTCCTCCATTCAATATTGTCGTGTAAATATTTATTAAAATTATGTACATGTAGCAGTAACAATTAATTGGTGTCCATGAGAAGATTATCATAAGAAATTTCATGTGTTACCTTTCTATTATATCAGCAAAATAGGAGTCCCCTTCCTTCCGGTGATGTACTCTGTCAGTCGGCTCTGAAAATGTGGAGTTCCTTTGATGCAATCTAATTCATGGAAATAATGAATGATGATTTATTCTGTTCTCTGAGTTCCGGGATTGCACTATTGTCCATGTGTACAGTCACACAGGATTGAAGGTGGAGATCAACTTCCATTTTGACACTTCTGTTTATTAAAAGAAACTCCAAAAGTGTGAATCCAAATTCAGAACTATTGAAAGTTTCTGCATTCCTTGGAAACTAATCTTGTGGATCAGTTGTTGACATCTCTCTCTTAGGGGGGAGTAGGTGTTCAGAGTTACAGATGGTACGCTGCTGTTGGCATGTGAATTACATTATTATGTTTCAGTGTAGGCTGTAGCAGCAGTGTGCCTGTCGTGTAGTGTGAGCCCATCGCTGCTGAGCCTGCTCTGATTGTTATGGCTGGGTAATTCTGGTGTTCATTCACTGTCTCTACTCTCTAGCGTGGTAGTGGAAGGCCACTACTATTGCCATTGCCTGTGCTGCTGCTGGGATGGTAACTGTCGCCTGCATGCTGCTGAATGTGTTCATGTTCAGTACAGCCCGATGTGCGGGTCTGAGTGTCTAGAGTGTGAGGTTGGTCCCTCCGTGCAGGCAGGGCTATGCATACTTTCTTATGGTTTGCTTCATTGCTTAGTATCAACTGTCAAATCAAATCGTTTACACCTGCACACGGAGAATTCGAGACACTCATAAAAAGAACAAGGAAATTCCTCCTGGGCTCCAGTCCACTAAGGTGAAGGGCCCAAGCCTGCTTCCAAGTTGACAGGCAGCCAGCCCATCTTGGCCCAATCTATTCCAGGCATGGCCCATAGGTGCGGGCCAAATTTACTGAGAGGTGATTCTATGCATCTCCCTTAGGATGACAATCGGATGCGGCGGGTACAAATAGTGCTCGTCTATATCCATACCTATCAACTAAAGTCTCCTCCCACGGATATACTTGCAAAGGGTGACGGGCAAAAAATCTCGCCTATACCTGTCGCTTGCGAATACTCGATACCCACGGATATACCCGTAGGCATATTATTCTGAGAAATATGTAATATAGCTCATCGATACAAGCAACACAACGCAAATCACAAGCAACACAACGCAAATCACAAGCAACAGATTGGGATTTATGATAGGGAATAGAAGAAAAACGGACTTGATGGCAAGAAATTATGGGTCGAGAGGGTGGGACCGTGAGATGCCTATAGGATTTTTCAAATATGACTCACTTGTAAATACTTATTGTTGAGTAATCGGGTAGAACGGGTACAGGTGAAGCTCCCTCATACTCGTGCCCATTGGCCCATCGGGTAAAGATTTGCCCCCACAAATATGCCCCGCGAGCAATAAAGGGAAACATACCCACCTCTATTAAGTTTTTACCCATTTTACCTATGGGTTCGCGGATAATCGGGTAAGATTGCAATCCCTAATCTCCCTCTATACAAGTTGCACAAATTTTAAACAAACGAAAAGATAAATAATCACTATCTATTCTTTAATATTTGTGTATCATTTAAAAAGAGATGTATAGAAGCTTAACAGAAACTATTACTAAAAAAATTTCGAGGATATATTCTCTAATGCGATGACTTCAGGCATCATCACTAGTAAGTAGCGAGTACTAGCATTTGGTTTTGTTTAGACCTGTGCGGTCTTAGCGTTACAGTCTACGTCAGCTCTTCTTCACTTCTTATTCACGTATTTCGGGACCAATCGCTGAAGCACAAGGATTTGTTAAATGGAGCGTCTATCTATATAAATAAAAATAATTAGTGATATGTAAAGCACCTTCTTCATTTTAAGAGTAAGAAAATCCTACAATAATCCTTAAAAAGTAAAAAATCATATAAATTCTCACGTTAATCAAAAGAAAAGGTGACTAATCTCCACCACTTATTTTGGTAGAGCTAGGTTATAACAGTGTAGATTAATCGTATATAGATATTATAATTATATAACAAATACAATTGGATTTCAATTATAGAAAATAGAGTTATACATCAAAGACAACTGTATTGTAATATCTAGCATGGGTAAAATTGATGGTAATATATTAAAAACTCATGAGAGTTGCTAAGAAAAAAAGATAAATAGGCAAGAAATCTCCCCCAAAAAAAAGCAAAATATCTAAGTTATCGGATCTTTCTAACAAAAAATAAGAATATGCTAAAAATTCTCACAAAAAAGTAAAATATCTGGCATTTATTTAGTGGACCATAACTAAGTTGAATTGTAGAAGCCATTGGATGCTATTATTTAAAAGAAAACATATAATCATCCATCTAGTAGGACTGAGTTATAATGGCTTAAATTAAAAGAAAGACTTCATGCTAATTACAATAAATAATAACAAACATTTGGAATAAAATAAAATAAAGAGTTATAATAGCTTAGATTTAAAGAAATAGTCCACAAAGTACAATAAAAAATAACAAAAATTTGGAACAAAAAAACAAATAAAAAGAAAGAGTCCATGCCAAGTACAATAAAAAATAACAAAGATTCAAACAAAAATAAAAAACAGCCATTTGATTTTCGTACAAACCCCATATGAAAAGCTACACATAGATGAAATTTGGAGTAAAAATTAGATTAAAATTAGTAGTTAGATTTTATGTAAATTCTAACCTAAAGCTAACATTTAAAATTCAATAAAAATTAACAATAAAAATAAATATAAATTCAGAATGAAAAATAATAGGAATTAGCATTGTGGTTTCCATTCAAATTCGAATAAAAACTAGATGAAATTAGCAATTGGATGTGTATATGAATTATAACCTAAAATTAAAATTCAAAATTAAATAAATAATAACAATAAAATAGGAATGAAAAATAAAAGAAAAATAGAAATTTAATTTTCATAAAACTCTGAATTAAAACCCTTACATAGTTAAAATTCAGAATAAAAATAGATGAAAATTAGTAATTAGATTTTCATATGAATCCTAACCTAAAACTGAAATGAAAAAATTAAATAGATTAAAAGAAAGATTCCATGTCAATTACAATAAAAATAACAAATATTGTAAATTAAATAAAAAATATAATTTAAATTAAGAGAAAGGGACTATGTCAAGTAAAAAACGTCTATTCAAGAGACTATGTCAAGTAAAAAAATTGTCTATTCAAAATTAAATAAAAATAAGTTTTAGATTAAAAGAAAGTGTCTAAGTGAGGTACAGTAAAATAACATATGTTCGTAATAAAAAATAGTAGCCATATTTATGTGTGAATTTCAAACTAAAACTAAAAAGAAAGTCTTCAAGAAGTACAATCTAAAAAATATGCAAATTTGGAATAAAATCAAAAGAAATTAGTAATTGTTTAAAATACCACACTAAGTGAAAAGTATTTTTTTTTGTTTTATCCAGAATTAAAATTCTAGAAATATGCTAATTCGGAAGAAAAATAACATAAGTTAAAGAATTTGATTGTGTATATACAAATTATGAATCAAAATGTATTATGTAACAAAAGTCTATGACATGCGGTTTATAGTCCCTAAGTAAAAAGAGAATATACTAAAAATTCTCACAAAAACAAAACATATTGATCCTTTATTTAGTGGGCCTTCACAGTTCACGGGATGGAGGGATTGAGAGAGTGATTTATTGATGGGTGTTCATTTGACTATACCGGTATAAGTTATGTGATGCTCATTATTAGCATGTAGCATAGACAAACATTGCAACAATAAAAGAATGAGATTGTACTGATATAAATGAAAAATATTATATTATACTATGTTTATTGTTATGTTATGCAAGTATTTGAGAGAGAAAGTTTGGCCAGATATGACAAGTATAAGGAAACAAAGTGGGTATTTTCTCTTATAATATATAATATTAAAATGTTATAAATAGAGTTCTGCAAAGATCTATTTTTCAAAAAGCAAAATCATATATATATATATATATATATATATATATATTGTAAAGTCATTTAGATATGCTTTTAAATATGATGGGCTAGTTACTATTTACTAACAACAATCCTTTCAACGTTCAACAACATGGGCTAGCTATCTCATGGAAAAAAGATAAATTTAATCTATTTGTTCTTTCCAATTCCACAACACTGATCCAACCTTTAAATTTAGGAAATTGCTTTACAAGCACATGTCCAATTCTATCCTTCCATCAAATGGTGTGGCAAATGCAAAACAAATCCTCCCTCACAGTCTCCTCCCACCAAGTGGCTCCTCAAACAAATCCTCCCTCACAAACTCCTCCAATGACTCCACCACATTGCCACCACTTCACTGATTCACTCCCCTCTCATACCTTCCTTCTTTATGCACAAATACACAGAAAAACCATGGATTTTGAGGTTAAATCCATGCGAATTCTAAGGGGGAGGAGAGTGCCCTGTGAGCCTTGAAAGCTCGACCCGAAGGCGACGCTGCTGACCTCTCCAATGAGTTCATTGATGTGGTGTTCGGCCAAGCAACAGACTAGTGACAAGACACTCGGATTGGCTTCACAACATCAAATTCGGGCCTACCAGCAACAAGGGAATAGGCCAGCCTCCTCTCTGGCAACCTCTGTTGCTCATCACCATCTACATGGCTATCATGCCTCCTTCTCCAAGGCTATTTTTGTTTCAAACGTTTCTCAAATTTGTTGCAACATCCTTTGTATTTTGTTGAAGAAAGTATTTTTGATTGTTGCATTATTTTTCTAAAATGAAAGTAGATCTGAGGAGGCGCTTATCTTATAGTTGTTGTAGCAATCTCTTTTTATTGTTGCAGTGTCATCTTTTGCTTGGTTCAACAGCTTTTTTTCAGTTGTTCCAACATAAGTTTTTTATTAGTTTTTTCAATTTGTTGTTTGAGTATATTTTGTTTGTGAAAGCACCTCATTTCATTTGTTGCAAGAGAAGTTTTTGCGTGGGTTATTTTGATTTGTTGCAAACATTTCTTCCAATTATTACATGAGTAACTATAAAATGTTGTAATTATTCTTTTCAAATGTTGAATTGTTGTGTTATTGTAACTTTCTTTGTTTACGATGTTTGGATCTTTTTAAAATCAGACCACGTTCTATACTTATGGTTTCATCTAATTTAGATTTCTTGTCGATGTTCTACTGTTACTATTCATTTTTGTTACACGCAATGATTGTAATTGTTGCACATATTACTTAAGGATGTTGCGCCGTCATATCCGATAAACGAGCTTTCTATCGGACCTCCGATTGCTAGTCCTCCGCATGAAGCAAACCATAAGAATCTATGCATAGCCCTGCCTGCATGGAGGGACCAACCTCACACTCGTGACAGTCAAGATTCACACATCGGGTGGTACTGAACATGAAAACAATCAGCAGCATGCAGGCGACATTTACCATCCCAGCAGCAGCAATGGCGATGGCAATAACAGTGGCCCCCTCCTACCATCGACGACCACACATGAAAGAGTGAATGAACACCCGAGGTACCCGGCCATATCAATCAGGGCAGGCTCAGCAGCAAATGGACTCACACTACACAACAGGCACACTGCTGCTACACTGAATCAAAATAATGTAATTCACATGCCACCAGCAGGGCACCATCTGTAACTCTGAACGCCTACTTCCCCCTTAGATAGAGACATGTCAACAGCTCATCGACAAGATTGGTTTCCAAGGAATGCAGAAACTTTCAATAGTTCCGAATTTGTATTCATATACTTTCTGGAATTTCTTTTATAAACAGAACCATCAAACTGGAAGTTGATCTCCGCTTTCAATCCTGAGCAACTGTACACATGGACAATAGTGCAATCCCGGAACTCATGGAATAGAATAAATCCCGGACAATAAAATTAAGGGTTTTGCTAGTGCTTGGACGATGGGAGCATTCCCATTGTACGGTCCATCAGATCGGCGCAACAATTTTATACAATATTAGTAACAATTTTTGCACACATATGCAACATTTGAAAGTATACGTGGTTACATAAAAAAAAACATTTAAAAATTCTCGTTTATGAACATATTCAACAAACCTTGAGTAATAATGGATATTGTACGGAGTATAAGTCCTCGATTTGTTCAAAAGTGGTGTAGAAATCCCAAAACGATTGGATCTAATTAAAAAAAGAAGTTACACTGTTGCAACATTCTAAAAATATAGATGCAACGATCAACAATGGTGTTTACAACATTTCTTTCAAGCATTCCTTTCAAGCGTTGGGGCTTCTCTGTCCAGATGCCCTACGCTCTTTCAATCCCCCAGACAATCGTCTACGATCAGACTGGGCATCACTTCTAAGAGATGATCTTCCACCCTACATTTGAATGTTTCTCAACGGTAGAGATTCGTCTCGTTCTTGCGCCACCACTCGCCTAATTCACCTGAGGTACAAGATGCAGATCAACAGTATGATGAAGCAAACTGCATAAAGTAAAAGAAAAGCTGAAGCATCAATTCATCGACAATTCACAGAATTTACTAATGTGAACGGTGGAGACGGGTCTGATACTATTTGTTGCTTCCGGATAGCCGAGCTGTAGCAATATCCTATTCTCTATCTCTTCATATATACGCATATGGTATGCATTGAAGTATACTAGCATCTTGTCTCTAAAGAAAATATTGGTAGTATCTTCTACTTCCTTTGTCTATACCGCCTTCTCTTGTAATGTGGAAGTGGACTAGCGGAGAAATAAGTGAAGTGAGGTGTCCGATTTTTTTTGTTTCCCATCGGACGTCCTGTTGGTAGCAATGTGCTTGCTTCATTGCTCAGCATCAAATCGTTTACACCTGCACAAAGAGAATTCGAGTCACACATAAAACGAACATGGAAATTAGCCCACTAAGGTTAAGGGCCCAAGCCTGCATCCAATTTGACAGGCGGCCAAGGTTAAGGGCCCAAGCCTGCATCCAATTGACAGGCGGCCAGCCCATCTCTACGGCCCAATCTATTGCTGACACGGCCATATGTGCGGGTCAAGTGAGGTACTATCTATTAGTTTATACTAGCCATTTGTTCGGAATTTTTTTTAAAATAATATATTTTTTAAAAACAATTACAGAAATAATATGCCGAAAAAAAAATTACAGAAATACTCGTCTGTCGCAATTCCAAATAGATATAAACAGTCTGTCGCAGTTTGGAATTGCGACATAGCCGTTAGTCGCAATTTGGAATTGCGACAGACTGTACGGCTTCTCTGTCGCAATTCCAAATTGCGACTAACGTCTGTCGCAGCCGTTAGTCGCAAATTGAATTTGCGACAGAGAGCTTTAAGTCGCACAGCCGAGGCCTTCGGCCTCATTCTTCACAGACGCCTTGCCAGTCTCCAACACATGCCAAGAAAAGAGAGGAGAGGGAGAGGAAAGAGAGGAGGGAGAGGGAGAGGAGAGAAGGAGAGAAGGAGGGAGGAGAGGAAGAGAAGGAGAGGAGAAGGAGGAGGATTTCTTCGCAGTGGAGGTAAATTTTTCTGTCAAATTTTGTTTTGTAATTTTCATGAGCGATAGTTAGTAATAGTAGTTGTTTGTAAATAGAGAAAGAGGAGAGTAGTTGTTTCTAAATAGGCGAAGGGACGAATTAGGGTTAGTAATAGTAGCGATCAAATTAGGGTTAAGGTTAATTTCTATATGAATGGACGAATTAGAGTTAGTTGTAATTTTCATCGTAGTGATCAAATTAATTAGGGTTAGTTGTAATTTGTTGTAATTTTCATTGTAGTGATCAAATTAATTAGGGTTAGTTGTATTTTTTGTAATTTTCATTGTAGTAATCAAATTAGGTTAGGTTAATTTCTATATGAAGGACTAATTAGGTTAGTAATAGTTAATTTCGGTTGTATCAAGAGTTTTATAGAAAAAGATTTAGTGATTTTGAGTTTAACAGAATTAGCGCTTGTCGTCGTATTTCGCCACCAACCCACGCAGAACAAAAATATTCATCATAGAATATAACGATATTTCGTGGTCGTAATAATGTGTAGAGTATGTCGTCGTATGAGTAGATTAAGAGTTGAAATATGGTAGCGTTTTGTCGTGCCATCATAAAAAATCAATGGAATGTTTGATGTATGGACTAACGAGTAGAATTTAAAATACACTACGGAGAAGGGGTTCCGCAGATGGGTGCACAAGGGTGGAACTTAGTCATTTCCCAAGTGTTATGGTGGCTTGTCACGTCTTGGTGAGCGTTAAGTGGGGCACGGTTAATGAGATGGTTGTACAACATGTTCTCCTTAGATAGGGAATTGCATGATCTGAAGCTGCACGGAGTGGGGTCTCGGAGACGGGATTACACGATCGGGAGTTAGTAGAACTAAAGGGCCAAGTCTTGGAGCTCGTACAAAAGATTGGCAACCTAAAATGGTTGGCCATTAGTGTTGTTGGCGCAAGCATTTCGTAAAACCAAGATCACCATACGATGCAGAGGAGGAGGTGGTGGTGATGAAGCGGAGGAAGTTGGGGAGAGTAGCCGAACCGAAGGTGTGCGAGATGAGGAAGCGATGTTCCAAATCCAGATGTTCAGAACCACAGTATGAAAGTGCGAGGGAGAAAACATTGAATCGTTGGTTGATGCAATGGAGGCGAGAGCCGAGTATGACAATTTGAGTAACGACACGCATTTACGAAGAGCATTTCTCACGGAGGGGATGCATGTCGGCCGATAGATTGGTGGTCAACGAGGGTGAACACTTCCCGTGGCGCCGATAGGAATGAGGTGAGGCAAGGTGCCATTTACAAGAATAAGAGTGAGGTTCAAGAAGCGGAGGATAGCATGGGCAAGGTCGCCAGAGAACCTTTAAGGTTGCGGTCGCACCACGGACGACGATGTCGATGCCGATGGAGGGCGCCAATGGCGTGTGCATGCGTATCGGCCTAAATGGGATACCGCTTGGAAGTGTTCTATAGTCGCCCCACACGCGTGCGTGCTTACTGAGTCCGCCCAATCATATAGAAACATATCTTCGTGTTTTGTTGCAAATGCAATTATGGGGAGATTGTGGGCAACTTGGATTTAGAGCCACGTGCCATCATACTTGCAATAGAGCGAGAGGTTTCAGATACCATAAGCTATGCCAAAGCTTGGAGGGCGAAGGTAAGGCTTTGGAAACTAGATTTGGTACATTCAAGACGCCAGACGTAACCTACCGTATGCTTCAGTGATCAAGGAAAGAAATCTCGAACTTATGTCGATATTTGTGAGCGTCAGCGCAGCGCTTATTTGGGAAGATGGTACTTCAACGGGCATTCTTTGCTTTTGGTGCATGGGTCAACGCGTTCAGCATTGCCGTCCGTTGTTATGTGTTGATGGCACATTCTTGACTGGGAAGTATAAAGGTCAGATATTGACTGCCATAGGAGTTGATGGCAACAATCAGGTTCTTCCAGTAGCGCTTGCATTTGTGGAGGGTGAGAACACAGAAAGCTGGCTCTGATTTCTGAGGAACGTGAAAGCTGGGGTTGTGGATCGGCGCTCTGGAGTTTGTGTTATACACGATCAAGACCCGGCCGTTGAAGGCGGTCGTCAGATTCTTGTAAAGGTGCGAAGAAACACATCCATGGCCCGATATGAGAAGTAGGTGGTGCAACGGCACATGGGTGCTAACTTCTACAAGCGCTTTAGGAACAAGGATCTTCGAAGCTTTTAAGAGGTTGTGCGACTGCACCCAACAGAGAAAGTTTGATGCAATCGTGGAAGAAGTTGGACGAAATGACATCGAGGCATATCGCAGAAAACGAAGAGGCCAATTCCTAGCACGGAGGAAGCCCCAATAGCACCGGAAGTGTTACCACGGACCCTCCGCACTTGGTCCGGAGGAATGGAAGATCGACGAAATGCTTCTCCGAATGGATAGAGCATGAGCCTAGCGTAAATAGGCACTCGCCATTTACACCGATGGTTCCTGTATGGGGTTATGACGACTAACTTGGCTGAGGTTTACAACTGGGTCATGCGAGGACTGAGACCCCTTCCTCTTGTTGCTATAGTGGAGGGTGTTCTTCATGGTGTTGCGAAGTACTTTGTGGATCGTTATGCCGTAGGCGATTGCCCGCATGAGTAATCCTGATGTGAAATACTCGGAGGTGATCTCAGACGCACATGGAGGACAAAGGAAGAAGGGGGAGATGCATAGATCATTGAAAATGGGTACGATGGAGCTTCGTTTCGAGGTACTATGCAAAGAGAAAGCGGGACGGGACGAACCGGCGAAAGTTGCTCACGAATGCATTCTACATCGGCAAACATGTGTATGCACTCGCAATAAGCTCAATTCAAGACTGAAGCCATGCTCGCACGTAATGGCTGCGTGTTCGACAATTCGTATGGACCTGTGTATATTCTTATTGCAATTTTTCAAGAAAAGCGGTGGCGGCAACTTGGAGCGGAGAAATATATGGCTTTCGAAAGTGGTGGGTTTGTTCACGAGCATCAAAGATGGGAGGATACACTGGGTTCCCGATATCGCAGTGAAGGGCGTAGGGCGACAACAAGCAAGACGTATAAGGAACGACATGGACGCTGCAAAAAGCGGGCCTCGCACGAAGAAATGCTCCATTTGTAAAGAGATGGGACACTCTTTCAAGTATTGCCCAACAGTTCAGAGGCCGTGAAATTGTTGTACGGTCTTCGCGTATGTAATTGTTAGGTCGCATGTCAATGTGATATGTTGAATTCCTATTTGTAATGCATGTATGGTCATATGATGTGTAATGCCTGTATTATTCCCGAATTCTATTTGTAGGGTGTACTAGTACCGAATTCTATTTGCTGGGTGTATTATTACCGAATTCTATTTGGTTCGAATTTGTATGTTCATTGGATGTGTCATTATCGCATTCCAGTTGCTAGCGTTTTTGGATTGTAGAGTGTGGTATTATTATTCAAATTATATTTGTAATCACTACATCAGTTTAATTGTTCATTTAATTTTGTACTAATATTGTTTTATTCAATTGCAGGTATGGCGATGGAGGGAAAGTTGCTGGACCCAGTGGTCGACGCGACTCATCGGAGTTGCTTGGCCACCGCGCTGCCTCCAGAGGGGGAGGCACCGCTCGAGCTGAGTGCCCTTCACTTGCGCACCCCGATGAGGGCATGGCGGGTCGACCCCCGATGGGTTCCCAGGTTCGTCCACTTTTCGCAGACTTCCCTTACTAAATCTTGTTCATTTGAACTAATAGTTGTGAAAATGTCTTCCTACAGGTTGAGAGCTGCAGGGCTACTGCCCATAGCACGGATGGTGGAGGCGACCGCGGCAGATGCAAAGGACGGGCGCAGTGCCTCTAGGAGGTTCCCGTACGACAGGAGCTTGCTTACCGCTTTGGTAGATCGCTGGCGCCGGAGACGCACACCTTTCACCTCCCGTGCGGTGAGATGGCGCCCACACTGGAGGACGTGACCTACCTGCTTGGCCTACCTTGCACCGGGCACGCGGTAGTGCCTGAGGACGTCCACCCGAGTGGCAGGCGGAGCTCCTAGCCCGTTTCGTGGACGTGCTGCCAGCTGACAGTGAGTACACACCTTTCGCTAACAAGCACGGTCCGACGCAGAAGTGGCTGATACAGTTTTACGTAAGTGACATTAACTTTATGTACATTTTATTTTACTATGTCTTAAAGTTGTGAACCGACCATTACTTTTTTGTAGCCCGAGCGGATGGCACCGGAGCGAGGACTACGTTGTCGGCCGCCACTTCGAGGCGTACCTGTTGTGGCTATTCGTACTTGATCCAGTACGCGACACCGTCGACAAGCACTTGATCCAGTACGCGAGGACGATCGCAGATGCCGAGATGGAGGAGATCCCGCAGCTAGCGTGGGGATCGGCCGCGGTCTGCTACGACGCATCGGGGCCTTTTGCGACGGTTGTCGCCGCGTGGGGACTAATCCTTCTCACGGGCTGTCCTCTCCTACTTCACCGTGGTCTTTGAGAGGTTCCAGATCGGCCGCCGCACATCGATCCGCACCCTCACGAGTCGAGTTCTACCACGCCCGGGGCGACGCCGACCGGCCCTACCATGGGGACGTTGTGGTGCCGCAGACGGGTTAGTAAAATGATCTTTACCATGAGCTATGCGATTATTTTCAAATTATTTTCTCTAACTTTACCATTACTTTTTTTGTAGCCGATGTACGCGCTGTGGATTTACACACGCCGCACTTCGAGCACGTAGCGATGTTCGACCAAATGACGATGATAGCGTCATCCGCGCCCTTACCTCCCCGAGTGGTAGCGCGCGAGCACCTCACGGCCTCTCCTTGCAGTGCACCCGTGACGCCGCCTTTTGGTTCACATGGCGCCACCTTGTTTACGACGTGTACGTCGAGACGTACGCCGTGTACCGCGTGATGAGGCGCTTCGCCTCGCCAGTCTTCCCGTCCCACCGGTGAGGTGGTCCCACCTCACGTGCACATGTAAGTGCTCTTCCATGTCTATTTCAGTTGCATTTTTTCATGTTTGCGAACTAACGCCATTGCTCATGTTCTCATGCAGGTCACATGTAAGGGTTCATTGGTGCCGCTTGGGCGGCACGAATGATCCTCACGCTCAGCGATGGGGCGCAGCGCTGGCGGGCGCTCACCAGAGGATGCCCGTGACGACCTCGACGCACGACGAGTACATCCGGTGGTACGCACCACGCACACACGTTCGGGTTGTGCGCGTCGTTGACTCGCCTCCGAGGCACGAGCCCTCCGTTGCGGACACCTACCCCACCCAGCCGGACTCAGCGTTTCACCGAACGGTTAGTACTTCTTCCACAATTCTTGCAATGTATCGTTACTGTAATTGTACGAACTAAGTGGCATTTCAATTCGTGTGCAGAGCGACCTTGCTAGGGAGACCATACACGACGTGGACGCACTGTTAGCACGACTAGGCCTGGGGGACAGGGTCGAGGTCGCGACGGTGGAGCTTAGAGGGCCGTTGCAGCGTGTGCGCGAGAGGACCGTCCGCATCGTCCAGCTTACGTCGTGCAGGAGGCCTAGGGACGACGACGTCGTACAGGTTCACGGGCATGCCTCCGCTGTACGGGGTCAACATGCACCGCAGGCCACACCACACACGCAGGCGGCCCCCCCCTCACGTCCCAGGGGGATCTGGTTGGCAGCAGTCCGCACCGTACACACCTATGACTGCAGGTATACCGCACTGTCTCTTTTCATCTTTTATGATCTTAATGTTATGTAATGTACTAACAAGACAACTTTATCAACAGGGGCCTATGCAGCACCAGAGCAGAGCGCGAGCACCTCTGCTGACTACTCTCTACTCGGCGACGTCGACTTGGACTTCTTCGTAGATCCGCCCCAGCAGCCGACGGGTGCGGTCCTTGGCCCCTCGCAGCTCGCCGAGGCGCCCGGTCCGAGCCACCCATCGCCCAACGTCTTCGCTATCCTCCAAAGACCAAGACGGCTGCTAGAAGTACCTGTGGACAGTTCCCGACCACCGACGACCCTCTGGGCATGTGCAACAGAGAGGAAGCCTGGGACCACCCGAGAAGTAGCACCGCGTCGTAGTTAGGTGTTTTTTTCGTACTAGATGTGCTGTACATAATTTCTTTGTCACATTATGTAGCAAACTTATGCATGATACTTTATTTCCTTACGTTATGTTCTATTATTCTGAGCTCAAATTCCCCATTTCTGCAAACTCCTCTCTAGACTTCGTCAACATTATCACGTACATTGTTCGTGTTAATGATTATGGAAGGCCCAACCTGGAAACCATATCCCGCGACTAGACGCACACAACATGGGAGGCCAAGGGGCACCAGATTGCAAGGTGACATGGACGCGGCTGATGCGGTGGACGGTTTGCGAAAATGCAAATTATGTAAACAACCTGGACACGAGATTTTTAATTATAGCTCGCAGTAATGTCAAATCACCCATCTCTTGTTCGTATGCACGCTTTCTCAGAGTGGACGAATAGACGACGACACCACGTACTTTCGCAATACGATGTGACAAAGAAAGTTACTTTCAGCTTTCTCAAAGTGATTCGACAATACTGCAGACCACCAAGTTTAACCCATCTCAGTCGACAGAGGGTGACAGTCGTAGCTTTGGCAGAGGGTGACACATCGTGCACCTTTGACAGAGGGTGACAGTCGTCGCGACTTTTGTCATAAGGTTTCGTGTCGTGCGGCTTTGATGATGGGTGACACGTCAGTGCGGCTTTGATGAGGATGCCACGCCATCAAAATGGACAAGTGTCAGTAATTGTGTGGAGTAACCCCTTACCACCACTATAAAACAGGTCGAGGGTAGACATCCAACACGCCCAAACCAGCAATAAACGCCACCGAATCTACACAAATTAGGGCACAATGTCGTTTCTACTGTCGCCTCTTCAAGAAGCGAAGTCATCCCGCCTCAATATCCAGATGCCGAGGCGACGACGCCTAGTTCTGCCGGAGTTGCCCCGACCCAAATGCGATTGCAACCTACCGACGAAGATGATGCAATCTACCCATGGAGAGACGGCCGCCACACACTATCAAGTGTTCGCACCTACGAGGTAAACCTTCCGTGTCCACACAATACAGGTAACACTACCATTTCATGCATCGTTCTTTCTTTTCTCAAAGATAAGGACCGGTGTTGCTTCTTCCAATGGATCGACGGCCGAACGACGTGATCACAATTTCTCTCCAACTTCCACGACGCCTACCCCGCTTCGCCTGAGAACTTCACCCAATGGGAGAGGCCGCTAGGATATGTCCCTTTTCTAGATCAACCAGAGCTTAGGGCCGGTGGGCAAGGGGCCAACCAATCGGTGAGTTTCATGCGATATACTCATGTTAAACTCACAAAGTAGTAGTTCTAAACCAATTCATCGCACACAGGAGTTCAAAAGGAAACTTGCGAATTCGCTCAAGTCAAAGGAGAAACCTCCTCCAGGGCCACCCGAAAGCCCCGACTTTTGCGAACATGGCCTGCAGGCAGTGGTTGATACCTGCCACGATGATCTAGCGGACCGGAGATTCTACTGGTGCCCCTTGGCCGAGGATGAATGGTGCGGCTATTTCAACTGGTGGACCCGAGACGCACCACCCACATCTCAAACTTCTCAGATGGGATAACCGGGGAGCAACCTCTCCGTGGTGCCACTACCGCCTGTAAAAGCCGGACTCGAGTACGCCTACGGTGTTATTCAACGACCAAAGCGGCATCTGCATTGATCGCAGGCACGCTCCGGTTGTCCAAGGATAAGCCCAACACACACCTCCCGCACCATATAGTGGAGTGCGAGCCGAAACAGAGCAGGCGTCTCCGCATGTCTCCGCCAACAGCCAACACACTAGAGGTGCAAGAGGGTTCCTCCTCTCGAAGAAGAAGGGACAAGGGGAAGCAGCCGGCCAAGGTCCGCACCACGCAACAATCTTTGACGCGTTGCGTAGACCAACCGGGAACCCGGGTGGTATTAACATAGGGGACGCCGGGAATCGGGATGACATGCCCATATGGGAGAGCAGAAATCCACATAAAAAAGACCAACAAATTATGTCTTATACACCCGAGACATACGGCATAGGCCACCCATTCGGCGACAGCTAGGTGAACTTGGGATCCCCATGGAGTTCTTTCATAGTAGGGATTGAGCGGTGTCCGATGACAAATCGCAAATTTAACACGGGTCGTAATATGCGTAAAATGTGGGACATCATTCGCCGTACCCAGATAGGCGAACGATCATTTGTTCCACCATGACAAACAATGCTTTCGTTAGTTAGTTCGTCAAGCAATTTCACATTTGTAATGCCCTTGTAATATAATCTAATCTATTGCTTATTTTATCATCCTAACTTTCGTGTATGTGCCCTTATATATGTTCAACAAATAATTTAAGTGTTCATAACATGAGTTGTTGTCGACTATAAAATTTTGAATTTTTGTCCACGGTTATGATGCATCACTAATGTTCCCATAAATTTTTATCAAGCTTTATAAATTTTTAAAATTCATAGAGCTTGATCATTATATGAAAATTTTATGGGAATATTAGTGATGCATCATAACCATGGACAAAAAATTTTAGTAAATATTTAATGTCGATTTGATAATTCAGAGTAAACGTAATTAGGTTGTAAATAAGATTTCCATTTAGACGAGTAATTCATGAAGGTCGCTTTGCAAAGCAAATGATATTTATACACTAAGGAAGTTGTAAATAGAATATTTTTCCAGATTATGGTAGTACATATGATGGAGAGTGTTTATGAACTAATTTCCTAATAATGTCATTTAGACAAGTTATTCTACAAGTCATCGAAAAGTCTTAAGTGAGTATAGTTTTCACGTGACTAATTCATGAAGGTCATTTTAAAGAAATGATATTTATACACTAAGGAAGTTGTAAATAGAATATTTTTCCAGATTATGGTAGTACATATGACGGAGAGTGTTCATGAACTAATCTCCTAATAATGTCATTTAGACGAGTTATTCTACAAGCCGTCGAAAAGTCTTAAGTGAGTGTAGTTTTCTACGCGACTAATTCATGAAGGCTATTTGCAGCAACGATATTTATACACTAAGGAAGTTGTAAATAGAATATTTTTCCAGATTATGGTAGTACATATGATGGAGAGTGTTTATGAACTAATTTCCCTAATAATGTCATTTAGACGAATTATTCTACAAGCCGTCGAAAATTCTTAAGTGAGTGTAGTTTTCTACGCGACTAATTCATGAAGGCTGTTTGCAGCAGCGTTATTTATATACAGAGCTAGTTACAAATAGAATTTTTTTTCCATATTATGGTAGTACATGTGGTGGAGAGTGTTTCTGAACTAATTTGCGTAATAATAGCATTTAGACAAGAAGTTTAAAGGATAGCCGAAAAGGCTTCAATGATCACAAATTTGACATTAGCGGGAATCGGATTTGAATTTAAGTTTGCGACTACACTGAATATGATTACTTATTCATTTTTCTGGCATTAGCATAGGATGATCTTGGAAGTGTTTTAAAACTACATGCGCGATATTTCACTTTTATGTGCGATGTTTTTCACATAAATGAACATTAGTGACCTATATTAAAATTTTTCGACGTCGTTAGAGTCCTATTTTATTTTTATACGTGGTCGCTGATTCTACCCGGAGGGGTTCCATACCGAATTTGAAATTCGTTATGATTAGCCGGATTTTGAGGTTCCGGGTATGGTTAAACGGATTTTCAGATTCCGGGTAAGGCTGGGTTTTTTTTCTAAATACGCAAACATGTTATATCTATTTGTAATTACGGACCGTAATTTGTATTGTATTCCAAATTTACCGTCAATTTGGAATTGCGACTATAGGGTATTTCTGTAATTTTTTCGACATATTATTTCAGAACTTTTTACAAAAATATTATTTTAAAAAATTTCCATCTAATTGCCCTCGTTGAATATCTTATAATATTTGTCGATTTATTAGACATATTTTTTTTGCAAATTCTAAATCAATGAATTAGTAAACAAATCATCTATTTTCCGTCAGCAATTCCAATTTATGACAGAGGACTTATGACAGAGTTTCACGTAATTTGAATTTATGACACAATTTGAAATTGCGATAAGTCTCATGTCAAAATTCAAATTATGATTAAGTCTCTGTCAAAATTCAAATTATGCATAAAGACGTATCTCAATTCCAAATAACGACGCACGAGAATTTCGTAATTTTTTTTCGCATATTATTTCTGTAATTGTTTTTAAAAATATATTATTTTAAAAAATCCATTTGTTCGTGCATTATAACGGAAACCCAATTTGCGATAAAAAGTTTATTTGCAAAGAGCACTAACAATGGCAAATGTGGGTAATTAAAGAGCAGTGGCAAATGTGAGTAATTTTGGTGAAGTGACGTGAGAAAAAATTCTTGCTTTATATAGTGGAGATAATCCTCATGAACAGAAACTATTGCTGTAATTTTTTTTCCCGATGATGTATTCTCTTAATGTGATGACTTCACGCATCATCACTAGTAAGTAGGGAGTACTAGCATTTGGTTTTGTTTAATCTTGTGGGAGCGTGCCTTAGCGTTAGTCAGCTCATACTGCATGTGTCGGCAGAGATGCCGCAAGCTCTTCTTCACTTCTCATTCACGTTTTTGGGGATTAAAAGTCGATGGCAAAATGCAAGCACAAGGATTTGTTAAATGGAATACTACAAACAACAATAATTTCAATGTTCAACAACATGGATTAGCCAGCTCATGGAAAAGAAGATAATCTTTTTTTTTCTTTCCGATTCCGCAACAATGTGATCCAACCTTTAATTTTATTGTCCTTGTGGTGGATCATGAATGATCGAATTGTTAACCACCAATGATTGATTTTGGTACTTGGAAGGCGCGGCATGTACTGGATGCAAATTGCAAGCCAAAATGTGTCCTGTGTCATTTGTTTGCTCCGATTCGATATGAACTGAACCAAAAAGAAAAGAAAGAAAAATGGACCAGCTATTGTGGCTTGGTCATATCTGTGAAAGAAAGCTTGTGACATGATACCGATCGATCGCCAACCTAATCATCTCGTATGCTCGCTCGCTCCTACAACTTGTCTTCCTCTCAGCATCTTGCATACGAGTATACCACCTAATTAATCATATGATTGGCCTCTAGCTGCAAGCTTCTCCTGCAATGCAGATTCTTTTGTTCTGAATTCTAACACATCAGGATCAGAAGACACTAGATGGCTTGTATTATCTTATTATCTGACGCACATATGCAGGCTACTATTTATATGTCCTGTCTGAATCGAAGCTATAACTTGTAGTGCTCTCGGGACACCGCCATGCCAACCACCGCTAATTCGGCTATGCGTTGGATTGAATTGGATCGCATCGCATTGCGGCTGTTCCATTGTCATTTTCTGCATAGCATGGCCTTGATGGCTGCTAGCCTGTGAGGACTCCGGCATGGTTGACAAAGGAGTCCCAGGGTAGTAGTAGCAGTAGCTTTCTCACTTAATTTACCCCCACTGACAAAGCATTTGCAACAATAGTGCAGTAGAGAAAAGCTCGCGCTCATCACCGTGTAATAGATTTCCTTCTCCTTGATTTTCCTTTTTTTTGTTGCTGATCAAGCTCATCATTTGAAGGATGGTGAAATCCTCTACTGCAAGTCCCGTTTTTTTTTTTAAAGAAAGAAACGGCAGAAGCTCTGCCGCAAGCAAAAGATACAAAGACACAAAGGCAGGAGATAAAAGACAGACGAAAACAACTGCAAGTCCCGTTCATAAAAATGGAACTCTGTTCCCTTTTTTTAGAAGAGTAAAATTTGGCTGATTAGTTAAACGCAACGGAAACTTCAACTTTCAGAACGCATTTAGCACGCGTTGTTACTAGTAGCTTTCTGAAGCATGGGCATCAAATAATTAAAGAACGAGATTGCTACATCTTGGAAATATACAGACTGGAATCAGTACCCAGAATTACCCGTGTGTGTAACTTCATCGTGTGTCGGTGCCTACTCTTGCGATATTTCATCATCAATAACGGAAGACAGGGAAGAAAAATTGTTGAAGATTTTAGAGATACTTATTAGTTTAAGGATGGGGAACTTAAAATTATGCTCACATGCTTCTCCTACGTATTGTTCATGTGTGCATCTCACGATACAGAAGCCAGGAGATAGAATTTTCCATTATCTGGAAAATCATATTGTTCATGCGCGTGATCGGTCTCGCATAAGCAAATCATGCGCGCGGTGCAATCAGAAGTTTAAACAAACTCACGCCGAAGCACGAACGTAGTAAAATATTGTGATCCGACGAAATCAATGTGTGCACGATACATATAGAATGTAGGCAACAACGACGTGCCATCTAACTATGCGATCTTAACCGCCAAACTAGCTGCAGATAGCCCAGCCAGCATTTCATACTGCTCGATCATCTGCCTTTGTGAGAAGATCCAGATCCAGAGCTTAGTTTAAATCCCCTGCCTGCAATAGGCTACTTGTGTGATGATCGATATGCATTTTCTTATGGGTATTTGCCTTGTTGAAAGCCCTAGGATGGTCACATGACCTTTCAGACGTTTCAGCTGTTGTGGCTTGTGCTAGTTGATGCGATCACTCTTGCCATGCTCCTTTGTTTTTGTACATGACATGTGTACAAGACTGCAACTCGTGAGCAAACGGCAGGTAAAGGTCAAGAACTAGCTAGGACCCTGAGATTGCCAAGCTTCAGACAAAGCTGTCAGTGACTAGTTTTAGTTTGTTGCCTTGCACAAATATGTAACGCCAGTTCTGATCAAAGTTTTTTTTACTTTCACAGCTCCGCATCAAAGACTAGTAGACTAGCTATCTTCTCACACAATGTTAAGCTCCTCCCTGGATGCAACATTTCCCATGAATCACTTAATTGACTTCTGTAAATGATCCAACGAAGCATGAGCAGTCAAGCTTGCAGCCAGTATATATGGTCAATATTGGCGATCAATGCACGTATATGCAACATGGAAGGACAAAAGATCTCAATATAATCTTTCAGAGGGAAAAAAAACAAAGAAGTATACAAAGTGTGCATGAGAGTGACAAATAAAGATCCAGCTAAATGAAATGTACGTACATACATGGTATTGTATACCGTATAATTACTAGCTAGTAGTACGTATATGCATTATGCTACTGCGAGAGGTTGTTGAGAACCTGGAGCAGCACCCCCCGGAAGCGGTTGACGTCGAGGGTGATGTCCTGGCCGTCCATGAGCGTCTGCCTCATGAACATGAAGCCCTTCTTGTGCAGCGCCGTCGGGTTGGTGAAGATCTCGTGGTCCTTCGGGTACTTGTCCTTGAGCGAGCTCTCGCCGACGCCGATCTCGTACTGGATGTACCTGAGCCCCATCGCCTCCGCCGGCTCGCCGTAGTCCATCCGCGCGATCCACTGCAGGCCGCCCCACGGCACCACCTGCACCATCGTCGCGCCCGGCGGCAGGAACATCATGTTGGTCAGCCCAGCGCCGTGCACTCCCAGCAGCACGTCGCACGAGTTGATCATCCGCCCCACCTGCGCGATGTCGTTGGCCACGTCCGACTCGTTCACCACTGCCTCGAACCCCACCTCCTCCGCCGCGCGGACCACGGCGTCGAGGTTCAGGAGGAGCCTGGTGCGGCGCCGCGAGATGATGAGCAGGCGGGGCCTCCTGCCCGTGCCGTCGCCGAGCAGCGTGGGCACGTCCCGGGGCAGCGAGAGCGCGCCGCGGAGGAACCGCGTGAAGTCCGGCGTGGCGAGGCCGTCCAGGCTGCGATCCCGCTCGATGATGAGCTCCCGGTGGGCGCGCAGGCTGACGACAGCTTGGCGGAAGCAGTGCACCTCCCCGGCGGCGCCGGCCTTGGCGAGGTCGAGCGGCGCGTGGCGCGACAGCTCGCGGAGGAGCGTATCGTACTTGACGAGCCACCACGAGGCCACGTTGGTCATGACCAGCTGCACGTCGCCGCGGTACCGCTGCACGGTGTTGTAGAGCGGGACGATCACGTCGGAGAAGTCGTGGAAGATGTTGCCCGTGTAGCCGCCGATGGAGAACACCACGGCCGGCGAGTCGTGCGTCTTGGTGCACCGCGGCGCAGCCCCCGCGTCGGCCGTCGCCCGCACGGTGATCTCGGTGACCCGGCCCATGCACGCCTCGTCGCCCTTCCGCGGGTACGGCCGCACCTTGTGCGACTGACCGCCAGCCGCCGGGTCGACGACGACGAACGCCGACGCGTTGGCGTCCATGCGGACGTCGCCGGTGAAGTCGCAGACGTTGGTGCGGAGGTCGGAGAAGTCGCACAGCGGGTGCTGGTCAACGGGATCTGCACGTCACGTTAGTTCGTTAGCACCAGCGTAGCATGCGAACAAAGTTGCACTTGTGTATTAAAAAACAAAGCGGTAAGTTGCCTTTACGTGTTGTTTCCTTTCGCCGCTCCGGCGTCCGCTCCAGCCGAGCCGGCTCCGCCTGCAGCTTGATGATCTGACCACCAACTTGTTGCTTCTCCTCCTCTGGACAAGATCATCACGTCATGCAAATGACAGTAATTAACCGTACGTGCATTCGAATTGGAGTTGGAGTTTGGAATTCTCCGTGCGTGCATCATGGTTTGGTTACCGGGCCGGTGGGGCTGAGGAGAAGTGGTTTCCACGGCCGGTTGCGCGGTGAAGGCGGCGGCCGTGGTCTGCACGGCGTTTTCTTGGCCAGGCGCCGCCTCCTCGGCGCCTGTTAAGTATACAAGTCAGTCAAATTCGGGTCCTTGCACCCAATTTGCGGGATGATGTGGATCGAGTTCCTTCTTCGCTTCGACCGGCCTGTCTTAATCAGCGTGAATGGGATGTACGTACCTGGTGCTGCTTCGTCGCCGGAGTCACTCGTGCCAGCAGCGGCGTCGTGGCTGCGCTCTGCCTCCTCCGGCTGCGCTTTCTCGCCGTCGTCGTTCCTCTCCTGGATTATCACCGTGTCATTGATCCCTGAAGAAAAAACCAGGCATAAATAACTCACAAACAAACAAAAGAAATCCAGGACAATATATATATTTTGGGCATCGTTAGTTACGTACATTCTGTATTATCGCTGCTTCGATCGACAGCACTCTGCTGCGGCTGGCCATGGCTGGTCTCCTCTCCCTGCAACGGCAGGGTGTCCACGAGGAAATCTCGACCTGAATGTAAGAAATCTGCCCGGCTAAGACACAGAGATGGCAACTTACTTTTGCCCAAATCAAGTGTAGATAGAATTCTCTCGCGCGTACCTAAGCCGGGCGAGGAACGCACAGTCTTGATCGTCGGCGTGCGCGTGTCTTCCAACGACGCCCTGGGGCTCACTGCTTGCATGTTTTCAGGATCCAGTCAGAGCAACCGCCGTAACAACGTACGGATGAACCAATGTGAAGAAGGCAAAAGGGGAACCGGTAGTAGCAACTCACGGGTGTGCAAGATGGTGGCCTCGGGGCGGGAGGAGAGGAGGAAGGTGGCGGAGATGACGAAGCAGCCGACGACGATGGACAGCAGCCGGAACCGCTGCGACTCGAACCGCACGCCCCGCAGCGCCAGCCTGCTGCAAGACTTGTCGCCCACCTTCATGCCGCGCGCGCGCACACAAATTAAACTACTGTACAATTTGTTCTCTCAGAAGATTCGGAGCTTCTCTCCTTGTCCTGTTGTGATCATACAAAGATGTAGGCCTCCGAATTTGCTCCTTGATTTCTTGTGTGGGCAGCTAGTGGCTAAGCTAATGGAGGAGCCTGTGCTAGCTAGCTAGTGGCAGCCTCTTTTTGAGAGGCAAAATTAGAGACAGGCGGAGCTAGCTGCCGCTTTATATATTCTCTTGCTGTGCCTGTGACTGTGCCTGGTCTCGTGGAAGAAGCGACCGTGCACCGTGACTAAGATTAACCGTGTTTCCGGTAGATATGAACCAAACAAGCCCCGTATGACCGGAGGACCATCCCCTTAACTCCCTCTACATTTCCTTTTCAAATTCCACTGCTGGATGCCACGCATTTTAGTATTCTTCAACACTGATTAATTTGAGTTTTACTAGTAATTTCTTCAGCACTACACCCCGCGGACTCACGTGTCAGCTCGGCAAGTCAAACGATATGTACTGTAATCAATGTGCACCGCATGGGATTGGTTGCTCTGATCACCGCCACTAGTACCGGATGGTTTATACCAGTAGAAATGTACTAGAAGAAGATTGAAAATATGGAACCAAGTCAAATGCATGCAAGTTACTCCTAGCTGACAATTTTATTTTCATAAAGTTCATATAAGCATTATAGTATTCAACAAAGCAACAAAAAAAATTCCATTGCTCATGCAATCGGTTGGCAGATATCATGACCCAATAATTTCAGTTCTGAAACAAACTATGGCATGTATGGTCCTGTACTATTGTGTGAACCGAAAAGGACGCTGAATTTGCACCATTAGTGCTTACCACCATGAAAACGGTACTGTTAGTACAGTGTTAAAGTGCAATTTTACCTACAGAAAACTGAGGTGATCTCTATCTGTCTATCTAAGAGCACAAAGGAGAGAATTAAACGGGAGGCACCGAATGAACAGCCGACCGGAGCTTCCAACACATCCTAATCTCAAAAAAGAAAAAAAGAAAAAAAGAAAGAAAGAAGAGAGCTCCGAGGAGAAGATTCCAAAGAGTGCAAGTGAGATGATTTGGGTTAACGAGAGAGCTCTTTTACGGTGGATTAAAATCAATATAAGTCGTCTATTCCTTTGAATCTAATGATTGAAATCAATTTAGATCTAATTATACTACTACCTGTAGTATTGGAAGTAAAATTCGGAGAGGATAAAAGGATAAAAAATTCCATTATGTTATTTGTCCTCTATGATAAAAGACATCATGTGATCCTGATGAATGGCAGATGAATAGATAAGAGACCTTTGAAGATCACCATGTATTTGGTGAATCCAAAACTGTGAACGAATTAGAAAAAATCTAAAATACTCCTAATGAATAGATAGAAAAAATCTAAAATATCTTAAGAAATAGATGGTTAAATTTAATTTCTACCACCACTACTTACTATATATGTTATCTACGGTAAAATTTCTCTCACAAGAAGGTCAAGCAGCATCAGGACATGACATTCGCGTTTCGGGGGTGACGATGTCTGATTGATCGAGTGGAGGCACGGGTCAGAGAACGGACACAAGTTCGCAATGCAACCACAAAGCTACAGTGCTATCTACATTAAGAGACTACTAGTTGCTAGTTAGGGCTACTAACGTTCATTTTCCCATGATTCAAGCCTGGTTGGGTAGCTCAATTGGCTTTTCCTATGTACTCGCAGCTTCGGTTATATCTGCAACTGTTCTTTCCTTTTAAATGTATTGGTAGAACTCCTGCCACTAATTTAAAAAAACAAAAAAACAAAAAGCTAGGTAATAAACTAGCTACGAGCAGCTAGCCATTGCTACATCGATCGGTCGAGTTCAGATCAAATTGTGACCAGTTCGGTCCAGTCCTTCCGAATTCAACTCAACAGTTAGATATATACTACTAGGAATACAGTGCAAACTTCTGAGACCCTATTTGAAACATGAAAACTCAACAAGAATAAACTTTTTTGTTTATATTCTGTGAAATTCCTACGAGGCTCGTGCGTTGTTTCAAATCAATGTGCCCTCCACGGCGTGGCACGAAATGGCTAGACACGCAACATCGTTCGTTTTGCTATGAATGATTAATGCGGGTCCGTCCGTTCCCGTCTAAAGTGATTCTTTCTTGTACAGCCAGGGAATATCAGATAGTGATGCAGCACTAACCCTCTAGTATAGTCGTATTCTGCATATAAATATTGCGATCTCAAAACAAATTTTGAACAAACGGAAGCCACGGCTCCATGTATATCTTCACACCCAGGGCCAGAACCCATACCGACCATCATTTGGCCACCGAAAAAGGAGGGAAGAATCTCCCAACCCATCTGTATTTACTCCGTTGTCTGGTTATTCAGCGGTTGGAAGAATGCAGACAGACGGATGAGCTAGCCATATATGCGGCACAACGAATGCATCTTACCTTTTTTTTTTATTTTACTTCGTACTGCATTTATCAATCCGGATATACTAGCGCTCGGACGTCCGATCACTGTTCATCCCATCGGACGCCTCTTACAACATTTTTTCCTACGCGGGTAACATTTTGTTTGAACGCTTACAACATCCGTTTACTGTAGCAAATTTCACTGTTTGTCGAAGGAAAATGTTGCATGCGTTAACGAGAAATGTTGCACGTGTATGAAAAAAATGTTGCAATGTATCCAAAAATTTCGGACACAAGTCATTAGGTTATCAATTTGGTCTTGCTCCATTGCAAATTCATTATTTTTTTCTGGCACACGTACATACATACACCATACCCAACCGTATTTATAGCGTACGTACATGCAGCCATGTCATGTGCCAATGCGATCGATTCCTAGCTACCATGTGCGTACTAGTATGAAGGAATCCTTATCATTGACCGTTTGGTGGCATGTAATAGATCAACTTGGGCAGAGCATTTAACAACTTGACCCATTGGGGAGGCAGATCCAAACACCAGAATTCGGAAAGCAGTTCTTTATGGGGTTCAGTTCACTGATCGATCGTCTGGTTGGACCAGTTGGTGATACATATTCCATTGGCATCTGGTTTGATTGTTGCTACATAGTCACTTGCATGACACAATGTCACAATGTTTTCTATTGTTCGGTGCTGTATGTGTAGAAACAAGCTCGTTGACCTCACCTACCTTAAATTAGTATCCCTTCAAGTTCTTACCAAAAAATTCCTCCTAATGGATCGACGCACTAATCTTTTGCGCCATTGGAAAAAATAAATAAATTCCTCTAAAAAACTCTGAAATTCTGTAAGGCATCAATCATTCTTCGGCAAAAAAAAAAACAAGGTAGTCATACAATAGCCCGTAGGCGAGGACGGTCCAGATCATCTAAATACGAGTTGAACAATATTTGCTACAGTGACATAAACAGTACTATTAAAAAGTAGTAAAAGCTCTGCACACTATTTATAGCCGATCTGAACCGTCCAAACCTGATCGGACGGTCCTTTCGGGACTTGATGTCTCCAAAGGATTGCACTTGATCTGCGTCCAAGGCATCCATATTCTGGGCTTTTTTTTTTGGCTTCAGAGATTTACCATGTGAATATATGACGCTAAAATACTAACTGATAAAGGGGAAAGTAAGTGATAACATCTTTCCACTGTTAATTTTGTTTTCTTTTCTCATGGCCTTAGGATTATACTTGACCAACTACTTTTACAAATTCACTTGAATTAATTCTACTCACTTCCAGTTTGGTGCTACTACTGACTACTGAAAAACCAACAAGGAGGCTAATCAATGTGTGCACGGCAGTACTCCTTATATGTACACATAACTACGTACAGTACGACCAAACACTTGGTACCCATCATCACCTGTTCTACTGAAGTGAGCAATATTTCGTGACTTCAATAACCTAACTACAGTAAGTACCCATTTCCTCTTGCGACAACCAGACAATGTTTCACTACCTGGAAGTGCTGTATTGTACGTTTCATTAGCACAGTGCAAAGTATATATAATCTAGTACTTGAAATATATTTATGTCAGAAAAAAAGAAATTCAAATAGCAAAAAGAATGAACGGATGGTGGCACACACTTAGGACCTCAACCGACAGGCAACGACAGAATAAGGTGGATGGAATTGTTCTGTACGTCCTCTGGAATCTATAGAAGAAAAGAAATAACAGGATTTTCAGCGGTACTTCGTGTTCGCCCATGCATTTATCTAGCATTGTCGTCCAGGACATCCGCAACCGTAAAAGTTATTTTCATTATGTCACGTCGTTTCCTTCAGCTGTCTGACATTTTGTTTTCCTCAATGTGATCTCACGATCTGGTTGCTCCCCTCTTTTCTTCCAAACGTTTCGACTTTTCTAACCGATCGAACGCTTAGTACTACCTATAACACCTGTACTATTCGTATTCTCTACCTTAATACACGGCAGAGCTCCTAGCATTTCCCTTAAAAAAACTATATGTGTGTGTAGTACAAGAAGAATACAAGCAGGAGAACAAAATGTTAAGTCTCTATCACAGTAGCTACTCCTGAAGAAGGTTCAGGGCATGCAAAAGTGTAGGCCTGAATCTCGTCAGATTGAGCCTCACATCCTGCGTCATGACAATGTCCGCCAAAGCCTTCCATCCTTGCCCATGGATCGCCATGGGGTCCCTGAACACCATGTGGTCTCTTGGGTATCTCTGAGCAAGGCTGCTCTCTTCCTCCGTGACGTAGTAATACTCCAGATACCTCATGTTCATGCTGCGCGCCGGCTGCCCGTAGAAGTTGGTGGCCATCCAGTCCATCTTCCCCCTATTGGTTGATCTCAGGCAGGAAGGCTGCATTGCCACCCTTATTACCATACACGCAGTTTCCTTCCTAATCAAACTTTCCTAACTGAAAGCTAATCCCGTGATTAGCTCTTCCTTAATTATGCGCCATGATCGGAGGCGCTTTCCAAAACCATGGGACACGCCCCCGAGTTCCTCAGCGTGAGAATAAAAGGGAAGAGATGAGCACGTTCATGGGTGACGATCTATGCACGAGTTCCATCCTTCCAAAACCCTAATCCATCTACCGATCCTTACTTACGCTGGAGGAACCTCGAAGGGCTGTTCAAGGGACAGTGCAGATCATCTCCATCACCAACCGAGCAATCCTAATGGTTTCATCTTCTAATCCGGGTAAGTTCTAATGTTTGATTTCCGCATTATTTGTGATCATGATTTAGGCTAGATGATAACTTAGGTCTTAGTGATTCTAACATTTGGTATCAGAGCACCTAGCCTAAAGCTTGATCCATCCTTAAGCCCGGTTTAGATTTTGTGTTCGTCGGTGATTAGTGTTGTTTTATGATTCTAATCCGGCTCGGTTAGCATTTAGAAGGAGGGGATAAGAGCAGATTCCAAACCCTAGTTCTAAATTCCCAAATCCGAACCATAAAATCCTCAGATCCCGAAACCCTAAATCCCCAAAATCAATCAATCAATCAAGAGCACATTGCAAAACTCTAAAACTTGAGAAGGGAATTCGGGCTTATCTGCTTGCTGTCAGATCTCCCGCCGTCGTCCTCATTGCTGCTCATGAGATGCTCATCGCCGCATAGCTTTAGCATAGGCCCGCCGCCGCGCAAGATCAGCTTCATCCTCGCGCGCGCCGCCTCGTTGGACCCATGCGCGCATCAGCTCGCCAAGACGCGTCCGCTCGCTTCGCCGCCGCCGCTCATTGGTGTCCTCCCGCATCACCGCCAGAGCTGCAGCTTTGCTCTGCGCTTTCCCGCTCGCTGAAGTCTCTCGCAGCGGAATTTTCGGAGTTGCGAATGACTAGGGTTAGAGTTGTCCAGCTGCCGCGCGCTTTGGTTCATCTCCGGGTGAATCCGGTCCGTCCATCAGATCGGACGGTTTTTCGCCCCCTCGTGAATTTTCTCCGGGCCGAGCGCTGCGCGTCGTGTGGGCCGCGCCATCGCATTGGGCCGCAATTCCGGATGGGCTGTGTCAGTGCGGGCCTGCGTCGCAGTTTGGCCGGGCTGCAGTCGGATTTGGGCCGAGATTTAATTATTTAGCCCCTTTAATTTTGTTTCATTCAGTCTTCTAAATTCAGCAACAAATATATTTATTTTCTGGGCATTATTATTATTCAGATTAATTTTAATGATTATTTTTGTTGTGCCGGTTAATTAATGGGGCTATTGGCCGATCGGGCTAAGGTGTTTTGTTTCGACAAAATCCAATCTCGGTCATCGGATTGTGATCCAACGGACGACGTTATCGAGCGCGCCACAAGCTTATACGATATGGGCGCACTGAGCGATTTTTTTTGAATGAAATGAGCAAGGTAGAAGTTAAATTTTGGGCTTTAATTAATTTCAGTGCATTTTCTTATGATTAATGTTGTCCTTCTTTATGCACTGCAATAATTAATGTCAATTGCTTAGTGATAATGCATGATTTTATACATCCTTTGGTTAATGTTTAGTTGCTCTAAGTGATGCAATTATGATAATTAAGGAATGCACAAATTCAGTTAATATTTTTAGCCTATTATGATTAAGTTTGTCTCTAATTAAAATGGAACTAAGGGAAATTTTAATTAGAGATTATTGTTTAATGTTTAAAATTGGGATTATGTTATGACCATGTTCATATATCGACCAACGTTGTTTATGAACATGTGTCACCCATAAGATAATTTAGTTCTTTTCGTTTACGCCTAACGGTGATGCTAAATAGAACTTTAAGTCTGTTCTTGTTCTTAGCATGATTATTAATCGGACTATTGTAGGGTTAATTTTCATGCAAGACATTTATTTTTCAATATTTACTTTTGGATGTTTTCTCAAATAGGCCACAAATAATGCTTTAGTGCATTTCAGAAATAAGCTAAGATGAGATTAGTTGAGTACTGTGTTTCTATCTTAGTTGTTTATATTTCCACACATGTTACAATTTATTATGCCCTAAATTATGAGCTTAAGTTTATCCCTTATTTTCAAGTTAGCACTTAATTTACTGCTCATTAATTATTAATTGTTTACGCTTCCGCAATTTAGTACTTGATGTTTAATGCATAGTAATTTTGATCATGTGATTAATTTTGTCTCTTATTAATGTATTCTACTTTGAGACAATGTGATTATGATTAGTTAAATGCTTCATGACTATATACTGACCAACGTCTTTTATGGGTCGTGTGACATTTAATTAATTTTAATTAAGTTATTGAGTCTTTTCAAGCATTTATATGATAAAGACTACATTATAATTAAGATATCTCTAATTAAGATGGAACCAACGAGAAGTCTTAATTAGAGATTTAATGAAGTTTTTGGGATTATGATTGTGGCCATAATTGCATTCTGACCAAAGTTGTTTGCAATTATGTACCATTCCCATAGATTAAGTTCTTTTTCGTCATGTACTCAAAGGTAATACAATTTGGAACTATGGTTATGTTTTGGGCTTATGTTGTGACATATGGTTATATTCTGACCAAAGTTGATTATAGTCATGTGTCATTCCCATAGCTTTTCTAATCAAAATGGAACCAACGAGAAGTTTTGGTTAGAGATTTCATGTTGATTTAAGAATTACGTTTGTGGCTCATGATTACAAATTGACTAGCATTGTTTGTGATCATTTGCCATACCCATTAGTGAATCCAGTTACTCTTCATTTTCAGCCAAAATGTGATGCTAAGATGGATCACGACTCTTTCCTCATATTAAGTTCTTCTTCGCTTTTGCCCAATGGTGAAGCGAATTAGAATTGTTAAATTTTGCATTAGCATGTTATTAACCTGATCAGCGTAGGGTTGATTTCATGATAGAAAATCATTCACATTTTGTGGATATTAAGTAATGATCAGTGTTATATCCCTATTATCAATTCAACCTTTCGGCTGTTTCTAAGTACCCTAATAAGAAATAGAGTAATTTATTAGTATATTATTCTTGAGGTAATTGATTATGCACACAAATATAATATTGATGATTAGCTCCTATTAGAAGATGTATCTAATACATTAATAAGAATTCAATATTCTGATGACTAGTGGGAGCAATTTAAGCAAATGGCTCTTTTTATCATAAAATTTAGGATCTGGGGGAGCAATTCTCCAGTTAAATTATGACTGCTTAAAGTCAATGAGTTGGGACATGAAAAAATTATTGGAGCCCTTCTAATTCACTTCATTACGTCATTCATAAAGAATGTAACAACAATAATGAAGAATGAATAATGAGAAGTGAATTATGATTGTGCCATGAATGTGTGCATTCATAAAGAAATTTAACTAAATACTAAAATAGAAGATTGTATTTATGCTGCTAACATTACCTCAAGATTATGAAAGTTTTAAAGTGAAGTCTTAGAAAATGAATAGGAGGCTAATGTTAGAGCTGTTGGAAGTTTTCCATCAGTACTAAGTTATGTTTTCACCCTTCATCCTAATAGTGTAATTTATGTTCCCATTATAAAAGGGTAATTTGCTTACACTTTTATAAATTATTTGGGGAACATTAAGTATGTTGCTAACTCTATTGGTTTCACCAAAAGTAAAATATTTATGAGAGTTCATCGAAATTGTAGCATTGACGCTTGTACCACATTTCGAGGGGGAGAATGGAACGTCTCATTAAGAAAAGAAAAGCTTCATTATGTGAGACATAAACCCAATAAACAAATTATTTACTCTATTAAAGTTACTCTCCTTGTCAATAAGTTTAATGGATGGGAGGATTAAAGATAATTAATATCAATATCTTACACTCTGGGAAAATTAAGATAGTTATATACGTGGGATTGTCAAGCTTCCATCTAGGCTAAAGGGTACTACTGAGATTGTAAACCACTGAGTTTATAGAAATATTGATTATAGTGGGAGCTCTGAGGCACGGTAAACTATACTTAACACAATCGTACTTATGTTCTAATACCGATAGTCCGAAATAATAGTAATTCTTGTCTCTAAAGTTCCACCTCCAGTTGAATCTGGAGTTTATGATAATGCGAGCCTCACATAAAGATATCTTAAGTCTTAACCTTAAGACCAGTGGGAGTAAATTTAACATCTTAGCTATTTATATGGACTTAAACAAGCGTCTAGACAATGGTACCTTAAATTCGATAAAACAATTAGAAACTTGGATTTAAGGAGAATGAGGTGGATAATCGTATATATATATATATCAAGAGTAAGGGTGGAAAATTCATTTTCCTAGTATTCTATGTTGATGATATATTATTAGCAAGCAATGATAAAATTATGTTGCATGAGACTAAGTTTTATGATTATCCTCTAATTTTGATATGAATGATCTCGGTGAAGCTGCTTTTGTTTTAGGCATTGAAATTCACCGAGATAGGTCTAAAGGAGTACTAGGATTATCTCAAAAGTCATACATTGACAGAGTACTTGGAAGATATAACATGAGTAAGTGCTCGCCATGCCTCGCTCCAATAGTTGAGGCGATAAATTTGGATTATTTCAAAGCCCGAGGAAACAATTAGAATCGATCAAATGAAGACAATTCCTTATGCTTCAAATTGCCGGAAGCTTAATCAGCGCTTAAGTCTCATGCACGCGTCGGACTTGGCATTTGTTACCGGATACTTGGCGATTTCGGTCTAACCTGTGTCTAGACCATCGGAAGGTCATAAAAAGGTTCTGTGTTATTTGCAGGGCACTAAGCACTACATGCTAACATATAGAAATTCTGATAACCTTGAAGTTTTGGGTTATTCAGACGCTGATTTTGCAGGGTGTGTAGACACTAAGAAATCCACATCAAGCTACATTTTCACCCTAGCTAGAGGAGCGATTTCGTGGAAAAGCTCCAAACAATCCCTAACTGCATCGTCGACAATGCAGGTAGAATTTGTAGCATGTTATAACTGGGCAGGCCGTATGGCTTAAAAACTTTATCCCGGGACTGAGAGTGGTAGACAGCATTGCAAGACCACTCACTATATACTGCGATAACAAGGTCGCAGTTTTCTATTCGAGTAACAACAAGTCAAGTGGTGCTGCCAAACACATTGACATTAAATACCATGTTGTGAAAGATAGAATCCAGGATCAAACTATCAAGATTGAGCATATAAGTACTAAATCAATGCTCGCGGATCCGCTCACCAAAGGTTTACCTCCTAACTTATTTAAAGAACATACTGCCGGCATGAGTTTATTGGAGGACCTTTGATTATGATCCTGGATATAGGGGCACTAAAGCAATCAACACCCGTTATGACTAAGCTAGTATTCACGCCGAGGTATTATGGTGGACTATAGGTACCGTTGTTTCAATGGCGTTTTTTTTCTTTGTTGATAACACATTACCTTGGGCTCTTGTTTTACTAAGAGTGAATGCATTATGATAGCCTTCGATCAAGTGGGAGAATGTTGGTTGATCTCAGCAGAAGGCGCATTGCCACCCTTATTACCATACACGCAGCTTCCTTCCTAATCAAACTTTCCTAACTGAAAGCTAATCCCGTGATTAGCTCTTCCTTAATTATGCGCCATGATCGGAGGCGCTTTCCAAAACCATGGGACACGCCCCCGAGTTCCTCAGCGTGAGAATAAAAGGGAAGAGATGAGCACGTTCATGGGTGACGATCTATGCACGAGTTCCATCCTTCCAAAACCCTAATCCATCTACCGATCCTTACTTACTGCCGGAGGAACCTCGAAGGGTCTGTTCAAGGACAAGGTCGAGATCATCTCCATCACCAACCGAGCAATCCTAATGGTTTCATCTTCTAATCCGGGTAAGTTCTAATGTTTGATTTCCGTATTATTTGTGATCATGATTTAGGCTAGATGATAACTTAGGTCTTAGTGATTCTAACACCCCCATGGCACTATCTGAATCACGACCGCCCGCGTCGGGAGGAAGACTTGGTTGGTGAGGCCTGCGCCATGGACTGCTACGAGCACGTCGCACGAGTTCACCGTCGTCGCGAACCTCTTCACGTTGCCACTGGCCTCGGAGACGATCACGTCGAATCCTAGCGCCCTTGCCATGGCTTCCACCTGGTGCAGATTCAGGAGCTTCCTTGTCCCTTGCCTTGATATGATCTGCATCCTGGGCTTCTTGCCGGGTTTTTCACCAAGGACCAGTGGCCTGTCCCTCCTGAGACCGTACGAGTGGCGCAAGAATCTTGTGAAGTCAACCATGGAGTATCCCTTGGGGTTCCTCGTAGGATGCCGCCGAAGGATGAGGTCCCTGTCTCTCACCAGGCCAAGAATCACATGATGGAAGCAATGGACACCCTTGTCAGTGTCGAAATCGATGACGTCGTATCGCGAGAGCCTCCGTAGCATCGGCTTGTACTTCTGAAGCCACCACTGGTTGTAGTTGGCGATGAAGAACCGCACCCTCCCTTTGAACTGGAAGGAGGTTAAATAGAGCGGGATCAGCACGTCCGACATGTCGTGGAAGAAGTTTCCGGTATAGCCGCCGATCGAGAAGATCACCGCCGGCACATCATGACTGACGCCGCATTTGGGAGCATCACTTTCGCTTGCAGCTGCTCTGATGACCACTTCTCTTACAAGAGGTAGCAAGGAATCATCCTGGCGAGCATACGGCCTGATGCGTCGCCCATCCTCGCGTTGCTGCAATGGCATGGTCAGAGTAACCGAGGAGCTTCCTGGAGAGACTCGAACATCACCGGACATCTTGCAAACGATTGGCCTTGCATAAGGGAAACCCTCATCTTTGCTCGTATTATCACAAGTGACCTTACTCTTAGGCTTTGGAACTTCAATCTCTGTAACTTTTGGGGACACAAAAAAATCGAAGGTGATCGTCATGCTGTTATAGTGAGTCATTTGTATTATGGTCGTCATCTTACCTGATTTTGGAGATTTCCTGGAAGAGTCATCCTTCGCTGGAGGGCGATATCATACCCTGCAGAGGATGCGTCCTGTCCATCAGTTCCTAATTTGTTCATCAGATCTGTCCTATTCTTGACAGTATCACTCCTAAGTGCAGTATCTACAAAGGGCAATGCTGGATTGTTAAAAGAAAATGTTCAAAAGTAGAACGATTGTAAAATAAACAATAAACTCTCCTTCAATCCAGGAATGAACGCGTCCCTCGGTGACTTCCTAGTCATCAATTGCGAGAAAAAGTAGCAGATTGTTACTAAATAAAGCTAGCAAATAGCAAATAGCATTTCCTTTTCGAAGTAGTTGCTTATAAATTCTAAGCGTATGTTTGAGAGGGAACACATACTCTTCTAGCATCCTTCCCAAGGAAACAGCATTATGAAAGGCAATAGCTGCCAATGACAAAAGCCAAGGACCTCGCAAGTTTCAAGCACAATCTCAAAACAGTACTCCATCTGTTCCGCAATATATGTCATTCTAGTTTTTAAAATTTATTCCCAAATATAGGTCATTCTACAATTTTGATGTAACATTTTACCATTTTTCCTTCTACACTCCTCCCTTTTAGTTATTTCCAATTCCATTTATTATTATGAACTAGAGTAAGACACATCATCCAAAGATACAATAAAAAGGAATAATGCATTCTTTTGTAGATATATCTTGGTAGAAGTGCATAAACCTAAAATAACATCTATTCAGGAATAGAGGGAGTAGTACTATAGAACCACCAAGTTCAGAACAATTACCCCTGAATACTCCAGGGTAGTATATCACATCTATCGGCTAATGCTTGCATAATTGAGGGTATCAATTATGGAACTGCAAAGGGGACCCCAATCAGAAAATCCCAAACCTAGAAATGCACAATACAGTTCTTCCGTTGCACTGCCCCAGATGCAGCTAGTGTGGTCCGTGAAAATTGATGTCACTCACAAACATGCAACGATCTGGCTAAACAGGGGAAAGACGGAATGGAGAAAGGGATGTTTGTTTAAGCCCGGTGAACTTCTTGAAGGATCACCATCAAACCTTGAAAGAATTGGAGGAGCACTAGGCATTTGGGGTACATCCACACTGGCACTGCCCTTCCAAGAACTCACCACCCTGCTCGCGAGCTCAATCCCTGAAGATACAAACAGCAACATTAGATCAAATGAATAAGACATGTATGAGAAGAATCAAAGAAAATTCAGAACCTCAGGGATTCTTGATCTGCCCCACCTTCAGCCTCAGAGCCGACACGGCTCCCCTCTATCTGCAGGTAAACCCCATTGCCCGCTGCAAACACAAACGTAAGCACAAAGAACTCAACAAAAGAAACAGGCAACCCAATAACAAATGAAAAAAAAAGCAATCTTTTCGTCTCTGGGTTTGATCATCTCTTACTTACACAAGACTTGTGAGGAGAGCACAGAGAGGAGCTTGGCCAAGCAGACGCAGATCAGCAGGGCAAGGAGGCACGCCGAGAGCAGCCTGAGGGCGAGCTGCCTGGGCTCCAGCTTGCTCAGGTTCTGGACCGCGATCCTGATGTTGTACCTTGTCTTCCTCTCCCTCGCGGCAGCAGCCTTCATGGCGATGGCTCTGCCGACGCTGTGCTGCACCAGAAAGGCCATGGCTTTTCTGCTGCTGCGAATGGTGGTGTGGTCTTGTTCGGGGGGCAGTGCCGCAGTGGAGTCAGGACTGTGGCGCTGCCCCATGTGTGGGTTTCTAGAGAGGGGAGGGGCAGGGTGGAAAGTGACAATTATTATGCTTTCTTTGCTGCTTCAAATTATTTATGAGTAATGCTACCCTACACTGCACCATTGGAATCACTTTCAACAGTATATTCATGTTTCACTAGATTTCAAGACGGCATCCACGTTTTGTAGGTTTCATAAATGTACCAAACGAGTTCTATAAATGTTTCAGCATGTGTCAACAAATTTCAATGAGTTTCTAATATGAAACTACAAGTTTCGTCCAGTTTCAAATTTGAAATTTAATCTAAAATGAGATTCAAAAGAATTTTTACCGAGTTTCAAGAAACTAACTTCAAAGTTTCAGAGCATGTTCTGCAATTTAAAAAGTTTCAAACTAGTTTTGCAAAGTTTCAGCGATGTTTAAACAAATTTTGATGGTTTTAGATGATTTGAAGCTTGATTAAAAAATAAGTTTTAGAATAATTTCAACCAAATTTCAAAAGGAAAACTCTAAAGTTTTAGATCATGTTTCACAGGTTTCATATGGTTTCATCACATTTCCAAAAAAAATCAATGAGTTTCAATCTAAAAATATAGGTTATGTCAAGCTTCAAATCTAAAACTTGATTAAAAGTGGGTTTAAGAAGAATCTCAACCGAGTTTCAAAAAACCAACTTCAAAGTTTCAGAGAGATCCTACGAGTTTAAAAACTGAATGAAATCTATTGAAACTTAGTTGTGAGAGCTATTAAGAGTCGAGAAAACTAATGAAACTTATCTATGAAATATTATAAAATTTATCCGTGAAAACATCATGAAACATATCTATGAACCTCCTAAATCTCAAGAAACGTGGTGAATAGCCATAACATCCTGAAACTCATGAAACCATATGAAAACGTTATCATTAAACATAGTAAAACTGAATGCAATCTATTGAAAATTAGTCGTGAAAGCTATTAAGAGCTAACAAAACTAAATTATATTGATAGAACACTGTGAAATATCATGAAACTTATCTATAAAACATCATGAAACTTATCCATAAAACATCATAAAACCTAATGAAACTTAGCCACGAACCTCGTAAAACTTTTGAAAACATAACGAAATTTAGCAAATGAAACTTATTGAAATATTTTGAAACATTGATCTGGAAACTGCTAAAACTTGATAAAACATATTCATAAAACCTTATTGGAGTTTTGTGAAACAATTCAAAACAAAGAAAGCTTTATAATAAAAACTAATGAAACGTAGTCATATAACCTAATGAAACTTATTCATAAAACTGAATGAAACTAAGATATGAAACCAGGATAAAATCTTTTGAGATGTAGATATCATGAACACAAACCCAAACTTGTCCATGTATCTGGCACTCCACTCGACCAACACCTACAACAGGTGAAGAAGCCAAATTAAGTTCACAAATTAGATCGCAGATGTATGGAACACGGTGAGCGAGATGTAGCACTTGTGTGGTGGAATCACTGGCTATGGAGAGCATTGTTGATTGCTCCTCCATGTTCCACCTGTAAACCAAATAAGACAGTTGAATTAGGGGTCTAGATACTTTCACTCATTCTATGCAATCTCATTCATCCAACTAAATAAAAAATTAGCTCATCCTATGAACCTAACCAAACAGCCACCTGGAATAACTACATCCCTACCATGCTAGATGGCCATTTTCCATATACTCTTATCCAGACAACCAAACACACCCTAAATGAATTAGCACATGCTTGCCAGTAAGTGACATGAACAGGCCTTAATTAGCAAAAATGGACTGATTTTGGCCCATTTGGAACATGGGAATTTTTCCCTTTCATGTGGGAATTGAGCTTGGGAGCTCCTGTGAAATTCCTGTATTCTAAATGGGCCTTAATGTTGATTTCTCATTTAGGGGTTTATGCTGGATTCCCTTGCTAAACCTGAATCAGCTGTGAGTAATTAGGGCAGCGACTAATACTAAATAAGAACAAATACACATTTGTCAGTGAGCCTTGAGATACTTCGCCAGCAATCTTCTTTTTTTTTTCTCGGCTTTTTGTGTGTTAGCAGCACGTGCAGTGGGCGTGGGACTAGCGACTAGCTGGTGGGCCTCTGCTGTATCAGCAAAACTCAGAACCGATCGCTTTGGCTCTGTGATCGAGCAAGCAAGCTGGATTTATGCAAGAATTTTCAGCGGCTTCTGAATTAAGGAACGTACCGCCGACGCGTCGGCGAGATAAAGTCAATCAGAGCTTAAATTCTAACAGCTGGATTAACTAACCCTGCATCTGTACAACCAGATGATGATGAGCAAGGAAACGAAGGTTCATCTCGCATGGCACTGACTGGGGTTTGTTGCCTTGTGGCTGCTCGGCAGCTGGCCTGAAACCGCCTTGGAATTGCAAGGGTCCGAGTGCATGTGAGATAGATACTAGGTAAAGCTGGACAGCTGGTTATAGTATGGATGAGAGGAAAGCCCAAAAGCATATGTTTATCTGTCTAATTTATCCATCCCTGAAAACTGAAAACAAGTGTAGCTGATGCTTTCAGACCGTTCACGCGGCGGTGACGCGGCTAATCCAGCAGGTAGTAAGTAAGTACGAGTGATCCTCCAGGCATCCATTTGAAGGAAGTTCATCCCTTCTTTAAATCCCTCTGCCGACAAACGTGTTCCTTTTATCTTTTGCGATTACAGCTAAGACACCATATGATAAGGGAGTGTTTGGATTAAGGGTATTTCATCGCAATGTTTTATAATATTGTTTAAATTTGAACTAAATCTCAAAACTTTCAAAGAAATTATCACTCATCTGAACAGGTGACATAAGTGTATTCACAGAAAAAGGATACATGAGGAATTTCGAGTAGCGTAGAAGTGCTTTGGTACTACTAGTTCTTTCACCAGTTCACAAATGGAATTGTGCACTTGAGTTGGAGTCGTTAATTACCGGCATTACACGGCCAGCCCGGGGATGCCAACATGTGATGTCCTCCAACCACCGTCGCGTTGTACGATTATACGTCTTAATGTGCCGTTGCGTCGTTGTCATGTGCCTGGTCAGCGGTGTTGGTGGTTGCTTGCTTGCACGTATCTGCTACTGCCTGGATACACTGCATGTCTGCATCGTGCCCATGAGTTCATATGGCTGGTTAAATCGGATCAACGCCGGCTCAAAGAGCAAACCATAACGTGGGTTTCTAGAGGCAAACCTGGCATTTTCTTTGTTTCATTTTTTATGAGCCTGACCGGCAGGGGAAGCAGCTGGGCAACCCAACTAACCCATCCATGTTTGTTCGACAGCCAAACTCTGCCGATCTTTTTTTTAAAGGAACGGCAGGAGCTCTGCCATATATTAAAAAAAAGTAGAAAAGATATAGACAGCAGTAGTGTTCTGATATAAGTAACAAAATTATTATATTTTGGATGTCTACATTACATCGCACGAACTGGGGAGCTATGTCACAACCTAGAAGAAACGGAATCAAAGATCTTACAAGAAAGTTGAGACGCGCGCATTTTGAGGGCTCCGTTTGAAACACTGAATTTTCCCTAGCTAATTCGTGCGAGAAACCGGCAACAGAGCTATTTTCTGTGAGAAGCACTGTGAAATTCCTGTAAAGTTTCTGCCTTCCAATGTACAATTTCAACTTATTGATAACTTGAGGTATCTCCATACAAACAATGGAATGTACTGATCACGAATCAATTTCCACCCTCCGTATGCTTTTCCAATTAATCAATCAAATGGACAAATGGAGTAGAAAGCAAACTATAAACCTTTGATTAATTTCATTTCAAGGAATCAAAAAAAAAAAAAAAGAGCAGCAGGGCAGGTAGGCAGGCGGCTACTCCCTGAGCATGTCCATGGCCTTGAGGAGCACGGGCTCGAAGCGCTCGAGGTCGAGCCTGATGTCCTGCTTGCCGAGGTAGTACTCGGCTACCTTCCCCCACCCGCTCCGGTGCACCGACTCCGGATCCCTCACCGCCTGGTGGTCGCGCCCCAGCGTGTCTACCAGCGTGCTCTCCTCCACGCCGGCCGAGTAGGCCATGTACTTGAGCCGCATGTCCACCGCCGGGTCGCCGAAGTCCACCTTCCCGATGTGCTCCATCTTCCCGTACGGCACCACCTGGATGAACACCGCCCCCGTCGGCAGGAACGCCGAGTTGGTCAGCCCGGCGCCGTGCACGCCCATCAGCACGTCCGCCGCGTTCACCTCCCTCGCGAACTTCCCCACGTCCACATTGAACGGAGGGTCGCCGATCACCACCTCGAACCCCACCCGCTCCGCCAGCCGCACCACGTCCTCCACGTTCACCAGCTTCCGCGGGTGCCGCCGCGAGATGATCATCATCCTCGGCTTCCTGGTCTTGTCATCGTCGGCGGCGAGCCTGATCGGCAAGTCGCGCGGCAGGGAGAAGGTTTCGCGGAGGAACTTGGTGAACTCCGGCATGGAGTGGCCGACGGGCTCGCGCTCTGGATCGATGCTGAACTCCTTGTGCATGCGGATGCCGACCACCGCGCGCGGGTAGCACCTCACCCGGTCGTCCTTGTCCATGTCGACGATGTCGTACCGGGAGAGCCGCCCCAGGATTTTCTTGTACTTGCCAACGTACCACGGCTGGATGTTCTCCACCACCAGCTGCACCTCGCCGTCGAACCGCCGCGCCTGGAGGTACAGCGGGATCATGATGTCGCTGAAGTCGTGCCAGTAGTTGCCCGTCAGCCCGCCCATGGCGAACACCAGCGCCGGGACGGCCGACCTCACCGCGCACGCCGGGCCGTCGGCCACGGTGGCCAGCTCCTTCACCGTGACCTCCTTGAGGCCGGCCATGTGCTTGCGGGAGTAGGGCAGGATGCGCCATTCCTGCGGGTTGGGGTTGCGGCCGCCGGCCTCGATGGACGGCGGGATGAGGACGGAGTGCTTGGAGCCGTGGATGCGCACGTCGCCGTCGATGTCGCAGACGTCGGAGGCCCAGGGGCCCTGGATGTCGCACGCCGGCTTCTTGGCGGGAGCACTCTCCTCTGCTATTACGCTGCTACTGGTATCTGCATGCATGGATCATTACTTCCATCATTAGTGGAGTACATACATTGTGTGATAATAGTAGCTCTTTTGGTCAGGTTTGGAGGCTCTCCGACAACGTAAAATTTACACCAAACACGTCTCTACTCTCTACCGCTCCTGCTTTCCATTCTGAAAAGTTGCAGTGACAAAGGAGTTCTAGATTGATTGGAAAGCGAACTAAACGAGCCTGTCTACGTTTTCTTTATATTTTCTTTACAAGAAGGAGATGTGGATTGGCAAGTACCAATGGGCCTATGGTCGTCCTCTGTTTCTGTGTGGGTCTCTTGAGCAGGTACCATTGCATGCTCTGCCCTGGGCGCTTCCTCCTCTGCTCCATGCAAGCGAGCACATGCACGAAGAGAAAAATCAGTCTGATTCTGCTCTCAATCAATAAGGGGAATTCTATCGATTCTCGTCGAAGAAAAAAAGGAAATTATATTAGTGAGGAGAAATGACCGGGTGCACAGGTTAATTTACCTATGACAGGGAGTTGCTGCCTCTTCTCTTCCACGGCCGGGGTGCTCGGCGAGGGGTGCGCCGGCGATGACCCCCGAATAGCTGCGATTTTTTAGACGACTCTTGATCAGTTTCAATAAAGTAAGTCTGTCACGCTGGAATTCGGGTTCTGAATGGTGATTGATGCCCTGATTATGTAGTTCTGTACTATCAGACATGCAGCAAGAACAAGCAAAAACATGCTTAGAAATTCTGAAGGAACTTTGCATGTTTCGACCTAGTCTTTGATTCAGCAGGCAGAACTAGAAAAGGTTGCTCATAAAAGGATGCAGAGCTAAAAAATTCACGCCAACAGAAATTCAACCATCCAACATGAATCAAAGCTCACCGTTTGGCGCTGCGATCGCAAACTGCTCGGACACCGTGAAGTACGTGAGCAGAACCAGGAAGAAGCCAAGCAAGAAGCCCACGCCGAGATACTTCTGAGCTGCACCCCTCAAGCTCTTCATGAGCTTCCCATGATCACCTCCCATCTCTGCCCTCCTCTCTCTCTCTCTGTATCCTGCTTGCGATTTGTGAACCCTTCCTCCTCCTCGAGGCAGTTTCTCTCTTTCTTGTGATAAATATTGTGTGCGCGTATGCAGGTATCCTAGAGACACCAACTCCCTGACATGGGAGAACCTTCCAAGAACTCTTCAATGGACCAGTTCTTGACGATGTCCTGCCCTCGTCAGGAGTCAGGAAAGGACTTGGCCAAACACCAGCTCCCCCTCCCCTCGTGATCGTTACGTCTATAAACTATACTAACTAGGATTGTTAATCAGTAGTTAGCTTAAACATGTATAGCAAATTTGTGTTTTCTATTGGAATATGCCCTGTTTTGACATGTTATAGAACAGTTTGGTACAAGGATTTTAAAAATCTTTGTGTAGGCTGTATGTGCATGATCGCGTAGGAGGTGGAATAGGAGGAAAAGAAAATTAGGGCATCTATTCTGCGAGGCATGATCGATTAGGGAATAGGGATGTGAGGTGGTAGATTAGATCCAACTAGGTCAAATGCGTGGAATATTTGATAGGAATTTGGACGTCGTTGAGTAGAGAACCAACTCATGAGTTGTCAAGGTATTTCATCCTGGGGCCCATCACCTGCCTAATTCAGAACAACCTACAATGTGTTTGTATAAACTCTTTTTCTCTCCCTGTCTTTTTTTTTTTTTGTTTGATTTGCAGATTCATTTATCTATTTGTTGTTGAGGGAAACCTTGTGTCCATGAATGAGATGAGAGGCCATAGAAAACCTTCTTACTACCGCTTCTATATACTCGCAGGACTAATTGGATTTAGACAGCATAGTCAACTAGTCATGTACTGTTTGGTTCTCAATCCTAATTTCCTTATATTTCCTGAAAATTAACAACGTTTATCTTCAGGGGAGAATAGATCTAGAACATTAAGAGCATGTAGGTGCTAAGGTGTATGTATTACACCTCTCGACAATATTATTGTTAGCTATTTTTCTCTAATCCTTGGCACCACTGGTAGATGCTAAATGTTCTTCTTTTTTTTTTTTCTTTACATAGCACTAGATACCAAGGTTTGTTTGGATGCTATACAATCTGGACTTAGCACTTACTCCCCTATCTGTTTACATCGGTGATAAGAATTTTTTGTCTCGCCTAACATTATTTTTTCTCCTAGGGATGCGCCTGCGCTGAGAAAAGTCATGCTGTGTTCAAAATCGAAAGATATTTTGATTCGTTGTCCTGAGCTACAAAGTTTCATTTTCAGCCATGACCCCATTAGAGAGACGGTTCCGGACTTACTCGATTCTTCTTTCCCCTCTCTCTTTTTCCAAGCAAAAGCGAGGAGCGTGACGACTTACGCAAAATACATACACTCTCCAATCCATGGATATGTATATTTGTTGTGATCTTCTGACATAATTCCCGGCCCAATTTCTTTCTTCACCACTGGAGTCGTCCCATGCATGGCAATGGCTTATATATACTTCCCCCTCTGTACACTCCATGAATTCACGAAGATGCAGACTTTGTCGTACTAGCTGCTTCTGTTCGATCATGAAGATGCGCTCCATTTCAGCTCGAGATTAGTATTTCTTTTTGAAACACCTTTAGCTCGAGATTCCTCTCGCCGGTATATTGTAGTGGAGGCTTTCAATTCATGGGCCTCCCCTTCTGCCGTGCACGCTATTAAGATTGGTTAGTTCCATCTCCATATTAATTAGTGCCACTAATCGGATTTTAGATTCTGTTCAGGCACCGCCAGTTTAGAAGCATTGGCCATTAATTCGTTCCCGAGTCCAATACTACTGTTTGCGACATGCGAGTCACTGTCAGGTCTGAAAACTAGCTTTATGCAGCCGACTGGGCTGGGTCAGCACCCAAGGTAAGTAGGGGAAATCTAAATGTGGATCGAGTAAACATTATAGTATATGGCGGTGGTTAATATTGTATACGGAATTAATCCATTACAATTCTACTGGCCGGGCATTGCAGTATACGGAAAGCCTGGCGTACGTACGTACTCTCTTCTTCCTGTACGTCCTTGATTAGTTTAACCCGGAAGTACCTCTTCTGATTAACGGTATAACTTACTTCGTATAGTCTAGTCGCCATCATGCCATGCACAGGTAGAAAAATATTGCAGCTAGGAGTAACAATTACTACTTAAGAGCATGGGGTATAAATAAAAAGCCTAGTTAGTGTTGTACGCGTAGAAGCTAGGTAGGTTAGTTGTAACTAGGTAGCTAGCGTTGGTCCAACCAAGCGACCAACCAACCAACAACACGCAGACGCGCACGTTGTATGTGCATGTGTCCACTGCTGATTAATAACTTCACATAGAAATGTAGAGAGTGTGTGTCTGTATATGTATACACAGTATACGCCACTATATATTCTTAAACATTTCTTAATAACTGACACTATTGAATTTCTTATGCAAACTTTGGTCGTTATTTTCATAGCGATGAATATATAAATACTTAGAAACATGCAATACTACTGTTAAGTATTTTTGACGATAACGATTTTCATTTTCCCTAACTAGATATTTTAAAAGTTATTATTAGTCAAAGTTTAGGCAACAAAGTCAACAACGGAGGTACATGTTTCCTCACGTTATGCTCCTCTACTCCCTCTTTCTTCTTAACCTGAAGTTTTCGATTTTTTTATTTACCGTCTCTAAGATATGACTTTGACATTATTTTTGCACCGGATATTACTTAAATTAAGATTACTAATAAAATTATAACATTATGAAAGTGTATTTAATGACAAATCTAATAGTATAATTTTTATATAGCCAGACTAGGTAATATAATTTTAAACCTATTATTGATCAAATTTTAATCTTACGGTACAGGTTCTAGGATGTCGAGTAAAAAAAAAAGGGAGTATTACGTTAAAATATATTGTTCAGAAGTACCTTTTCAGGCGTGGGAGCATGCATGCATGAGCAAGCCAACAAGCTGCTCAAGATCATATATATATAGTACAAAGCGGCTTATTTATATGCTTAGCCGCCTCAATTATATGTTTTCCTACTGCTCGGTAACCGAGTTAATTTCTTGATGGAAATAAATCGAAGGACTTATTATTTGCGGTAACTCCAAACCAAATTGCAAATTATCTATGGATCATGCACGAGTCACAGTGATGACCGGAGTGTGTGTATATATAGCAGGCCTAGCTGTACACTATATATGCACGTAAGAACGCACGTTGACCGGACATAATTGGAATTGGTTCGAGTTGAAGGAGCAATATAATGTATGCGAAGAGTTTAATTATAGTATAATTAAGCTCAGCTAGGATCCTAGGAAGGAAGGTAAACTTTACGTATGCCCAAACTACCGTGCATGCACATGCATGCTGTATATATACATGATCGATGCTAATGATCATGACACTCCTAATTCGGTTAGCGAGAACTATCGATACAATCATATACTGGCCGGTACTATATATTTGCAGTATCAATTAATCCATTCCGCTGGTAACATGCACCAAAGAGGGGAATCGATCGATCGATTTATATATATAGTCCATGTAGAGTACTACTAACTAATTATGCTCTCAGCATTATCATATCTCACTAGACCCACTTGGCTAGCTAGCTATTCTTGCAAATTGAAATTAAATGAATGCATAGCTAGCATCTATCCATGCGCTGAAATCTGAATTGCATGCATGCGTATATATAGGGTATCTATGTAGCTAGCTGTGCATATATATATATAGGCGTTGATGCATGATATATGAGAACAGTACTTAGTAATAAGATCAGGCGCAAGAGCTGCAAATTGAGATGTCATAGTCGTCCTTGCTCGTGATGGGCTTACACGTACGTTACCCTTCTTACAGACAGCATGCATGGCTGGCTCCAAGTTAGTTCTTGTATGGTTTGCAAAAAGGCAACCATTAATTGGAATAAGCGGAGCTAGTAGTTGCAGTGCATACATCAGAATTAATAAGATCAGACAACTACTAGTAAGGGGTAATTAAGGTCGCCTGTTTAGAATTTGGATCCATGCATCTCAGTGCCGTCCTTGCTTCTGAATTTTAAGGTAGGGTCAGGTTCTGGTTCAGATCATGGCACTAGCTAGTCAGTAGCCCACACGGTAAGCTAAGTTCGGCATCAGCATTGAAACAAGGAAGGGAATCTAGCGAGCGGTTCCTACGAAGTGACGAAATGGGGACTGCTGCCACCGACTCCCTCCCCAACTATGTACTGTACATATTCAACTACACTCCCTACCGTTGCGTCGTTCTGAATTTCTTCTGACCATGACGCTGACTAGCTAGTTGCGTATGCAGTGTCCAAGAACGCAAGACATCAGTTGCGGATCCAGAAATTTGAGAGGTCTAAGAATAAAGTGAAGCTCTACTAATAATTGATATTCAAAATTTAATATATAGTGGGTACAATATTTACACTTGTAACTTGTTAAAAATTTCAAAGTTTAATATATATATATGCTCTTTTCATGGGCCGCGGGGGGCAGGCCCCACCACGCCAGATATATTTTGTTTGATTTTCTAGACAAGAGATTAATTCTTGTAGATAATATATGCTTCAATTCCCTCCAACGTATGTATTGTACGCAAGCTAGCAAGCTAATGCTTGGAAGTTCGTGTACTGACGATCGAGACAAAACCTGCAGTTAGTCCATGCTACAACTATCGCACGCTTAAGATATGTCTGGTTCATATATACTTAGGTTGTCATATTTAGTTATAGTCTTTTTGTATAAAATTTGATTAAGGTTAAGTTATCAAAATTGAAGTCATATTTTAGCTAGAAAAAAAATAAATTTTACCACACTTTTTGAGTCAATGACTCGTGAGACCTGAATGACAAGAAGAAATCTTGCCAGTTATTAACCAAACGGAGACTTAATTCAGTCAAACTTGTCTAACTTGAGATGTGGCAAAATGTGACAAAATTTAGCTATGAACCAAACAGGCTCTTCAACTATCACACATCCCTCAAATCTTATCCTTTGGTTACCACAAGAGCATCCTGCCAACGACTATCCATTCCACTACCTGCCGTGCTGTTGCCCTCTCTCACCCTCCTCCATAGCTCTGACGAGTTATGCCTGGTTGTGCTTTGTAAATGCCTGGAGTGCTAGCAGCTAGGCCAAGCTGCAGAGGCGGTGGCATGCTGGAGAGCGAAGGTGTGTGAGCGGTGACATGCGAGAGGCGGCGCAAGAAATTAGGTTTGGGCACAACGTCAACAATACCCCTGCAGAACATCCTAGAATGGAAGAAAAAAAAGTCCATACCAACCCTGAGAAATGAACGATCAAATTTAATTTCTACCATCACATTTTACTACCACTGATATGTACGGTAGGAAGCTTCTCATCATGCTTCATGCTTGTACTTCTACACGCTGCATCTTTATCAGTCAAAATTATCTTGTCTACGGCAAGATATTTTTCGTTGCGTATCTAATGGTTAGGTATAGTAGGCCTATACATTAGTTAGGGGGTTATCCTGTGAAAGTGCAACTAAAAATGCTGCAAAGTTATTCGCGTGTAACAGGTTCCAAAATTTCTAAAAACAAATTAAGGTAAAGTCGAAGTGCATGAAATGCAAAATTCATCCCGTACCTTTTAAGGGAATTCATTTAAAGGGTATAAACTGAAATTAGATTAATAAAATGGATTCTAGACGGACTAGTTCAGAAATCAGAATAGGCATCGATTTGATTTATCTAACAGCGAGTCGATCGTCAACAACATTTTGACGAGTGCAGTGAAGTGCCGCAGAAGAAGCCTAGCGAGCGGTTGGGGTACGTGCGCACGAGGTGGCCTGCCCTGCATAATATGCAACGTAAGACAGCAACGATGCTGAGTTCTTGTTCGCACGATTCCTCCAATGGATTTGCACTTGGAATTAAATTCCATGATTCCATCCATCGCTGGCCACTTACTTGACTGATCGAAGTGAGCGGCGCGTATTGTAAAGTCCTTCCGTTAATTAAGCGCATCCTTAAATATGTCCCCAGTTACTACGTACCACATCAGTACAGACGACGGTTAAACTAGATCTTGACATGAATCTAATTAACTAGTTTTTCATCAAATTGATCAGTACATTGTACTGGTAGCCCGTCTATTTTCTCTCGGAGGCGACAAATAGGCCGTGCACAGATGGAGTATTATGCTAGTATCGATGAGGGAGCCAACTAACTAACAGGAATGGGAAAGATCGATCCAACAACAAGAGCAAATCGAACCAATAACACCAACAATGCTTCTTCTATGCTCCACCGGGAGTGAAAAATGCGTCGATTCTGTACCAGATAATGAATGAATGGGATGAGGTCCATGAGGAGACGCTCGTCTCTCTTGTGGTTTTTCTTTCGGTGCCGGTGCAGAGTTCTAATTAAGCAAGCCCTTCTCTTGCAATGGCCGATATCGCCATCCCTCGATGGGACCGTCGCCCTACTGCTGCCGGAGATGCTCGAGCGCCTGCGTCAGAGTGGGCGCGAAGCGATTGACGTCGATGCGCACGTCCTGCTTCCCGAGGTAGTACTCGGCGACCTTGTCCCAGCCGCTCCGGTGTACGGACTCGGGGTCCTTGATGACGACGTGCTCCGGCCCGAGCATCTCCAGCAGCGTGCTCTCCTCCGCGGCGATGCTGTACTCGAGGTACCTCAGCCCCATGTCCGCCACCGGGTCGCCGAAGTCCACCTTCGCCATGCGCTCCAGCTTCCCGTACGGCACCACCTGGATCACCACCGCGTTCGCCGGCAGGAACACCGCGTTCGTCAGTCCCGCCCCATGCACGCCCAGCAGCACGTCGAACGAGTTCACCGTCCGGGCGAACTCCCCCACCCGCACGTCGAACGTCGGGTTCATCACCACCGCCTCGAACCCCACCGTCTCCGCCACCTGCACGATCTCCGGCACGTTCACGAACTTGCGGTAGTGGCCCCGGTGGATCAGCAGCAGCCGCGGCTTCTTGTCCGGGTTCTGCTTCAGGCTGACGGGCGCCGAACGCGGCAGCGCGTAGGTCTCGCGCAGGAACGCGACGAAGTCGACCATGGAGACGCCACCGGGAGCCAACTCCGGCGCGATGCTGAACTCCTTGTGCATGCGCAGCCCGACGGTGACGTGCGGGAAGCACCGGATTTGCCTGTCGCGGTCGAGGTCGACGGCGTCGTACTTGGACAGCCGCCGCACGATGGCCTCGTACTTGCCGAGCCACCACGGCTGGATGTTGCTGATCAGGAACTGGACCTCGCCGCCGTACTGCCGCGACGCCACGAACAGCGGCACCAGCACGTCGCTGAAGTCGTGCCAGTAATTGCCGACCAAGCCGCCGAGCGCGAACACGACGGCTGGCACGTTATGCGTGACCGTGCACGGCGGGGGCGCGGGTTGGTCCTGCGGGGAGGCGAGCTGCGCCACGGTGACCTCCTGGATGCCGGACATGGTCCTGCGCGAGTACGGCCGGATCTTCCACTCGCGGCGCTCCGACCAGCTCGTCGGGACCAGTGTCACCGAGAGAGCTGTGCCGTTGGTCCGTACGTCGCCGTCGACGTCGCAGGTGTCCGAGAAGGGGCCGTCCCTGCTGCAAACTACCTTGCCGTTCTCTGTCACACCCAAAAGGACAAGATTCACCTTGGTTAATTTATCAGTTATTTGAGCATTTTTCTGAACAGTGACTGATTGTTTGAACATTTCGGAGATCAAGGACTAATCGGTTGAACTTATTATTGTGGTTTATTGCACGATCGACAAGTGTTCGTGACCGTGGCAATTCAAGTTCAATTGATCTGTTTCATGCCAATGAGTCACAATGACTATGAAACTACATCAAAACTATCCTTAAATTTTCTTTACAAACTTTTTCCTTTTGTTTTTTTTGGCGCATTTGGCAATGTTGAAGCAATCCTGAACCTATATGGACTCGAGTGCCAAGTGGTGTAAACAAAGATTCTCAGAACATCATGTTACTGCACAAATTTGAATGAATGCATGATTGAAAGAAAAAAAAACGAACAATCGAATCAAGATATCTATTCTGAATGTAAACTGCTGGCAGCAACACGAGCAACCATATATTTTGTCTTGGGGAAAGAAATGTTTGAGCATACCAAGCTGTTTGGCAACTGTTTGGCCTTTTTTTGGGGACTCCTCCGTCTTGACGGCACCGGGCGTGTCCTGGTGGCTCTCTATTGGCTGCCACTCGGCCTTCTCCCTCTTCGCGCCCTCTGCATTTGGCAATACAACACCTCCCTTTCAATTTCATTCCGCCGCTCACGTGGAAAGATTCATTCACCAATCGGAGCCATCCCCAAATTTCAGGGATCGATCAACCGATGTAATAGTTACTACCACAAGACATCGAATTGCTTGGGCAGGAGCAGCTTATTACCTGATTGCTGCTGCTTCTCATCTTCTTGATGGTAATCGGCAAAGGTGTCCTTTTGACGATCGGAAGCTTCAGGTCTCGCCTCCATCTTCTCCTCTCCTCGATCCTCTTGCATTCCTACTAGTTTACCACGATCCGATCGAACCAAATTATATATCTATCGCGCGGGGGACATCGGAAAGACGGCTCACTCTTTCCAACTTGTTGACTTGGATTTCAGATTCTTGGTAATCAAATACGCGGAAGAAAAACCGATCAAAATTACAGGAATCCTCACCTGTTTCAGTGCGAGCCTTCTTATCTGCAATCCTTGGCGCCGTCGTAGTCACAGCTGCAGATTGTACAAGGAAGAAACAAGAACCGATCAGCTCTCATGGTACCAGCTGATGGAAGAAATTAGAGCACAGATGAATCAAAACAAGTTGGCTTGAAAGACTGATTACCGCTGGGGGCGCTCATTGCGAACTGCTGCGAGACGATGAGGTAGGTGAGGAGCACGAGGAGGAAGCCGACGACGAAGCCGACGTTGAGGTACCTCTGCGCCCAGATCTTGAGGCTCTTCCCCAGCTTCACCTCGCTGCCCATCTCTTCTGCTCAATTCTGCTCCTCTCTAATCTCTCTGCCTCTCTCTACTGTTCACTTGTATCTCCTTGTACTGGAGTATTGTTCCTCTGGAACCAACTGATGGATTGAATTGTTCAAGGTTTTGGGGAGTCCGAGAATTGCACCAAGCTCTTCTCTGCCTCTCTCTCTCTCTCTTTCCTTGCTTGTTTACATGGGAGAAAGAGGAGGATAGAGATAGAGATGGAAAGACAGGAGAGGTCTTGTGGTACTTGGCTTCGTCCAAGCTGCTCGCTTTCTTGCACTTATAGGCTTGTTTGTAGCTAGGGGTGAAAACGGAGCGGATAATATCCGGACCGTATCCGTATTCGGTATCCGTTTTTAGAGAAATGGCAAAAGAATCTGATATCCGACGGATACGGATACGGATAATTATCCGGATCGGGGCAAACGGATACGGAGCGGATATGGGGGAGGTGATATCCGACGGATACGGAGCGGATACGGATATCCGGTATCCGGATATCCGTATAGTCAGCAGTCTCCGCCCTCCAGCGGCCTCTAGGAGCGGAGCTGGGATGGGCCCGAGGCCCAACACTTCTAACGGAAACATAAGGTAAGATTTCGTTACCTTATGTTTGTTTTGAACACTATTCTATAAGTTTTGTTATGTTTGTGGATTATGTACTCTAAATCCTAATATTCTGTGTTGAAAATTGTGTTTTCGCGTTTGCATATTATCCGACTAAATATTCGGTTTCGTTTCCGTTTCGATCCGACTCGATTACTATCCGCTTTATTATTATCCGATACCGATTTAATATCCGATCCGCTTTTAAATTATCCGTATCCGTATCCGCATCCGGGTGAAAAAATGTGGCGGATATGAAAATATCACTATCCGACCGAATCCGCCTCCGTTTTCATCCCTATTTGTAGCCACTGTTCTTTTGTATGTATCCGTCTGATAGATAGGGCGCCTCTCTTTGCACTCAACCCCCTCTCATGTCAGAAACCCAATCTCATCTGCTGTGCTCGTGCATGGTGCAGGTCAGGCTATAATCTATATATGAGTAATTAAGTGTGCATATGGTGGTTGACCAATGACGCGCGCGGTGTGCGTGTGGTTATGGTTGGGTTATAATAATCTGACGATCGATAGGCTGGCATAATATATATCGTTAACTGAACAGAAACAGCAGTGAGCATTTATCGCAGTTTCTTTAGTATTGCACTTCTTCCAAAGCTGATTAATCGATGCCGATCGAGTTTGTCCACAAGCACGTTGTTAGGTCCGCGTAACATCGCTTTTGATTAAGTCTCAAGTACTTACCACCACCGTTCTCTTGTTTCTGCTTCGGTCGCGGCGATGTAATACTAGTCTTCATTTCCATCGAGTATTTGTTGTTTGGTTACTCGTCTGCGTTTTACTTGCTCAAATACTGATTTTATCTCACGATCTTTAACACTTGCGCGTGTACTACACGATAGTACAATATTTAAAACACCGATTTAATCTCACAAGCTTCTGATTTTTCTTTTTTCTTTTTAAATAAAGCAAATCCATGACGATAAAATAATTGGGTGCAGGAGACTACATGGATTTTCTTTTTAACAATACATACTATCGCAATAAAGTCTATCTCGTGTCAGGCTGCTGCCCTCGTCAACGCGAACACAGCAGCAGCTTCTCTCAAGAGGTCAGATTTGAAACAGCTTAGGGCTGCTTCAATATCCATTAGATCAACCAACTGATCGGTCTAATTAGTTATGTTCCCAGCATCGATTTACTCACTGACGTGAACACCTCTCGCTGGGCATGTTCACCCCTAATCTACTCATTTCATGAGCAACATGGTGGCAACTATCCTGATCATCATTGCTCCCAAAAACTTCTCGTTTTTTTTTTTGGTAGTATCATCTAGCTAGCCAGGAAAAGTGACTGTAATCGCAGAAAGGTCACATATTATCAGCTTTTGGCTAGGTTTTCACCCTTCCCAGAAAGACCTGGAAGATTGACTGGAGCTATAGTGTCTGTCTGTAGAGCTTCGATGACACGTGCAACAAAACAGAGTACTAGTGGTAAATTTCATTTGACATACCAAGCGTGTGTGAAAAAGAAGGCAAAATTCAAGTGATCGATGTATCTGAAAAGTTGAGTGAAATAAGTTGAGCATAGGCAAGTTATGCAAGCTGCACACAAAATATCCATGTCGTTGTAATTCTGAACTGCTCGGAGCAAGACCGGCTCTCTCGTACAGTTATTCAATTTTGGAGCAATTAATAATTGTCATGGGTCATAAGGACCCGGGTACGACTTGAACAACTGGCATGGGCATATCTGCAAAACCTGTGATCCTAGGCCTATGGAGGGGATCAGCTAATCCTTGCATCCCTTCCCATGATTGTTAGCTTCCTTCCAATCTGTCGTAATCCTGCTAGTTTAATGTTATCGCTTGTTGCTAGGTAGCTAGCTAGCTCGATCTTGGATCCAACAATTCCATGGCCATGGATTAATTAACCTCTAGTTTATCACATTTTGAAGGCTGCTAGCTCTAGGGCTACCTGGAGAAGGAGGCTCATTGGCCAGTTCCTTCGTTACAACCAATAAGCTACTAGTTAAGCTTCTTTCTCCTTTGGATGGAATCCTGTCCTGGCACGGACTACTCCATTATGATCACTGAGCCTGAGCGGTCAGCACGACTAGCAGAAGAGAAGCTGGGTTTTAATATTTCGGGGCTGTTTGAGAGGCTGTGTTTCAATTTTGAGTCAAAAGCTCTTCAAAACAGCATGGCTGCATAGCAGTTAGGAAGGTAAACCATAGCAAAAGCACTCCCGAAAACTGTAGCCACTGAAGAGGAGTTTTTCAGCTGTGGTTTTGCTTGACCTCCTTCCACCTCCCTCGCTCTGCCTTCCCGACCTCCGCCGCCCCGCCCCGCCACGGCCCGCCTCGCCGCCCCCGCGTTACCTCTCCGCTCGGCTACTGCTGTGGTTCGCTAGGTTGCTGCCTCCTCTCTCGGTTGCTTTCCAAAAGAGTTACAGCTGCTTTATAGCTCAGAAGCTAAAAACAGCTTTTCAGCAGCCGCAACTCCCCAAATAGACATTAGTCACTTTTGCATCGTTTCCATGCACATGCCATCAAGTCTGCTCATAAAAGGAACGGTCTTCTGTTCTGCCTTCAAAGAAAGTTTTTCTTGTCGGCTCATCCACAGCTGGCATACGGTATGGACTTGCTTTTTATCTACATGAAACTGGTGTTCATCATAAGTGCTGAATCACTCTTAACTTTCTCTTTGTATAAATTAGTATACGATCAAACTTTGCAAATTTTGGTCATTAATATTTATATAGATTAGCAAGGTAGCCCACGCACTTACGTGTGCATCATCTTTAAAGCATTTCTAAATGACTTGGCAATACATATGTGATTTTTCTTTTTGAAAATAGATCGTTGTAGAATTCCATTAGGGATATTTTGACATTATATATTATATAAGAAAATATACTCACTCCGTTTTACAATACATGTGACATGTGATCGAAACTTTTTTCTACAAGTACTTTTATAGCAAAATAGTAAATGTAACATAACATAATATTTTCCATTTATATTATCTCTTAATTCATTATTGCAATGTTTGTCTCTTTCTTTCAATACTTTTTTTAGTGCACATTACATTGCTTATACCGGTATCACCGGATGAACACCTTTCAATGTATCACTTTCTTAATCTCTTCATTCCGTGGAGGTCCACCAAATAAAGAGTCAGAATGTTTTTTCTTTCTTTTTTAAGAATTTTTAGCTTATTCTATATTTCTTAGTGATTGTACAAAAATTCTTATCATCTTTTGTTACATAGTAGTTAATAATTTGTATATATACAAATCAAATTCCTTACATTATTATTTTTTCTCAAATTAGCATATTTCTAAATTCTGAATAAAACCAAAATTTATATTTTTCACTTAGTATAAACTATCCCTAATTTCCTTTTATATTTATTCTTCTGCTATTTTTGTTGTTATATTTTATTTAATTTTGTATTCAATGTTTTAATTTAGATTTAAAATCAAATGGCTAATTTCCTTTTGTTGTTTATTCCAAATTTATGCTAGTTTTCATTATTATTATTTATTTATTTTTGCATATTAGTTTTATGTTAGAATTCATATACAAATCCACCGCTAATTTTCATTCGAATTTTACGTACTTATAGGCTTTAATTTACGCTTTGTATGAAAGTTAAATGATGGATTCCTTTTTATTCTAAATTTCTATTATTTTTTATTGTGCTTGGTATGGACTCTTTCTTCTAATATAAGCTGTTATTATTATTGTTGTTGTTGTTGTTGTTATTATTATTATTTGTTTAATTTTCAATATTATTTTTACGTTGGATATGGTATATAAATCCAACACTAATTTTTATTCTTAATTTTAGCTATGCACTTGTTTTAATTTGGAGTTCATATGAAAATCAAATAGCTATTTTTTATTCCAAATTTATATTATTTTTTACTGTACTTAGCATGAGCTTTTTCTTTTAATCTAATCCGTTATAACTCGAGTTGCTAGAGAGACGATTAAATATTTTTATTTAAATAATAATAACCAATGGCTACTGTGGTTCAACTTAGTTAGAGTCCACCAGATCAAGGGCAAGACCACAAAATCAAGGGTTAGATGTTTTGCTTTTTTATGAGAATTTCTAGACTATTTCTCTTTTTTCTTTGTAATTCTCCATAAGCTTTTAATATATAATAGATATTTAGATTTTACTTATGAAAACGACTAGTTTAGATTTGTATCTAAAAGTACATTCATATATAATATCATATTTTAATTAGGTATATAAATGGCAGCGTCACATGCACACAGATTTTTCGATGTACACACGTGCACACCAACTAACAAAAGTCACGAAAAATTCTGAAAAAATTGTAGATGTACTTCATAGATTGCTCTACCTATGTATAAAATTGTAGAATTCAAATTCATTATATATCATGAGTTACAAAAAAGAGAAAATTCTGACAATTTTAAAGAGTTTAAACTTGTCAGAATTCTCTTTTTTTGTAACTCTCGATATATAATGAATTTGATCTTGAAACTTCATACATAGGTAGAGCAATCTATGAAGTACATCTACAATTGTTTTCAGAATTTTTTGTAACTTTTGTTAGTTGGTATGTACTACAGACATCTAAAAATCAATGTATATGCATATATTGCCTTTATAAATATATTAAAATATAAACTAGTGACCATAGTTGGCTTTAAGAGGCTGCGTCAATGTCCAAATAGCTACTGTTTTGTGAGCCGAGAGAGCAGTAGCACTCTTTATATCTGTGGTAAGAGGCATAGGCCAATAAGCAACTGGTAAAATGGCATTGAGATCCGAGTCGCAGTGGCCACTGCACCTGATCCAGATAAAATGCGATCATGCGAGCATGGTTCGTTCCTCACCATGCGAGCGAGATAAACTAATTCATTTGCAAAGTCAACTCCAATCCTTCCTACTAACAACAGGTGGTAACTTGCGATGCCTGACCAATGCATCGATCCTTGGTTTCTATTCGTTGGAGGGAGGAAATCTTTGATGCGGCAAGATAGTAAACAACAGAGTTAGGACGAGTTCGGTAAACATCGGGCAGCCTAATTTTGAAATGAACAGCTATCATTGTTTTGTAATGACAATCTATCTTACCCAGAGCAGAGATGGAATCCTGCTGGCTATTATTATTATTATTATTATTATTTTTTTTTTTTGGTACACTAGCACTGCCAGATACCGGAGGTTTTCCAGTTCCAGAGCAATTAACGATGCAATCCTTGGAAAAAAGATTTAATCATGCAAGGAATGGAAGTCCGATTCTTTTGTGAATCTTGATTAAAGAAACGGATTTGTGAAAACTCAGGCACTGAATTTTCTTAAAAATCAGCCATTTTTCTAACTATTGCATCGGTATGGAGATTCCTTCTCGGGAGTGTCACCGTCTTCTTCTCCAACCAACAGCGACTTAGGGTTTACCACAGTTAGGGTTTAAGATTCACTGGCCCTGGACTTTAGAGAGAGGAAAGGAAAGCGAAAGTTCGAGAAAGTGGTGGCACCATTCCAGCCACAGGACAGAGGAGAGCGGTGGGCGGTGATGGCGGCAGGTGGTTCCCCAAGGCAGACTATGGAACTGACGGCAGGAAGAGTTGGGATGGTGGATTTGGCAATGGTGAGTTGCCAGACAGGGAAGAAAGTTTTTTTTTTGAAAGAGCAGCAAGAGAATTGCCGCAAAGTATATTGAGAAGGAAAAAGCGGGGAAGATAGCATGGCCTGTTTTTAGGAAAAACAGACCAAAAACCTCACAAATCACCGGCGAACAACATTTCGCTACACACTCCACTAATCACGGTACAACCAACGAAAAGAAAGAAAAAGAAAAAGAAAAAACGCTGGAGGGAAGTTACTCCGAGTGATTCATCGACCAAGCAAAACCGTGGTTTGACACCGCATTCTTGATCGATGTGGCCACTGCTCGACGTTAGTAGTGACCCCTGGAAAATTCGGTACCGTTCCTTTCTAGCCAAATATGCCACCGTAAATATATGATGAGGCCATCCAGATCTCTTCGTCTTTCCTTTTCATATTGAGCTCTTAGCTGCGCCACCATTTGTATATGGAGCCGTTAGACTCGTGTTCGCCATCGCCGAGGTTTCCAACAAAGAAGCATTCTCCAGACTTGAGAGTAAAAGGGCGTCTTTACACAGGTGAGTCGGTGTTTCGGCGATGTATAGCAAAGATCGCAACTTGAATTGCACGGCCATCCCTTTGATCATGTTATCTGCTGTAAGTATCTTGTCGTGAAGTAGTGTCCATGCGAAAAACGACATTTGGGTTCCGCCGCTTCCATATAGGGCAAATTTTCATCTTCTGAAGTCAGGTCGAATTGCATAAGGTAGGCGCCTTTGTTAAATATTGACCATCGTCAGTCAAATACCACTTTATTTGGTCCTCTCTGCCTCGCATCTCTCTTGATTCGTCGAATGGCTTCATGAAGAGCGACAAACTCAGTAATTGTGTTTGCCGAGTTGACCGAGTACGTAACCGAATCCAGAGTCATTTGTTAATGCTTGGTGAACCGATATTTTTTCCTTCTAGCTATTTGGTAAAGGTTCGGCGCCATATTTTTGGGAGCCTTCCTTCCACCCAACTTGATCTCCAAAAGTCTCGCTAGCTTCCGTTCCCAACCGTGACCACCGTGGAAGCGTTAAATAGGGAAACATCGGTTGCATCGCAAGGCAAGTCAAGTCCATCCAGAGCCCTTTCGTTGTTTTTCCATTTAAACCATAGCCACCGCACCTTAATGCTCTAGCGGCGTTCAGATCAAAATTCCCACCCCTTTGGCTTTTGGGAGGCAAATTCTTGACGGATTTATCAGCAAAGGACCCCATCGCAATTTTCTAGATCTTTCCCACTCCAAAGAAAGCTTCGCCTCATCTTATCAATGCATCGAATTAACCATTTTTGAGTCAGAAAGACGCTTAAGTGATAAATTGGTTGTGATGTAAGCACCGATTTCACCAGCGTCTCCTTCCGGCTTTAGAAAGAAATTTGCCTTTCCACCCCGCCAGCCTACTTCCAATTTTGTCAATCAGAGGTTGAATTTCAATTCTTCTTAATTGTCTGATTTGTAATGGAAGTCCGAGGTACCTTCCCGGGAAATGTGCGAGTTTTCCAGGGAAAATGTTTAATAAATCTTGCAGTAGGTCATCTTGGCATCTAATTGGATATATTTCTGTTTTGGAGATGTTGATTTTCAATCCCGAGCATCTTCCGAATATGTCCAATATACGGCTAAGAGCCGTTAGCTCAGTGGCATCCGCATTTAAAAATATTCCAATAAATGCGCATACTGAGAAACAATATTGATCTTGCATTTCCGAAGAACTGGTTTGAGGATACCTCGATCCTCCGCCGCCCCGAGTAAATTTTGAAGGGGATCAATTGCCAGAATGAACAGAAGAGGGGATAAGGGATCTCCCTGTCTTACCCCCCGCGCATGTCTTATCGTCGCCGTCGGTTGACCGTTGATTAAAACTTTTGAAGCGGAGGTCCTAAGAATTGCAGCGACCCATTCCTCCATATACTGACCAAAGCCTAGGGCTGCGAAGACCTCGAGAAGATACGCCCGTTCAAATGAATCAAAGGCTTTAGAAATATCTAATTTAATGAAAAGCGCAGCGTTTGTCTCTCAGTGAAGCCGTCAGATCACTCTTTGCACATATAAGAAGTTATCATGAATGCATCTCTTCTTTATGAAAGCGCTCGGATAATCTTGAGACCAATTCGCCAAGTTTGGGGGCTAGCTTGCTTGCCATGATCTTGGTGACAATCTTCATTACACTATTTATTAGGTCGATTGGTCCAATCGCTCCAATCTATCCGCATTGTCTATTTTCGGAGGAGAATAATATTTGCTTCATTTAAAAGGTGCAACCTTTCATGACGAAGACCAAGAATGCCCTTATAGCTTCCATCGGTCGTTTTTGATGATGTGGAGGCACTTCTTATAGAATAGTCCAATATATCCGTCAGTCCTGTGCTTTTTGATTTGGGAGTTCTCGCACGGTGGTGTTCACTTCATCTTCCGTTATAGGAGTCTCGAGCTCGCTAAGATCCTCGTCGTGTAGCCTAAGGAATTCCAAAGTAGACTTACATCCCTTGCCTCGTGATGTCCCATGGCTTTTTTGAAATCTTGGTAAGCCTCTTCTAATTTTTCTTGTTGTGTGAACATCACCGTCCTCTCTCAGAGAACCCGGATTAGATTTCTTCGCTTTCTTGCACGGCTATTAGATGGAAAAACGTGTATTTGAGTCTCCCAAAGGATTTTTGTTAGTCTTGCATGTTGTCTAGCTCGGATTTTTGTATGGCAGCTATCCCGAGTAGTTTGGCTTTGAGGGTTTTTCAAGCTCGATTCATCTTGCGATAGCGGGCGTTTCTCTTGCGAGCTTTCGAGAATAGCAATCGTGACTTGAATCAACGCTGCTTGCACCGCTAAGTTTGCGACCAATTTTCTACTCCAATTTTTTAAAGCCTTAGCCGTTCTATTCATTTTGGCATGCAATTTTAGGATGGGGTCCGATGTATGGACTGGTTGTGACCAGGCTTGAGTTACTACTTCTTGAAATCCTGGCATCTTAATCCAGTAAGCTTCGAAACGAAAACCTCTATAGTGTTCGTAGGTTACATTTTCGCGCATTAGTAGGGGGCAATGATCCGATGTCATGGTAGGCAGTGCGCAAAGGTCCGCATTTGGGAAAGCCTCGTGCCACTCTGTTGTTGCCGTGAATCACAATTCTCGTCATGATGGGTTGATCGTGTTCATTAGACCAAGTGAACTGCGCCCATGAAGATCGATCTCCGTGAGCCGCATCTATTTATCGTGTGATTGAAGCGTTGCATCATTCGCCGTTTGTCAGACCTCTGCTTTTGTCACTCACTTGTCTAATGAGATTAAAGTCCCCAAGATCACCTAACCGGGTAAAACCGCTCCTTGTAGATCCTCCATTTCGGTAAGGAAACTTCTTTTTCATTATCTCGCTTTGCGGCCGTATACCCCGTGATATCCCAACTCAACCCGTCAGAACGAGAAGTTAATGTCGCGTGATCGTGTCGCCGTGGTTCTATAATTATGAAGGTCATAAAGATCATCCAAGACCGCCAGAGGATTCCTCCGTAGCACCATTGAAGGAATCGCCATCGTTTAGGCACCAAACTCGCCCTCTGCGTCTCAATCAAAAACTTGGCGACCAAATGTCAATTTTCGCTCTGGAGACAAACAATAGTAGCACCACATGAAAGGATGAAACGCTGACGCTCTCTCTTTCTTGGGTTATTTAAGCCTCTAACATTCCATGAAAGGATGGAACAATTTGTAGACATATGTGGTTTGAAATCCACTTTCCGTTACATGCATCTCGAACGATACCTAGCAAGTAGCATCTGGAACATAGTCGTGACCATACATAACTTGGATGGCATCACCATACATAACCTACAATCGGCGCTTAGCCAACAAGAAGCATAACAGCATCTGGAACACAACAAGTAGCATGACAGTATCCGAACACATAATAGCCGTATCCAACAAGTAGCTAACCACCGCACCCAACAAGTAGCATAACAGACATCCGAACACCAAATACCATACATAACATGGATAGCCTAACCAACCGTGAGGGACTAAGCCCTAACCAACAAGTAGCGGTAGCTCTCGATACAAATGACACTGGTCGGCAAAATATAAAGCGAAGGGCGAGAACGCAGCCTAACCGCCCGATACAACATCTCGAAGGACATAACTGAGTGGAGTTTTTAGATCCGCTAGCAGAGAGATGAACCAAATGGGAACGCATCTGTTGGTCCACTCGAATCGGAGAACGAAGGCCATGTCCGGGAGATCCTTGTCGGGAAAATGGACTCCAACCAGAAATTGCCCCCTTCAAGAGTTTTGTAGTAACTCGTAGCATAATTGAAAAAATAAAAGACGACAAACGACCTCCACCATCGAAGATGACCAGAGGTCCGGCATTTAGGCCTTAAGGCCCCGATCTCCTGTGCTGCATTCTTGATCCCATCTTTGTTCTTCTTGCTCGAACCCTTGTTGTTGATTCTTACTCGATTTACTAGCTCCAGGATTGCTTCTATCTTCTCTTTCTCGAGAGGTCTTTCAAATCTGTGAGAAACCTGCTCAAATAAATCGACTGTGAGTTGTTTTTTTGTTATACCGGTGGGGATAGATCCCCGAGTTTAGTTGCTAGAAGGTCTTGTGCTAATCAGAAGGCCCCTGCTAGGTCCTAGTCTAGCTTTTGATTTAGCGGCTAGCCTAGCACTTTTCCTTTGAATAGGGATATTATGATTGCTTTGGATTTGTGGTTAGGCTTGGGCAGCTCCCTCACATTGGGACCGATCGGTGTGTGTAGGAGGGTATTTCAGACTATGAGATATATCTTGGATGTATTCCTCTAGGCCGGTTTGGTGAGTATTTGGGCATTGTGCGATTATCAACTCTTTGTCTTCTAAATTTTGCTTTGCCAACCTTCGTGTGTTGAGACGGTTGGTGGCGCTTCGGTGTGTGCAGAGACCTATTTCTGTTCTACATGCCGATCATTAATAGCTTCATAACGCTATCCTGTTGGGTGCTTTGAGGTATCATTTTGATTTTGTTCTCTGGCGGAACTCAGAAACTTGGGAACGAACTATGAATTTGTTCTGTAAAAGGATGGTTGGGCTCTCTGACCGGGTGTGGAGCGCCTATTGTGCTGAGGCGACAAGGAGTTGTCTTGTTGGTCACTATTTTGCGCTTCTTGAGGTGATATTTCCGATCGTCTGTGTGTGTACTCTAGTGTCCGAGGCGAGTTGGAAACACTTTGTTGGCTACCGCTTTGCATTTGTTCAGAGTGATTTTGTGTGTTTCAAGACCATTTTGCTCATGCAAATCGCTATTGTGAGCCGATGAAGAGGGTCGAGGAACGTAGTCCGGATTTAACTAAATGCGAATCGATAGCGATCGGTTGCAACATTATTTTTACATACCTGCATTCCCAATGCCCATTAGTCACCAAGCACCTCGTGTCTCTCCTTTGCCTATGAGGATCTTCTTCTTGTCCGTGTATTCGTGCATATCGTGAATGTCACCCTCTTCTTTCCTTTTTCTTGAGCGATCTTCTCTCGGTCGGCCTTCTCTTGGGGATGCTTATTTGGCAAAGGTTTGATGGAGTTGATCACCGCTTGTGTTGAAGTTGGTCGGCCTCTGTCTGTGTTGGCGATAAGCACTTCTGATCGCCTTGAGGATGAATCGCCAGATCACGCCAAGAGGAGTCAGGCAATCCGCCACCCTCAGCACCTAGAGTCAAGACCCACCGAAACGCCGCGATGCTCAAGCTACCGGCGGATTTGGTCCGCCGTGGTTGTTGTCGTCGCCATCGTGGTCTTCATAGTGTCGGTGGTGTCGATTGCTTCTTCCTCGCCCATCTCTACATGATCCTTCGCTCTCCCATCGCGTCCGCGCCATACTCCCGATTTAATTCACGGCGATGCTTGCGATTGGGAGGGCTTAATCCATCGCCTTCGGAGAAAAGAAAGGTCTTCGACAATCTCCAAGTGGTTGCGCAGATTGTATACTTGGCGCTTTTAGATCCGAAGGGTCTTCATGGTGTGGAACCGCCTCGAGCAGGATATGCTTTGGTTGAGGAGCTCCTCGTCAGCTCTATCACCACAACCGACCTCCTTCGGATCGCACAAGGATCTCGAGCACCATGCCCAGAGATCAAAAGATCTTGTGCGCCTCTACTGCGCGCTTGCACAAAGTGAATTAAGCAGCTTGGACCCAAGGCTCGCCGCCACCTCCTCATTCCAAGAATGAACAGAACGCCTCCACGCTAACCTTGACGTGGAACTCAAAGTTGACATTTGTTGCATATCTTTGCTCGGACCAGCAAAGAAATTTGAAGTCGCGCCCCGTAATGCACCAACTCCATGCTTAACACCCTCCTCGACCGGCGCCTCGGCGAAGATGACAAGAAATTGTTCAGGTAGTGTTAGACGAATTGAAGTCGCCGGGCTAAGATTGAAGCGTTCACGGAGCATGTCGCTATCGTGAACGGCTCCACCTCATGGTCGCTTTCCTCGTACCAAAGACACCGCCGCTCTATCGATGAGCTCATCCCTGTCGCTGATTGCTCCAAGATGCCGAGATGGCGCAAGAGGCCCTATCGGTCAGCCCTAGGATCGCTGGGTATCTCGCCGCCATTTTGCCTTCGCCAAGGACTACTTGGCGAGGGATTTGTCGTGTGAGTTGAGTCGCTTTGTGGGGAATAAGGCTAAGTCTTGATTAGCTTGAAGACTTGTCTCACGGGTGGCTCTTCGCTTTGTATGGGTCTTGAGCGCTTCGTATGTATCTCGGATGGCTTTATGCGAGTCTTGAGTTGAGCCTCTTCGCTTCGGCGCTAATGGCTTTGTGACCGCACCGCAAGCAACGCCAAAGACTTTGACCGCTCTCCACGTAAACCAGCAAGGTGGTTTGGCGAGAAGCAATTATAACATCTTCCTTTCGGTTTGTGTTTGAAGTAGGCGTGCGATGATCCTTGGCGTTGGTTGTTCAGATTGCCTTCGTGCCATGAATGAATCCGCCTTTGCGCCACCAATGTTGTGGTTTGACCAGCGTCCAACCGTCTGCATCCTTCTTGGGAAATCTGGACATCAAGCCGCCCCGGGCGCTATGACGCCTCCTTCATTGTCGCCAGAACAGTGATGGGGAACTCCTCGAGAGCCGCTGGATTTCACCGTAATCCTGCTGCGACCATGGAGCTGCGAAAGGCATCTCGAGTCCCACCTCTTCTTGATGAACCCATTTCTTCTTCCGAGAGGCCGGTATTCGGTTTTGTGTATTTCTTCTTCTACCGCTACCCGTGAATGCCGCTTTCTGAATCGGGATTTGGATGCCTTGTGCTCTTCCGATTGAATGTCGATCCGACTTGCCCTCGGTTCCTTTATCGCTATTGCATGCGCCTTGACTTTGTTGTTCTCTGTTCTTTGGCGCAATTGTTGTGCATTAACTTCAGCTTGATCTTGTCGCTCGGACGAAGGTTGCCGACGAGGACCGAGGCATGGAGGAGGCGCGATTAACTTCCATTTGAGCAAGCTTCTGGGCGGTGGCGTCGGAGGAACTTCCCCAAATCCCGCATGCACCTTCTCCTTGAACCATCTCGCCGCCGGGCTTCTTCCCGCTTCGATCGATTGGAGGCGATCCCGACCGGTGGTAATAGATCGGCATTGGGGAGGTCGGATCTGTTGTTATTTTGGTTGATTTGTGGTGGAGATTGGCGGATCTGGCCGGGAGGGAAGAAGAAGCGCCGGAGGCGACATGTTCGCGAGAGCCCCGAGCTATTGATAACTACTATGGGATGTGCTTTGTTTGTACTACAGGAAGAAAGTAGATACTATGCGTAGAGGCGGTAGGTTAGGGTTTGATTTGGGTGGGTTTTATAGTTGTGAAATGGAGAGAATCGACACCATAGGTTACTGATCTAGCGGTAAAAAAAAGTGACTGCTTTTTAAGAAAAAATCGGTCAATTATGGAAAATGAAGGGAGTACGGCTAGCTATATCGATGGAGTACACTCCATATTGATCGGATGGACCATGCAAAATGAAAAGGCTTTTACTAAGGCCCCGTTTGGTAACTTGGAACCGGACTGCTTTCTTAGAATATGAAATAAATCCACCAAACGGAATAGGACTCGGAACGTTTCAAAGCGAATCGCTTCGATTTTTACACACCGTGGTCGAATCGGCTAGCAACCCGTTCCTCCGGATTCGATTCTACCAAACGTTTCTACCAAGAATCAAACCGCTTCCATTTCTACTAGAATCTGAACCGCATCAAACGAGGCCTAAATAAAATTACTTTCTTCTGTCACAAATACATGTTTCTTAATATGTGTGGTTAAAATTTTGAAATTTGAAAATTTGACTATAGATATATTTTGAAGTATTTAGAATAGATACATGAAAATCATCCATATAGATTTATTAAAAAAGAGTTATTATACAATTTTATTGAGTTTTATAAATATTTTATAATATGAATTAGTGGTAAAAGTTTTTTGGAAAACATTAAAATGTCCAAAACGCATTTGTGACGGGATGGAGCAGATATAACTAGATTGGGTGGCGATGGCCTTTTGTGTTTATTGGGTGGATTGACGCTTTCGGCGGCTGGGATAGCCCATCCTCTTAATTGGCTCGGTTTGCGTCACCTCACGATCAGTGCTGAACAGTTAGCGATGCTGCATGGTTGTCGATCGATCGTAACAACGCAACGACCCTGCCTGCCTGCCTGTGCAGGCATGCCAATGGCGCGCGTGTTTCTTCAGGAATTGAGTGCATGCGTGTGTATGTATGTTCGACGCGCGATTCAAATCGTGCATATCGATTGTTTTGTCTGTATGTATAAGAAAAAATCGTGATTAATACTATTTATTGCCTTCGGTTTCACCCTACGTATCAGATTTGATCACCTTGATTTCGTTCAGTTAAGAGTCTCAGCCCATTTCATCAGTTTTCTGAAGCAAGGCGTGAGTCCGTACGTGTGACCATGCATGCGTATTTAGAAGTTATATAAAATTGAAATGTAAATAAAAGATAACAATGTTTGCTTGTGTTTTTCATCTGTTTTAACATTTGTACAATGTATATTGAAAGAGTTATGTATAGAAGCACTGCTCGTACTTACAATGCACATATATACATATTTGCTCTAAGATTTATGCAACTTATATTAGAAGCCCGATATATAAAAGCACTGCTCTTGTAGTTCAAGTGTGTAGATACGGTTGATCTGCCTCTGCATTCGCCGGTCGGCCATCTCGTATCTGTCTCGTATTCCTGTGTCAATCGGTTGCTACTACGCGGGAAGAGGGAGAGAGAGCGCACTGCATTTTATTTACCTTGAATTTGGCCCAACTATCCCCAAGGCCTGATAGATAGCAAGCCCATGCGCTATTCCCACATTCGTGAATGTCAATGATACATATCTTCATCTGGGCTGGGTTGGGCTGGTAGTCATAATTTCTGCCGCCGCTCAAACGTCTAGGCCATCGGGCTGGTTGGTCCGTTATAGCAAAATCCTCCCCCGTAGGTTCTTCCTTCTCTTCTTGAATGTCAGCACATCTCGCTCTTGCAGGATGACTGAACCGAGGCCAACGCAGCATTGCTCAGGGATTTTCCAACTTCTCGTGCCCATAACATAAAAAAAAAAAAACTTTTTTTTCTAGCTTTTGAGAAGAACTAGCATGGAGTAAGGCCCTGTTTGGGAGAGCTCCAGATCCTAGCTCCAGCTCAGAACTGAAACTTATAGGTTAAAATAAAGTGAATTAAGTTTATATTTTTAGTCTAAAATATAAACAAGATGATCTACCTAAACACTCTTAATGTATCCACAGCTCCACCCACAAATTTCTGAGCTAGAAATACCCCGCCCACCAACTCCACAGATTTACCCCGCTCCACCAACTCACAGATTTTGGTGGAGTGAATATCCCAAACACCCCCTAAGTCGATCAGTAGCTGAATCAAGCCAACAAGCACTTGACGCCTAACTCAGAGGCAGATTAGGGGTGTCGAGTACATTCCGCACCTCATAAATTTGAAAAAAAAAACACTACAAGACCATTTCTTTAATAGGTCAAATTTACTAAGTAAATTAGTTTGGATATTGGTGGTTTCAGTTTTTAAAATCTTAGAATTGTTTGTATTGTACATTTAGTAAATTTTAAATATATATGTCATTTATGATGTTACGAAATCATCGTCATACAAGACTATAAGTATGAAATATACGCTCCATCGAAAAATTTCTAGATCCGCCGCTCCTTTTACTCGGCCAAGCCAGTTTAATTACCAGTGCTTCTCCAAATTGTAAGTGGACGACGACGGAGCCATTCAGCACGCATTTGACCCAAATTTATGCCGCGATTTCCTCCTTGCTCCGCGCCGGCCGCAACCAAAGCCATAAGAGATCAACTCACCTTTGAGATCGGCTTCTTAGAAAAGAATCTCCAATTCCTTCCCCGTCCGTTTCCCTTTTCCAGGTCTATCTGATCCGATGAACCGCTGCCTGCCTGCGAAATGGAGTACTAAACTATACGTGCCTAAAGCCAGACACAGAGACACCAGCCGAGACCTAAACATTTCCTGACCTTTTTGCTGTTGTTGCGTCTGTCACAAAACCATACGCATGTAGCACTAGCAGTAGCTACTCGATCCAGAATTGCATGCATTGTTGCCCGGCTGATTAGAGATGCCTGTCATATTCATCAAGTTGAAACACCGTGGCGATCGAGCTTAGCTAGGTGACTTCAGAAACTCCGACAGAGACGTCCGGTCGATGCCCAAAAATTTCATGCCTCAAGAACAGAATAGGCTAATTACTTTTGTGCTGAAAGGGAAAAAAAGCCAGCCAATCGATCGTAACTCACCAACACATCTAAATATAATCATAATTGTTAAATCGTTGCATTCCGATTTTGGGTCTCAGCGAGAATCCACGCGCGCAAATGACAGCCGCCCATATGTCAAACACCTTGAGATATTGCTACCCCAACTGGACTAGTAGCGACAAATCGCTAAACAGAGGAGTTAGTATTACGTTATACAGTAGAACCATCTTAATTTCATGTGTTTTATTCTTTTCTTTATTAATTAGCAAGTCATCCAACGCTAGGTGCAGTGATACTTTCCAAACTTTGACCATCAATATTTTTTTAAATATTTAAATTAGATACATGAAAATCATATGTGTGGATTTGTCTCAAAAAGTATTTTCATAATATTATAATTTTCTTGGGTTTTATAAATATATTATAATAAAAATTGGTGGTCAAAGCTATTTTTTAAGACCTTGTCAATGTTCAATACAACAACTTTTGTGACCGAAGGGAGTACTATATATGCACTGGGTATGTGTATGGACGAGATCTTTTTATAATATAAATTTTAAATAAAATTACAGCAAAATACGTCAAGAAAAATAATTACATAATATACCTCTGTAGTCAATTCAAGCCTATTTTCCAAATGGACCTATCGATCAAATGAATCAGTTGGCTAAATAAAATTCAGTCGTCAATTCATTTGGTGACATAAGTATATTTACATAACGGTTTTTTTGACATTTTTTCTATAATTTTATTTTAAAAAATTCTTTCGTGCTACCATCATCGACCTGATATGTATCGGACTCGAACACATGCAAAAGTGGAATCGAAAGACGGTACGCAGAGGAAGGAATTAATCCATACTTGAGAGCCACAAATATAGACTAGTTCTAAAAAAGATAAGCCGTGTATTTTGTAAAATTCAACAAATTTAGGCGGTCAGAGTTCGATCTGTTAGGTAGCCAGAAGCAGGCGCTAATCGCGTCAAAATTCGGAATGGTAGCAGTAGGATGCGTGTGGTCAAATTAAGCCAATCGAGTCTACCTACCAAACTATGGAGTATAACGTCTTTTTTTTCGTGTTACAGAATTGTTTACTACGATAACAGCAACTTACTGACTGGTGTAAATTGATCTTCCTCTTCTTATTTTTGCAAATGTAAAAAATAAATATATATATATATATATATATATATATATATATATATATATATATATATATATATATATATATATATATATGGCTGGTGTGCTGACTTGTATGCAGTATCAGGCTGCCTGTAGCTTTTAGATAAAGGAAGTATTTTATTGATTTCAAAAAATTACATCGAGAAGATACAATTCACGAACACCTTTTCGCCTCTCGCTTCACAGAAGCACACACTTTCAAAAAACGAAAAAGAAAAACACACACACTCTAGTGACTATTAATGCGAAGACTAAACCGCCACCCATGGGCTCGGCAAAAAATCCTTGGCCACCGGACAACCAAACGTAGCATCCACCATAATAGTTTGCAAATCCGCCTCTGAAGCCTGACCAAGCACGAACTAATGGGAAGTAGCATAGATAACTCCGCAAAGAGATGTGTTGATTTCTTTTGGAAGACAATGTCATTCCGGTTTAACCAAATAGACCAACAGATAGTTGCGACCCCTAGTAAAACAATATTTTTAATACCCTTCGCAAAACCATCCAGCCAAGTACCAAACATATGGGAAACACTGAAAGGCCGAGCAATACGAAAAGCAAGATACAAAAAACCCCAGACCATACGAGCAAATCGACAAGTAAAAAACAAATGCTTAATCATCTCCGTTTCGTGACAAAAACTAATATGTTTTACTGTCTTGCCAATTACGTCTATAGCTGTATAGATCTCATCTGAATATCTATCCGATCATGGTGGGTTCGGATCCTGTAGATGAGAGGCCCAAACCGAACCGACACTTGCTACTTGCTACTCACACATGGAGCTAGCGGCTAGCCTGTCTGCTCTGGAGCTGCCGAGGGGAGAACTGAAGGAAGCAACTACAGAATCATAAAGAGCGAAGAAAGGCTGGAAAGACGACTGACGACCATGCCATATTGCCATGCTAGCAACAGTCAGATCAGGTCAGGTCAGGGATCAACTTTCCATCAACTTCTTCATTTTAGTGTTATTATATCGAGCACCAAGTTCCCTTTTCCACACACACACACACAGAGTTGTACTATATCAGTAAGCTAGTAGTCCCTGTTGTGCACTAGATAGATTCCAGGATCCTTTTCTCGGTCAGTTGATTCTCTGCCACCTCACCCCGGCCAGCTTCATCGTATTCGCGAGCATATTAAAAGTATTTAGTTAGATCATTTTATTTATATTTTAGATTAAAAATATATATTTAGCTTACTTTATTCTAGTCTATAAATTTCTTAATTCACTTTATTTTAATTTATAATTTTTAGATCTAAGGTAAAGCTAAAATATGAGGCTCTAGCCTTTAAGACAATGGCAGTAACGCTTCCGGAGAGAGCAGTGATTCATGGCAAATGGATTTGCTCCTACGTGATAAGGAAAAGAATTATAGGTTCCTTGTGAGTCTCCTCTCCTTCTTGGCTGTGGGGCGGGCTGGAAAAAAAAAAGCTCGTTGAGCTGGCTCGGTGGCTCGTTTTAAAATTGCTCTGATTACATTCATTTTTTTTTAAATAAAAATTAGTTGATTTGGAACAATGGTCAACTTCGGCTCGGCTCGTTAGGCTCGGTTCGAAGTTGAGTCTCAAACAATACAGAAGACTATAATAAATAAGAATAAATCAGTGTCGAAGAAAGCTCGAAAAAAAGTAAAACTGGCTCGTTTTCCACCCCTGTGCAGCATCGCCACTCAAATGAAATCCATATATAATTTGCTCGATCACGATCAGCCACGCCCAGAGATCGAACGAAAACAACCCACATGGTCTCATGCATGTTTTCCGATCAAGATTAGTGGTGGTCACGACTTTATTGGCCAAAACACATTATTGGTTTCAAGGCATGCATGTATCCCTTGCAACGGGAAACAACTAATATCCATCTATCTTGGCCGCTAAACCGGCCTCTGGATGCTGCATTTACAATTACAAATTGAGAGCAGACTAACTTACAAAGGGCACTAACTTTATCTAAATAATAATGTTCACTCTAAATATGCAATAGTTAAATGTTTAAATTAATTCATCGAAGCAAACAAATTCTAAGCATCTGCTTATAAGTTCGAGCTTAAAATTATCTTTAATTTCATAAACTTAAATAATAACACCACAGCAATTGGAATTATAAATTTGTAACGTCATAATTCGAAATCGACTGAAAGAGGTATCGCCTGCTGCCCCATGGCGCAAAGGCATTGAAGAGGTAGGCGGCATCTGTATGTGGCTGCTACCATCAGTAGCGTGCGTGACTCGTACGTCTTGCTCCGGCCATACCATAACTCCACTCTATCAAACAGTTCCACCGCCTCGCCTCCCCCGCGAGCGCCTCCCTCAACCTATTGACATCATCCACCGCGGCAAGCTCCAGCAGTGCCGCCAGCCTATCTCACCACCCACTACCAATGACCTGCCCCTGCGCCGCATTAATGAGATCAGGAAGGTCGCACATTACCTCCGCTCAACGGATAGCTCAACACATCTGTAGGAGAGGCAAAAAGTGGTGGGATTATATAGATTCAGCAACTAAGGAGATATCTATAGAATCCAGATTAAAAATCGTCGAATAAGAAAGGTAACAAAAGGAAAGATGTGAGAAGAGACATAACTCTATGAATCGGAGCTCTGCTTTCTTCGGAAGGGAATCAATCGATCCAATTAGAAAAACACCGAGAGCAATGTCGCCGATTCGAATGCCAGATCAATGGAAGAAAGGAAAGCAATAAATGAATCATGCATATTCATTTACCTCCTACGACAGGATAATCCAATCCAATCTACCGGGGTGGCCACTGCCCACTTCCTACTCAGTCACGCAGGTGCGCACACGTGTCGGGGTGAGGGTAGAGAACGGATGTACCACCATCAACTCATAATTAGAATTAGAAGAGAAGAGATAGAGATAACAAACTTATCTAGTTGTATTATGTATAGCCGTGCGTATGCTGCTGGCCGTCGGCTAGAATCAAAACCATACGTGATTAGATAAAAAGAAAAAGATGATTTTATTTACATATGCAAGTAAATATTTAATGGAAAGGATGCATATGACAACTCAAAAGCACATGATAATTCAAAAGCTGTATGTGTACAATATATGAAAAAAGAATCGGCTTGCAGTATTTAGAAATAGAATCAGCTGATTGAAATAAGAATTTGATACGCCGCAGGTCACGCATGCATGCATATCCAATCGAATTAAAATTTTCTCCGTTCGTCAATGTATAGAATATTGAGACAGATGGTTTCATGGGTATATTGAATGAGAGAACGGATCACCGCCACCAACTTATAATTAGAAATAGTAGAGATACTAGTGGATACTTGTTTAACGATCGATCTTAATTTGTGAGTTTACTATATACTATCCACAATGCCGCTACATGGATGCCATGATTCACATGAGATTGCAACCCAATATTGATGCATGTAGCTAGGATTAATTTCAGCAAGAACACCTCCTCCTCAGTCCCATGAAATTCAGATAGATGAAACCGTCGGTGCGAGTTCTCAGCTTGATAATTCTCCCGTCAATCAATCAATCAATCAAGCAAGCAGTGAGTGATGAATGAATGTGCTAGCTCAGGCCGGGGTCCAACGGCACATGAGGGCGGACTGTAATTAAACTTGGCCACTCCCTCTCATTGGTCAAAAAAGATTCGGTTTACCATCGTTGCAAGACATCACTCGTTTTTCTCATGTGAAAGAGAGAGAACCAAGAAAGAGAATTTGCCTGTTAATCATGCAAGCAACAAGTCTTTTAAGGATATCAAGAAAATAATGAGCATATATCTCTCTTCTAGATACAATTTTTAGCAATAAGCTAAAGATACCCTGATAGTCAAGGAAGGAGACCCGTGGATGATCACAACTGTACGACAAAATATAGGATCGTGTACTGCTACTACAGTAATATACCAGTATATCCTTCCTCCGTCTAAATTTACAAGTCGTATTTCTTCTTAGTATATTAAAAATAATCGTATTAACCCTAATATTATTACTAAGCATTATATTCAATGTATGAATGCAAAGAATATGGAGTAAAATGGATATTTATTAGGGTATATAGAGAATATCACAATAATTTTATAGAATATGAAGTACCCACTCCGCTCATTTTTATAAGACGTATTTTGACTTTGCATAAAGATTAAGGTTACGTTTAAATTGAGAAAGGCATAAGAGAAAATGACTTAGATGTCCTCACTTAATTGTTTTGAAAAGAGGAAAGATATACTTTGTGTGGGTGATAATGAATAAATGTGTATGGTTGAAAGAGAATAAATAGACATATCGAAGAAAAGGCTTATTAAATCAACATACAATCCTTATGTTTGTGAACAAAATCATTAAAAAAATGCTTATAAAAATAAACGGATAGAGTACATTCTGTATTTATAGACAGTATCGTTAAAAAAATCTTATATAAGACTTGAATGGAAAGAATATAGCACAGCTGGATCTAATCCTTAATCAAATGGTCCGCGCAGACATGCGTGGAGCGTGGTGAGGTGATGATGCTTCACCAAGCTAGCTACGTTGAAAAGAAATCCCCTTCGCACGGCCATCAATTATGTACTGAGATTCGTGCGTTTACCAGCACACCAGGCTGTACGGCGAGTCGGCAGTGGCCCGCGTGAGATCGGGGCGGGGCGGCAGGGCTGTGGAGCTCGGCGGCGCGGAGCTCGGACGGTGACGGCAAGGAGGTGGCAGAGGCTTTCCGACGACAGCAGCGTTGCTAGAAATCCTGAGGTTTCCAGCAACAAGGTGGTGGCAGGGGGTTCCGACGGGAGGTTTCCCGCCGGCGGCGAGGTCTCCGACAAAATATGTATACTGTTTGCGTACATAATACAGTTGAATATTGATTCGCATCAGTAAGGTCAATCACAGTGAAAGTTTTATCATTATTTAATGAGATGACACATTAGTAAAAATGATGACATAGTAAAAAAATTATGAGGAAAGAGGAGACGAGTTTCATTTGGTTAAAATCAGGTGCATACCGTTTCCAACACATTGGAAACTATTGACGATTCGGGAACGGATCCCCCGTCGAGCTTACTTGTTGAATGAGGGATCAACCAGGGCCCCTTTTCCACGAAGGGTTTAGCGTCCGAGAGTCTACCAAGCTAGGAGGATGGTCGGGTGGTTAGAAACGAAACAACAGACAATAACTTTTTATCCTAGTTCGAGCCTCTCACGAAGGAGATAACGACCCTACGTCCAGCGGCTTCACTACTATCGAAGAATGATTTACAGGGTGTTTGCTCGGGAATGTCGAGCCTCCTCTCTTCTCTCCACTTCCTACAAATACGCTTGGGTGTTTCTTTTTCTGATCTCTTCTGAAAGGATCGCCCCCTAAATGCTTCATACAATGGGTATTTATAAACGATTACAAAGATTACATCATTTATAAGCGAATGACATGCCACTCATGCGTGCTGGCGCAATGCTACTACCCCTACTTTTTGCCATGCCGTGACGTAGGCGTAGTGAGTTTAGAACGTGGTTGTACGGTCCTTGCCCCGAAGTGTGATTAATGCCACGTTGTTTTCATGGACCGCGCCTCGACCTGTCGGTCATGCCCAAGGAGTCCCTTTAGTCTTAGTCGATCATCGCGTCCCTCCGAGCAGGCATGCTCGGTAAACAGAGGCACATGCTCGGAGATGAGCTAGGTCGCGGTTGAGGCGGACCCATTGGTCGGGCCGCCCGAAGATCTTCCTCGAGAACACCAGCCAAGGGTAAGTATAGTCGGCCGCAGATTGGTTGCTGAGATATGACGGTCTCTATGGGAATTACCCAATCCTACGGCGAAACCGAATGAAACTGTCTTGAGAACGCAACGTTTCATCTCACGTATTTCCACGCACTGAAACCGAATAAAACTGTACCAAATAGAACATTTAATCACAACACTATGCAATAATTAAATGTTATGACTAACCTATGAAACTGCGAAATAAAACTGTGTATTGGGAGGCTATGTTTTATTTATCAACCTAAATCTCTTTAGATGATATGGCACTCTTAAAAATGGCAACGTATCATGTGCACACAAGGCTTCCCATGCACACACCGTGCACACCAACTAACAAAAGTCATGAAAAATTTTGAAAAAAATTGTAGATGTACTTCATAGATTATTCTACCTATGTATAAATATTCAAGATCAAATTCATTATATATTGAGAGTTAGAAAAAAAAGAAAAATCTAACAAGTTTAAACTATTTAAACTTGTCAGAATTTTCTCTTTTTGTAATTCTTGATATATAATGAATTTGAATCTACAATTTTATACATAGGTAGAGTAATTTATGAAGTATATCTACAACTTTTTTCAGAATTTTTCATAACTTTCGTTAGTTAGTGTGTACGGTGTGCACACGAAAAATCTGTGTGTATATGATACGTTGTCCTTAAAAATCCTGAAATGAAACTGGCTGGATGGCCTAAATACGGACACGGATTTCAATGCGGTTTGGACGGTGAATATCATTTTCGTATGGGCCTATGAGCAGAAAATCCGGGTCCTGCGCCCTTAGTTTCATATAATAAATCATTACATCGGTCCCGTACGCTTCATTGCCATTGTTAATTCCGCTCTGCTGAGTGCTGATTGCTACTGGACAAATGGACATTGCGTGCGTGCTGCTCATGCCCTCAGGCCTCAGCAACCAGCCAAGTTATACTACTGTTTAAGTTGTAGTCACATTAGCGACGACACAGGTTCTGTATTAATTATAGTAGGGTTACCAAGTGTAGTAAATCAATGGATCACTGGACTAACTAATCTTTGAACCGTACGTACTTTCCAGTTTTAACCATTAATTAGTCAGATTACTTCCATCTCTGCTTTGCATTTTAGCTACTCCGTTCCGCTGCAAATATTTGTCCTTTGGATATCGATATATCTCCGAAACATATATTTGATCACTACTATCGACGTACTTTACGTCAGAGTACTCTCTCCGCCATTGTCAGAAGGGGCCACGGGTGCCGAAGCATGACAGCCTGGCGAGCAGGTGGACGATCAGGTCCTGCTGCCGGGCGATCGTGTCGCGTGGTAACTGGCGAAACAAGCGAAAGGCAGTTCTCGCTACCGGGTGGCGGGGCTACGTGGTCGGTCGAAGGAGCCAGAAGGTACTCAGGGGTACACCGCTGGTCAGGCATGAAGACGTACATCGATGGAATGCGGGAGCCTCGCCTCAAAGTTTTCTCCCCCGACACCTCGTGTCAGAACCATTGAATGCGCGTGGTTTCTTGGACGCACAATAGCTTATCCTCTCACGTAGTCTCAAGACCTAACCCATCCCATACCAGTCACTTTCCGGGCGGACCTGGTGGAGTTGGACGACGGTGCAAAGAATGAGGCCAGAGGATGAGGTTACAACGACTGATGTAATAAATGAAGTGTAATCATTGTGATGTCATCCCTCTCGCATACCCGAGCTAGTCTGGCCTATATAAGGGGGGTTCGGTGCATGAAAAAAGGGGAACGAAAGGGAGGAAAGAGGACAAGAGAAAGAGAGAGCTGAGGGAGCTCAGGAAAAGCCCGGAGTGTAGACGGTGCACTTGTAATCCCCTCAAAACACATTAACAAGAGTAGAAGCAGAACGTAGGGCTGTTACCCACTTTGGGGGCTTGAACCTGGGTACATTGGTGTGTTCTTACATCCTTGTCTGTGTGCGGATCCCTCGAGAGAGCTCATAGGTATCTGTCTGTAAAGATCTCCTCTGTCGAATCTCGGACCCATTCGAGGCATAATAGTTTGGCCGTGAAAACCGCCGACAACAACTTTCTATTATAATATATTTATAAAATGCAATAAAATTATAATTTATGAAAAACATTTTTGAGACAAATCTACACATATAATTTTATGCTTCTAATTTAAATATTTCAAAAGATATTGATAGTTAAAGTTTTAAAAGTTTGATTGTACTTATATAGTAAACATAACTAATTTGCGATTGAAGGGGTATATATAGGAATTTTTTAATAATACATTTTTATTCGAATTTCAAAAATATTCCACCGAAAAAAATCGAATATACCTCTGCCATACGTTGGTCGTATGCGTGTGGGCCTAAATAGAAAAATACAGGCGGACAAAGGTGCGGCGGCGACGTGTTTTCATTGCACGCGCTAGCGTCAGACAGAACCGCGGTGCTGTCGCCGCACGAACGCATCTTGGCGACAGAGCGAAAAACCCTGTCGCACGACGAACGTGCGACAGTGAGCAAATCGACCGATGGTCGTGCGACAGGTGGGGGCGCGGGTTCCTGTCGCACTATGGTCGTGCGACAGGAGCGTTTATATGAGACGCCGCCCGTCTTTATTCTCATTTGTGCGCCCGGGAAGAGAACAGAGAGGAGAGGAAGGGAAGAGGAAGAGGAGAGGGAAGAGAGAAGGAAGAAGGGCGATTCTGCGCCCTTGCTTTTGAGGTAAATTTTTGTTGTTTACTTTTCTTAGCGAAGAAATTATGATATGTTAGAAATAGTTAGATCTAGAGCATTGTAGCAGTAAATAGTGGTAGATTAGAAATAGTTTTAGATGTATGTTACGGATAAATGTAGGTAAATTGATAGGTCACAGCTAGTTCTAGTTTAGAAAATTTAGATATTTTTTGCGGATAGGAGTATATCGGTATATATTGAAGGAAATATAATTCTGAATGAGTATTTTTTAATATATAAGTACATCGATACTTAATGTATATATTGTTAGGAATGAATTTTTACGGATAGGAGTATATCGGTACATATTGATGGAATTGTAATTTTTTTTACGAGATATAACTACATCGATATGAATTATTAGGAATGTAGATGTTTTTACGGTTAGATATATATTTTACGTACCATGTAGGTATAGTTATGTTACGTCATAGTATTTTGTACTCGGAAGATAATTAATTAAGTGGGTGAATGAATGGATTCAGAGATATGGCGTAATCGAGTTCCATTTAGGATTTATTATGGAGATGGGGTTGTAATGCATGGTTTGGAGGGTGCGAGATCTAAGTAACATGCAAGATGTGGACGAGAAGTTTGAGTAGGGTGCATGAGCTACATTTGGTTCCGTGTTGAAATGGTTGTATTATACTTTTCGGATGGAAGAAGACAGTGTGAGTTGAAGGTATTTTGCCTATGTAGTGTCTTGGCGACACTATTCTTCGGGAGTTAGTTGAGCTAAAGGAACCGCATCGTGGAGATCATATGTGAGGGGGCAGAGCAACGGGATGGAATCGAGTGCTTTTAGTGCGAGCATATGAGAGGATGTTGCCCCCAGCCAGATTGGGCGCCGGTGAGTGTAGTCGACCTCAAAATGAGCTCAACCGGTGACACCGAAATTGGGGGATCTAACCATGAGCAACATGTTCACAAAGTGGTGAGCGAGTTCGATTCCGGAGGATGATGAAAATGTTGGCCAAGAAGCGGGGGGTAGACGAAGGTGAGCAAATTGAGGAAATAACGACTAGGATGGAAGAGAAGACCGTAAGTACAATGAGAGAAGAAGAGGGGACGACGATGAGTCGGATGAGGAAGATGGAGGAGGTGCACTGAGCGCTTGTGCCGGTAGAGTGGAGCACGACAATTTGAAAATATGGTTGTCAATGAAACGAGGGAGATGCCTTGGCAAAGACAAAGTTGTTAATGAGGTTAGGCATAACAAGATGTACCGACAAAAAGAGAGGTCAGGCAGATGCCGTGAAAGATTGGGCTCTATCATTAAGAAGGACTTTCGAGGTTAAGAAATCCACCCCAACACCTTTCTGACGTGGTGTGTGAGATCCATGGGTGTCCGTGGAGAGTGCATCGCGTACAAGCCCAAATGGGGCACCCATTGGATATGTTCAAGGTTGAGCAAAGATACATGTATGGTGAGAAACGATGATGGCTCACGAGAACCTATCATCCGGGTATGTCGCGAATCTTGGAATGCCTTTGTTCAAGTGTTACAATCGCGTATTATAATGCTCAAAACAATTCTTTATTTGGTACAGCCCATGAGCACACTTCTTCGCGCACGCATCTGGACACGCTCCTGACGACTACGACGACGAGGGCGATGCCCCAGACCCGGAGGACTACCGTGATTACCTCTCCACGGACGTCTTTGGGGGTGGGGCATCATCATCACAGCCGTACGGAGCGCCACCACCGACGCAGCCTAGTCAGCAGTACGGAGCGCCAGCACCGACGCAGGCTACTCAGCCCGGGTACGCGACGCCTCCAGCTAGGCGCAGAGAGGCCTCACCAGCCCTCTGGTTGGCGTACTCATGGGACGAGTTCGAGGAGGAGGCCTCCCCAAAAGCGAGGCCGATTAAAGAGTTTCTTTTGATTTTTATTATTGCTAGTATGTTATGTACTAAGTGTTTCATTTGAAATATGTTGCACTTGCATTTGTATTTTTTGTAAACTTAATCTTACATACTTAGTTGTTCCTTTCATCAGCTACACGCTTTATTACACACTTAGCACCTTTACTCACTGGTAGCACCTTTACCACGAAGACACGACAACCTCCTGTAAGTATAGTTGCATGGATGTATTTAATATTTTTTGTTGACAATTTTTGTTGTAAATTGGTTGTACATAATTTGTCTGTAATGAATCGGAAAATTATTTTATTTAGTTAGTGATCGCATTTCACTTAGGGTTTTAGTAGCCTCGTAAGGTCCGCCGAATATGGCCGAAAAATGATGGGAAAAAGCACGGCAGCGACATAACGTGGCATACCACTTGATCTTACGTGAGATGGTCGGACGTTGGACATTTTGTTACCAAAATCGGAAAAAGGCACTCAGCACACGAAACGAGCGGTAATAGTGGCCACTTAGGGTTTTCGTAGCCTCAAGGACAGTGGCGGACATGGTCCAAAAATCTGAGAAAAAAATCAAGGACGCCCTCATAATGCGGCTACCACTTACGTATGGGCGAGATAGCCTGACGTTGCCTTGGCATTTTGTTGCGAAAATCGGAAAAAGCACTTGCGTACGAAACCATAGAAACTTTTACGACGTCGAAAAATTTTGAAACTCTTTATGGAGGTTCCTGATATATCAGTGATATTACCATAAAAATTTCAAATGATTTTAAGATATGAGGGATTTTTTAAAATTCAAACAATACATATATAAGGGCACATACAATCGAAAGTTAGGATGATAAAATAAGCAAAAGATTAGATGATATTACAAGGGCATTACAACGGTGAACTAACTAACTAACGAAAGCCTTTGTTCATCATGGTGGAACAAATGATCGTTCAGCCTATCGGCACAACCGAATGATGTAAGACATTTTCGCATATTACGACGACCTGTTCTAATTTTGCGGCGTGTCATCGGACACCGCTCAATCCCTACTATGAAAGAACGCCATGGGGTTCCGCGAAGTGCTCGGTATTGCGCCCATTGGGTGGCCTATCTTAATCACGTCTCGGGTGTATAAGACTTAAATTTTGGTTGTTGTTTATGTGGATTTCGCCTCCCATATGGGCATGTCATCCCGTTCGGCGTTCCCTATGTTAATACCACGGGTTTCCGGATGGTCCGCGAACGAGTCAAGGATTTGTTGCGTGTTGTTATGACCTCGGCATTTGCTTCCTTGTCCTTCTTCTTGAGAAGAGGAACCCTCCTGCTTCTTGTGTTGGCGTTGGCGGAGACAAGCGGAGCACTGCTCTATTTCGGCTCGCACTCCACTATATGGTGCAGGGAGCTTTGTGTTGGGCTTATCCTTGAACAACCTGGCGTACCTGCGATCAATACTGATATGCCCGCCTTGGTCGTTGAATAACACCGTAGGCGTACTTTCGGATTGGCTTTTTCAGGCGGTAGTGGCACTACGGAGAGGGTTGCTCCCCAGTTATCCTCTGAGAAGCATGAGATGTGGGTGGTACGTCTCGGGTCCACCCACTTGAAGTACCAAGACCGTTCTTCCTCGGCCAAGGCACCGGTAGAATCTCCGGTCCGCTAGATCACCGTGGCGGTATCAACCACTCGCCTCCGTGGCCATGTACATAAGCGTCGGGGCTTTGGGTGGCCCTGGAGGAGGTTCCTCCTTTGACTTGTTGATGTTCGCAAGTGTCCTTTTGAACTCACATGTGCGATGAACTTGTTTAGAACTACTACTTTGTGAGTTCAACATGAGTATGTCGCATGAAACTCACCGATCGGTTGGCCCTTGCACACCGACCCTAAGCTCTGTCGATCTAGAAAAGGACATATCTGGCGGCCTCTCCCGGGTGAAGTTCTCGGCGAAGCGGGGTAGTTGTCGTGGCGCTTGTTGAGAAATTAAGTAGTCACGTCGTTCGGCCGTCGATCCATTGGAAGAAGTCCTATATATAGAAATTTTTTAATAATACATTTTTATTCGAATTTCAAAAATATTTCACCGAAAATTTTTTTTCAATATACCTCTGCCATACGTTGGACGTGCGGCGAGGCCTCAATAAAAAATACACAGGCGGCAAGTGCGGTAAGGCGTGGTACATGCATCGACGTCGTAACGTATGACAGAATCGAACGGCGCTGTCAAGATGGCAACGCGGCGGACAGAGGCGAAAAAGGCCTGTCGCCTGACGAGCATAACTCTGAGGAGAAGGTCGCCGACGACGAAACGAGCTGCGTAAACAGGATGAAAGGAACTATACTTACCTTTACCACCTTTACTTCTCATTCAATTCCGAATACGACCAAACCCTATTGACTCAAGAAAGAGGAAAAATAAAAGAAAAAGACCAGTGCACATTCTGTATTCAGTAAATGCTTTAGTAATTGGGTCACACTAAACAAATTTACTATTTTGAAGGTTACTCTAGCTGATACTCGATCCATATAACACTGGGACGATTAACCTAGCCGACAGGGAGTGGCCTGGAGTACATCCATGCAACTATACTTACTTTATGGTGCCTTGGAGACACTATGCTTGTGATATTTAGAGCGGTGCAGATTCTTAGCCTATGTGATGGAGCAACTAACCATGCAAGGCTCAATTATATTATGCTCCCATTGATTAGATTATGCTCGATCAGTGAGACTTGCGAGCACGAGATACTCTCACGCTCACCAGCTCACGTTGTTCCCTGCAGTCGGCGAGATCTTGCACTTCCGAGCCTGTTTATTATTAACTTGTGCCTTGCTAGTAAAATATATACTACTAACATGTGCATGATTAAAGAAGGCTACAAATTAGTACTGGCAGTAAAGTACACCAGTCTAGATATACAGTCGTGTGCCAGTGCGGTAGAGACGAAGAAAAAACGTCCTGTCAAATCAAGCGGCTCAACCATGGAAATATTGTAAGCACGGAAACTTCCTGATCAAGTATAGCATCTACAGATTAGTAGCGCTAGTAGCTGTTAGAAACACGCCATGGTTGACCACGGAAGACCTACAGCCACAGCTATGCCCGTGCAACATCAGATGACGTCGTCTTGCTTAAACCAACCTCCCGAGTAGCTAGTCCTAAGTACTTTAAATAGATTGCGCCATCTGAAGAACTAGAACAGAACTGGCCTTGGCTTCTCGTATCATATTCATAGTGCTCATCATCATTCAGTTGTTAATCACACGAAAAGTCTACGCTTATTTGACCAAAACCCCCGCAAAAAAAAAAGAATATTTGTTACATCCTCTAAGATATTGTACACTTTTGGCTACCATGATCATCTCATCTACCCTGAACCCTTTCACCGACTGATCACTTCACCATCCGATCGAAAGAAGAGAGAACAAAATATGCTGCCGCTCTTCTTTCAATCCCCTGCCATATCACTCGTACATTTGGTCACTGACATGGCTGGTCATGGATGGATCAGTTGAGCTTGTTTTTTCTGATGTGCGCGATGGCCTTCTTGAGGACGGGCCGGAACCTCTTCATGTTGAGGCGGACGTCCTGCTTGTCGAGGTAGGCCTCCTTGAGGGAGTTCCACCCCTTGCTCTTCACGCCGTCGGGGTCGGTGAAGACGGGGTGGTCGCGCGGGTACTGGTCGATCAGCGTGCTCTCCTCCGGCGTGATGCGGTACTCGAGGTAGCTCAGCCCCATGTCCCAGGACGGGCCCCGGAAGTAGCCGGCCACGAACTCCAGCCCGCCCAGCGGCACCACCTGGATCACCACCCCGCGCGTCGGCAGGAACACCATGTTCGTCAGCCCCGCGCCGTGCACGCCCATCATCGCGTCGCACGTGTTCGCCAGCTCCGCGAACGGCGCCACCTCGTGATCCCCCTCCGACACCACCACCTCGAACCCCACCTTCTCCGCACCGCGCACGATCTCCTCCGTGTTCACGAACCGCCGAGTGCGCGCGCGCGCGATCACCAGCAGCCGCGGCCGCACCGCGGGCACCGCTAGGTCGCGCGGCAGCCCGTACGTGCCGCGCATGAACTTGGTGAAGTCCACCATGGTGTAGCCGTTGGGCGCGCGGCGAGGGTCGATGCTGAAGTCGGCGTGGCAGCTGAGCCCGACCTGGACGCGCCGGAAGCAGTGCACGCGCGGGTCGCTGTCGAGGTTGATCAGGTCGTAGTTGGACAGGCTCTTGAACACCGGCAGGAACTTGCCCAGCCACCACATCTGGAAGTCCGACACCAGGAACAGCACCTCGCCGGAGTACTGCCTCGCCGTCAGGAACAGCGGCAGGATCACGTCCGTGTACGCGTGGAAGTAGTTGCCGGTGTAACCCCTGTCGGAGAACACCAGCCCGGGCAAGTCGTGGCGGTCGGTGCACGCCGGCGCGGCGCCCACGGCGGGGGGAGGGAGCGACTGCACCGTCAGCACGCGGACGTTGCGCATGGCGTTCGGGTCGGCCTTGCGCGGGTACGGCTTGATGGGCCACGACTCCGCGCGGAAGGTGCGATCGTCGGCGCCCGGGGGCGCCACCAGGGTGACGGTGCCATTGGCGCCGAGGACGCGGACGTCGCCGTCGAGCTCGCACCAGTCGATGCGCCGGTTCGACGTGCGGTCGCACAGCGGCTTCCACTCCCGCTGCGGCGCCTCCGACGACGAATCTGGGAACAATTAAAGCACGTTGCTTTGTTAGTCATGAGCATGATTGCCCCAGAAATCGCATTCTTGATGGGAGTTCATGTAGGCCCTACGAAATTGAGCTACTCCTATCACGGATGCGATGATGCCCACATTGCTCTCCTCTCAAGAAAGGTGAAGGCTGAAGAGAGAGACAAAGACACAGGGTAGAAACAAAAGAGTGGTCCAGAACAGCAAGAACATTAGTTTGAACAATCCACATTTTGCATCTACGTGCCTTACAATCTAAAGAATTGCAAAGGAGGTGTGATTTCTCTAAACTGATCCAACTCACTGGCAACTGGTTTCGATTTAGGTACCCCAAAAATCCCAATGCTAAAGACTAGTAAGAAAATGAAAAAGAAAAAAGCATCTTTCACATTGGAAAGAAGAATTAGATACTACCTGTCTGCTTAACCTCTGGAATAAGAGGAATCTGCTGAACTGGAGGAGCCTTAACCTCCTCAGTAGGAGGAATCTGCTGAACAGGAGCAGGGAGAATAGCAGGATCAGATGGAACCACAGATGGGGAGCTACCGTCGTTGCTGCTGTTGCTGTTGCTCTTCTTGGGACGATTAGCAGCAGCAGCATCCTGCACTTGCAGCTCCTCATCTTCAAGAACACCTGACCAAGAGCAAAAACAGCTTGTTAAGTTCTGCATTTGAAAATCTCATGTTGCAATTATTCCTGTGCATAGGTTGCTTAAGATTTTCACCAAGTTCTTGCGTGCTGTTTGTGGATTCCTCTGATGACAAGGGGGGAAGAACAGCACGACCGCCACTTGCGTCATCACCCTCCGACAGAACCCCATCCTTGCCGCCCTCCACGGTTGGATTCGGTGGCGCCGCAGAGGAGACACCGCTTGCAACACCATCCCTCGCAAAAATTTCGTCTTTCTTCTTGTTCCCCAGTGATGCATTGTGGCCCAAATCTAAAGATAAAAAAAAGCGACGGAAAAAGAAGGGGGGAAAAACCAATCTTTATCAGATTGCCTGGAATCTGCGTGCAAGGCTGTAGAAGTACCAAAACAGCAGCAGCTCAAGTCGATTCCCGTGGACATAATCTGCAAATGATTGCATCTTGGTCGGTGTTGTTTACCTGGCCCCAAAGAGGAAATCTTGTCGTCATCATTCTGGAGCACCCCGGCCTTGCTCCCCTCCTTCGATGACGCATCTTGTTGGTCTTGCACGCCCAAATCTAAGAGGGAAGAACAGATAGGTCGTCAACTCTTCGATGGGTACAGCAAATTCGCTACTAATGTCGGTGTCACTAGCTAGTCCTCTCGTTGAGCTGCTTAAAGATCTCACAGACTAATTAACGCCGGCCTCACCTAGTTGCTGCTTGGACTTGGAGCCATCGGCGGCATTCAGAAGTGAGCCAATCCCAGCAACTGCATCCTTGGAGGGGGAGGTTACTGCATGCACACGTTGAGATACAGAGATTGGAAGAGTGAGCCAAGCAAGAGGCAAATGCAGATTTTCAGGTCTGATTTTTGGGCGGTTTCTTACTCGTCGCGATGTGGATGGCGTCGAACTTGGCGGTGGAGAAGTAGGCGCAGGTGACCAGGAGGAAGCCGGCGACGAGGCCGAGACCAAACTTGCGGGGCTCCACGCGGCTGAAGCTCTTGAGCAGCTTGATGTCGTGGTGGTGGTGGCCGCCGTAGCTGTACGCCATCTTTCCACCACCCTCCATGGCTCACGCCTCCTTGCCTCTCTCTCTCTCTCTCTGTCTCTCTCTCTCTTATCTCTAGAGTGTTCTCTTGATAGCACGGCACAGGCGCATCGCTATATAGCTAAGCCAGCCTCACCTCGACCTCCTCGTGCGTCTGCACCGCAACGGTGAAGTCTTCTTAACTCACCGGAGGTCAAGCGCGAGGAGGAATAGCGATAGCTGCTTAGATTATTTCGGTGAGGTGAGGTGGTGCCGTGGTGACTGGTCAGTGATACTCGTGAGCTGGGGATGTGGTGAGGGGCGTGTGAAAATGAGAAGAAACAAAAGGAACAGCGGCAGCTGGGAGCCGGGGATAGTGGTGGCCATCTCCCTTGCCGTCTCCATTTATTTCTCCTTAGACCATCTCCAACCGATTCCCAGGGTTTCATTCCTTCCCAAATTCCTGAGATTCCTTCCAGATTCTCTTCCTTCCCAAAGAATGCACTCCAACCGATTCCCTTCCCCATTCCCTTCCCTTCCCGAAATATCTAACTTTTCCTCCTCCTCTCATCCAACCCACCATTCTATATATTGAGGGTTGCATTCATCGAGTTAGTCACCCACAACCCATTGCCAACTTCAAAATGAGTCGGTCAATTCTTCCTCAAGTGATGAACTAGGCTTTCTTGATGATGAGGACACCCTTCTCTTCGCAATCGCAGAGGAGGAGGAGATGCAAGCGAGTCTGAACCATCGGCGGGGATCGGTTCGGGACATCGGTGATCAACCGAGGTCCTGTTGAAGGCGGCTCGGCTTTATGGTGATTACCGCTTCTTCCCGTGTCGGCCACGTATTTTTCAAAGTGGAGGTAACAAACCATTAGTTGCAACAAAGATGAATGATGTACTTGTAAGGTTTCATTTTGTCTAAGTCGTTCCATATCGCGAGTTTGGATGAGCCGATCCCTATTTTTGCAAATAACGAATCTTTGTTGAAGGACACGACGTTTGGTTCCACAAAGGAGGGATCGGAAGGGAAGCTTGGTTTGCATCCTCTTGAAAAATAGCAGACTCTCCGTCGGCTAGCGTCTGGCGTTCTCTTGCCGACGTGTGGACGAGTACCTCAGTATTGGAAAGCACGACCCTTGTAGCTCTCAAGAAGTTCGTGAAGGCGGTGGTGGAGGTTTTCGGGAGGAGTACCTCCGATCTCCTAACGCGAAGACATTGCTAGACTCCTTCTTGTTGGTGAGCACAGGGTTTCCTGGTATGCTTGGTAGCATCATTGCATGCATTGGACTGGAAGAAGCTGTCAAAAGCATGGCAAGGGGCATTCACCGGGCATACTCACAAGCCTTCCATAGTCCTCGAGGCGGTTGCTTCGTACGACTTGTGGATTTGGCATGCTTTTTTCGGTATGCTAGGAAGCATGAATGATATTAATGTGTTACATCGTTCTAACATATTTTCTAGGAAAATGATGGTACAGCCCCGTGATAAACTACATAAATCAGCGGCACTCCGTGCGACATGGGGTACTACCTCGCGGATGGCATTTACCCGAGTGGGGTACCTTTGTTAAGGCGATTTCAAATACCGATGGGAAACAAGAGGATGCACTTCTCGCAGATGCGATCCGCCGCAAGGAAGGATGTCGAGAGCATTTGGAGTGCTCGGTAGGTTTGCCATTGTCGAGGCCGGGCGATGTTGGCACCAGAGTGCGTTAAGGCATATAATGACCGCATGTATCATTTTGTATAACATGATCGTGGAGGATGAGAGGAATGGGCCACCACAGAAATGAACTTCGACTATATGGGAACTCCGTCGTTCGGGGCGTCACCCAACGGTCGGTCTTACCTTCGCATACAAGCAACTCAAAGGCGGAGGGATCGCCAACTTCACCATCAGTTGCAGGCGGATCTGGTCGAACACCTTTGGTCACGGCACGGGGGATAATGCAAGTGCAAGCTATGTTTCCTTGTGAGAGTGTTATGTATCAATGTAAGGTTCAATAAATAAGTGAACTTGGCTGTACGTGAAATGAAATGGAAAGCTCAAAACAGGATAACCAACAATGCAGACATTACAAATCCGGTAAGTCTGCAATACAACTAGATAGTTCAAACATGAACACAACATTACACAATAGTAGAGGCCCTCCCTCAAACTAGATAGTTCGCACATGAACACAACAAACCAACACAACAAAGCAACAAACTAGATAGTTCACACAATACAACTAGGTAGTTCACACAATAAATAAAGGTAGTTCAAACATTAACACAACATTACACAATAGTAGAGGGACGACAACTCGATCTAGATAGTTCAAGCAGGGATGACGAAGGCAACAATTACTTGTTCATTGCACGACGACTCGTCATAATCTCATTCTGTCGACTCTCGTAGTACTTTCATGAAGCAATCCATTACACGAGTTCAAGTCAATATTCATAATCCTTTCATTCTCCGCTTCCTCGACATGGCGGTTTTTTCTTACGTATTTCTAGCATAGTAGCCGCCTTTTCCTACGTATTTCCACCATAGCGACTCTGGACTCATTCATCTTGTTGAATTGCTCGAGATGCGCACCCACAGATGACATGCTAGGCGTAGCACCACGCTTCCTCACAGCCTTCGCAGCATCCGGCCTTGTGGCCTTTCCACTCATCGAGATGATGCTTGCGAGGCACCTTTCGATAGGAATGTTATTGGACCCTTCATGTCCTCCGTCTTTTGCTTCTTGTGGGACAAGTGCGAAGACCACTTGAATGATCATAGCGGTACCCAACAATGGTGGAACGCGAATGGCTTGCCCTCAATGTCTGGTACATCGTACCGGCATGATGGGCCATCTGCAAAAGAAGACAATTACAACATGACTACAAGTCTTGACTCTGACGGGGGGACAATTACTTACCCTATCACGCTCGGTGCTCCCACTCGATGTAGACCGTCGGTCGATTGAGATACCGGCATATTTGCTAACACACTCATTTATCAATGACCATGGTTAACCAATGCTTTCTTCGATCGGCCTTCATGTGTTCCTTGCTATAGGTTGTGTAATAATCGGCAATTACGGTCCAATCGTGTCCGCCGATTGGTCCTTCCCAACAATGGGGTCTAGGCTCACATTCAACCAAGCCGAGACTAGGACTTCATCCTCATCTTGCATCCATTTGGTCCTCTCGGCTCTGGAGCTGTTTTTGTCCCCTTCTTCACGTGCGTGGACCGACTCGGGGCAGCATGAGTCGTGCCCATGGTCGGCGGTCTTCTTGGAGGAGATAACCCGTGCACCACAGCATCCAAGTCCTCGTGAAGGAAGTTCGAGTAGAAAGGGTCCATGTCGTCCTCCCTGATCATTGAAAGCACACGCACAGTTTGTTATTACGGCATCATGGCAAAGCAATGTGGGAACAATATGATTCAGCATGAAACAGACATCACATTGATTGAAATTACGGTAAGGATTACAAGTTCATAGCTAGATGGTCCAAAAAACAATAAAGCGCACTTAGCAGTTGAAAGCCACATGGTCCAAATTAAAGCATACAACACACATGAAGATCTAAACATAGTGGCCCGAATGATCGGACTCGAATCCACATTCGCTAAGTAGAGAATCCGTGGAGTAGTCGCTGAGCGGGGAGTTGTTCGGGCTAGTGTAGTCCGCTGGCACTATGTCGTCCGGATCAACTCCCTCGGCAGATGCAAGGTGAGCGAGCACAGTCGGAGAAGGTGGAGTGGTAAACTCAACCGTGTCCAACGACATCTTCTCCAAGCTGTCGGCTATGAGCTCGACCTGAAGAAGTGCGCTGTTAATGTCATTGGCCCACGGCTCATCACTTGGAAGGAAGTTGTCCCGAGCGATGGTCCTGAGCTGCTCGGCTCTCTCCTCCAGCAGATCTCGCATCCTGGAGAGGACGCCTCGAAGGGTCTCCAAGTCCATCTAAAACAGCACGTCAGGACAATAGTTCGGACAGATACTTCACACACAAACAAGTAATCACACAAGATAACTAGAATAAATATGAAGTTTATTTGAGTGTTCTCAGATGTCGGGTTGCCTTAATAGGCCCTCCTCGCCACAATAGACGAGAAATAGACAGATTTGTGACAATCTTACCACAATTGCGCTTTTATACTTGACCGATTAATTTCATCAATTGTCTAGCAAATATGCATGGCAAATTACGATGGCGACAAGTACCAAACAAGCAATGGAGAACAATGTAGCAGGCAAATTAGCGATGGCGAAGTAGCAAATGACATAAGCAAATGCACGAATGAGCATATCGAGTGATTGACAATTAAACTAACCAAGTACATCACAATGTATATATATCACAGATTGTCAAGTTTATTGTCACAAATCGTCTATTCGACCGAGATCCTCCTTGAACACTTATGCCAATATGCAAGGTCCCCAAGCCAAAATGTTGGCTGGCCCCTTGTGCATGCACCGAATATAATTTTACATGAACAACAAATAACAAAGATCCATCTAAAACAGCACGTAAGCACAAACAGCAATATAAAGGTAGCATATCACTCGATCGCAAAGCGAAAATGTGTAAGCTTTCTTTGAAAATCTTGACGAAGACATAGCGGCGACCAATCACTCGATGATAAATCGTCAACTTCGAATTGGCTCCTTCATTTCACCGGTCCATCAGGCAGGAAACAACATTCAAGTGGCACCAGTTCCATTCATTCAAAGCGAGTAAACTTGATTAACTACTTGATTAACTACATGTGTTTTAGCCTCCAATGAACACAAAGCGACAACAAGCAACAAAAATATAGAAAGCAAAAGACCCAAATAAACACGAATCGACAAAGAAGCAACAAAAATATAGAATCGAGTAAACTTGATTAACTACATCTGATGGCGAGTAAACTTGATTAACTCGATTTCCATTCATTGAACACCGAGGATAGCCTAACACGGGACATAGCGCTCGAAGCTAGACTCCACCGAAACACAAACACATTTCGTGTTTCCATTCATTGAACCAGACTAAGTTAACTGAAGAAACCATTTCTCTGATATAGCACAGTTGTGTTAAATAAGGTGAGTACCAACGCTACCCAGAGGAAGAAACCATAAATTGAGTCATTATCCCTAACTGTGTAATGATCAGTTCGCACAAACCATAAGTAATTACACGATATAGAGCATTATGGCTTGCAAGTCATTTAAAATATCAGTAATAATAAGTACTGAATCATCAACATTTTCATGAAGACCCACACAGGATATCAAACATCAGACATCACAGAATAACTGATTTTCACAAATATGACACAGATATCAAACATCAGACAGGAGGAAATATGACACAGAAGAAGTGTAATTGTTTCTGCTGAAGTTCAACTGAAGAAGTGTAATTGATTCTGATGTTTATCACAGGAGCATTACCCTGCTTGAGGATCTGTAACTATTCTCAGGAACATTATGAAAATCATAATTGTGCCAATCTGGTACTTATGGAAATAATAATTGTGCCAATTCTCTAACTATTCTCAGGAGCATTATGAAAATCATAATTGAGGATCTCTAACTATTCTCAGGAGCATTATGAAAAATGCTGGCAATTTGGTACTTATGAAAATGAACAATGTTTTCTGCCAAAAATGAAAATCACAGGAGCATTACCCTGCTCCTGTGAGCCAAAAATGAGAATCGCAGGACCGACAAAAACCGGATGTTTTGGACATTAGTAGGACTTCGTATCAGTAATTCCAACCTATTTGACATGCTAGTTGAACTGCAGAAGTACTGAATAGCAAGGCATTCGGTTTTTGTCGAAAACCGAATAGCATGCATGCTGTCTTCTGTTCATGCCCTGATCACGCAAATTTTTTCACTAGTACCCATTTAATCCAATCACTACACGAAGTACACAATAGCCTAATGGACACATTGAAATCAACAAATCTCCTTCCACTGGTAAGAATCGCTCCTCACCGGTGAAGCAATTTGCACTAATTCGAAATCCGGACACAACTATCACCGACCTGCACTAATTTTTTAGAGCTCATTCAATCAATCTTCTACACAATCCGGACAGCATCACCGAACGCAACTATCACCAATTTTTCCCGATCTAGGTTCTGGACTGCCGTCCAAGTTTTCCCCCATCCAGGTTTTCCCCCATCCAAGGTTTCCCCCATCCAGGTTTTCCCCATCCAAGTTTTCCCCCCAATTTCACCACATCCACGTTTTCCCCCCAATTTCAGATCGACCAGACTCGGTTCAATCGAAGATCCCCCAACCAAATCCATTTCAAATCGGCTAAAATGTGGTGCTCTTGGTGCGTACCTCAACGTGTCGATTTCCGTCTGCTCGTCCTCCTCTCCGGCCGGTGAGGCGGACCACCTTCGCTCCTTGCGCGCGACGCCCTTGCCGACTGCCGCCTTTGTCCGTCTTGCCGCCGCGAAGCCTCGGCGATTAGCGCCCACACCAACGGCGTGCGGGAATCACGGCGCAACCCTCGGGGAGGATCCTCTCTCTGTCCCGGCTCTCGGCGGCGGGAGGACTTCGGTTGGAGGCGCTGGGAACGCTCTCTCTCCGTCGCTTTTCCATGCGCAAGGGAACGGGATGACGAGAAGGACTCGGTTGGAGATGGTCTTAACTCATGGCTTTGTCTGCTTTTCTTCTTATTTTCTGCGTAAAGAATGGAAATGGCTGGCTGACTGGTAGAGCACAACGTGTGCCTCTGACCGGATGGATCTTGGAGAGACGAGTAGCAGCCGGATCAAAATGAGCAGTCAAGATCTGCAACTGATGGTGCACGTTTGGAATCTCTCTGCTCTGCTCATCTCGTGGTCGATCTCGTCTGGTGATCTATCTACCCTTCGTTGGAACGAACGATTTGATTAGTATACGAGAACGTGCTTGCCAATTATACGGTCATCTGAATCTATTGCCGTACTCAAGTGCTCCTGGACCTGGTACAGGGAAGGGGATTCCCAGGAACGTTCGTTGCTTCACTGACAAACGTACTCGTCGCCACTAAAATTGCATTTATCGTGTGACTCATCGGTTCAGTGAAAAGCTCACAGAAACGGCATTGTTTTGTTCATGCGGGTAGTATTAGCACTACTAATAGTCTTTGCCAAAGATTGCCCTTAACACTGACGGTGAATGAAACCAAAAGAGGGGCTCAAAAGCTATTTGCTTCCTTCCGTCCTTTCTGTGTCCGTTTCCACATGGTCTCCATCCACCACAGGGAGCAGCACGACAAAAGCAACGTCCTTTTGTTTTGTTTTATTTTGCATCCTGCAGTTCACTCTCCAGTCACCACTTTTCTGCATCGTACACGTTTACAACGCATGAGGTCAATGAATCACCTCACCTGTGCGTAATTGTAAGACGCTTGAAACTCTGAACTTGAGATAGGCCCTATTTGGATCCATTAGTGCTAATAATTAGCTGCTAAAATTAGCAGCTAAGGATCCAAATGGACCTGCTAATAGAGCTTCTAATTATTAGCAATCCCCCTGCTAACAATTAGTTTATTAGTAGGTTATATCCTACTAAAAGCTGCTAATAGATTGGGAAATGACTAATTTACCCTCGTCCAACCCATTCCAGTCGAACCTCTCGATCTGTCCGCCGCCGGCTCCCTATCTCCACCAAGCCGCGTTTGATGGACGACGATGAGTTCTCCGAGCAACACTCCAATCCCGCCGCCAGGGAGTTCTTCTCCGAGCCGGGCTTCCCCATTGGTCTTCCTCCTCGAAGCGGATCCGGTGGATTTGAAGGTTTGGACCTCAATTGGCAGCCGGTCGCCGACTTCCCCAACCTGTCGTCGTACCAGGAGTTGTTCATGTGGAAAATTTTCATGTGTCAGTACTTGTTCATGTGGAAGATATGGATCATGATGAATCCGTGCTAGCGTCTTGCTGCTTTTGAGTGAATCTGCTTTTGTGTCGTGAAGTTTGTTCTGTGACGGAGGGAGTAATGTTGTATAGTAACTGTAAGAGAGGGTATTATGGTCATTTCTCCTTAATTAGCTGATTTTGTGGACTTTATTAGTAGGTGGATCCAAACAGCCCCTGCTAATAATTAGCCAGCTAATAGTTAGCTAGTTATTAGCTATTAGCCAGCTAATTATTAGCACTAATGGATCCAAACAGGGCCATAGTAACGAGTTACTACTGGTGAAAAGTAGCTGTAGTCAGTCATCTTCTTTGCAGCAGGTGTATTGTATCTGGGTCGATCAATTCATTTGTCGTAGTTCTTCCTCGCTGTTTGGTATTCAGGTTAGGGGTGTAGGTCAGGAGTCTTTTGCTAGTATTCAGATTAGGGGTGTAGGTCATCAGTCTTTTGCTAACACCCAGGGGGATCAAGATCATGTTCAAGATCCCTATGTCCTCACTTGTAATGTCGCTCCCTGCCCCCTTTACAAGGGTATGGCCTTCCTGTTAGTCTTCGTGGTCCAATCTGTTCTAGTCCTGTACTGCTGTGTGGCAACAAAATTAAAATTGATGCGCATTTCCCATCGGCAGTACCTTCATGTTCCCTGTGGTTTCTTGCATCTCCCTGATGTTTATTGCAATTGGCTACTCTCCACCTACAGCAAAATCTCACTTCTCAGGAGCGTTCAACTACATGGCTATTATGACAGTGAGCAGGTCCAGGTGCCACCAGATAATCCCCCATGTCACAACAGGATTGTCGTTTGTTAAATTGGAACGTCCGGGGTCTCAACTTCCCAGCAAAAAGGGCTGTCGTCAAAAAGCTTGTGGATCTTTCACAAGCCACCATTGTTTGTCTCCAAGAAACTAAGTTGCAGCATGTTGATAGCCAGCTGATAGCTCAGATCCTTGGAAATGCTTTCAGGGATAGCTTCTGTTTTCTCCCAGCTCATCAATCAAGGGGGGGAATAATCATCGCATGCTCATCTCGTTTCTTTGAACTATCCGATGTGCATGTAGGGATAAATACCTTATCAGTAACTGTGCAGATGAAGCAGGATGGTGTCAAATGGTCATGTACAGGGGTATATGGGCCTCAACGCCTTGGTGACAAGCTGCAGTTCCTGCAGGAGATAGTCGCATTAAAGGGCCAAATGCTTCCGGAATGGCTCATCTTGGGGGATTTCAACATGATTTATAAGGCGGAAGATAAGAATAATGCAAATTTAGACAGAAGGCTTATGGGAGCTTTTGCAAAAGTTTTAGATGACACTCAGCTTAAGGAGATCAGGTTGCATGGCAGAAGGTTCACCTGGACGAGCCATAGGGACAATCCCACCCAAACAAAGATAGACCGCCTGTTCGCCACAAATGAATGGGACCTTCTTTTCCCCGAGTGCCATCTGCAGGCCATGTCATCCCTGGTGTCGGACCATTGCCCGCTCCTTTTGTTAGGCCAAACTGGGGCCATCAAGTTCCGAGGTTTTAGGTTCGAGAACTTTTGGCCTCGGATGCCAAACTTCTCACAGGTTGTGCAACAGGCCTGGCAGAAACCAGTCCAATCTCAGGATGATCTGCGCAGGCTTCATATCAAACTCTCCAGAACTGCAAAAGCCCTCAGATCATGGAATCGCCAGGTTGGTGGGGATTTAACGCCCAATTTTATATTGCGGTGAGATAATCTTGCACTTGATTGACAAGCAAGAGGAGGCAACTAATGAGTCTGAAAGAGTTCTCCTAGTGGTCTCGCCTTAGACTCCTAGGTATAGCGCCATACAAAATGAAAGCGCCTCGAACACGCTCTCGATTGACTTACATTAAGGAAGGCGACGCAAATACAAAGTTCTTCCATATTAAAGTGAATGCTCGCAGGAGGAAAAATCACATACAGTGCATTACATTGAACAGGGGCCCCCTTCAAAACCACCTAGACAAGCAGGAGGCGCTTGCAGAGTTTTTTCACAGCCAGTTAGGGACAAAAAAGTAGAGATACCATACTCTGCTTTGGGATGCCTTGGACATTCCACACCTTGACCTAGGTATCTTAGACGAACCGTTCTCAATCGAAGAAGTTAGGGCAGTGATATTCTCCATGCCCTCTGAGAAGGCGCCTGGACCTGATGGCTATACAGGTCTTTTCTACCGGATCTGTTGGGACATTGTCAAGGATGACCTAATGGCGGCGCTGCACCAAGTGTTCAACCTCAATGGCCGACATTTTCAGTTGCTTAATTCGGCTAATATAGTGTTGGTGCCAAAGAAACCAGACGCATCCCGGATTGCTGATTATAGGCCAATCAGTCTCATTCACAGTGTAGGCAAGATTTTTTCTAAAATTCTTGCGGACAGGTTGGCGCCTAGGCTCCATGAGATTGTGCCCACCATCCAATCTGCTTTCATCAAAAGGAGAGCGATTCACGACAACTTCCTTTTAGTCAAAAATATCGTTTCAGACCTTCACAGGAAACGAATACCGGCTCTTTTCCTAAAATTGGACATAGCCAAGGCTTTCGATTCTGTAAGCTGGGAGTATCTATTGGAGTTGCTTCAACACATAGGTTTTGGTTGCCGATGGACAGAGTGGATCTCCATCATCCTAGCATCCACATCCTCTCGAGTACTCCTCAATGGCATCCCCGCCCATCCCATCCAACATAGGAGAGGACTCCGACAAGGCGATCCCCTATCGCCAATGCTCTTTATTATTGCCATGGACCCACTTCAGAGGCTAATTACTAAGGCAACCAGGGATAATTATTTGCCACAGATCCCGTCAAGGTGCGCCACAAACAGGATCTCTCTTTATGCTGATGATGTTGCTATGTTTGCGAACCCTGAAAAGGAGGAGTTGACCAGGATCCGAACGGTGCTTAATATATTTAGTGGGGCATCAGGCTTGCAGACTAACCTCCAAAAGAGTGAGGTCTACCCAATAAGATGTGATGCTATTGACATGGCGAGCGTCTTTGCAGAATTCCTGCCCACCTTGATCTTTCCTTGCAGGTACCTAGGCCTTCCCCTGCGGCCTACTAAATTGAAGCACCTCGACCTACAGCCGCTAATCGACAGAGTCCGATCTCGCCTCGTGGGGTGGAAAGGGAGGATGCTCTCTAGGGCCGCTAGGCTGGTTCTCACCAACTCGGTCCTCTCATCGCTCGCTGTTCATCATTTGATGGTGTATCCTCTCAGTAGTTGGGCTGCAAAGAAAATAGATCGGATCCGTCGAAGTTTCATCTGGCGAGGGGACCAGGATTGCAATAGGGGTCATTGCCTTGTTAACTAGAGCAAGGTTTGTGGGCCTAAATCTTTGGGAGGGCTAGGGGTCAAGGACCTCCAAAGGTTTGGGCGGGCGATTCGCATTCGTTGGATCTGGTACTCCTGGAAGGACCCCCACCGGGCTTGGGTGGGAATGCCAGTGCCATGCGATAGCACGGATCTCAATTTATTCAACGTCTCTACTACCTTATTGCTTGGAGATGGAAAAACAGCAAAATTTTGGGATTCCAACTGGTGCATGTAACCTCCCCAAGAGTTTTGGCCCCAACCTCGCTACCACCTTTCTAGGAGGAGAGGGAGCACAGTTCATGAGGTGCTCTCAACTGGAAATTGGCTGCGTTTGCTCCGCAGAATCACATCACAGGTGCAATTAGATGACTTTATTCGATTATGGCAAACTATACAATGTGTTCATTTGCAAACAGATTTGCCCGACCAAATTGTGTGGAAATGGACTCAAAATGGAGAATACTCGGCTAAATCGGTGTACAGGATCCAATTCCAGGGGTCTGTCCCGGATCACGACTACAAAAGCATTTGGAAAGCAAGTGCGGAAGGAAGATGCAAGTTCTTCGCTGGTTGTTCATCCAGACAGATTCTTCTGCAGATAAACTTGCGGCTCGGGGATGGCCACACTCTCCATATTGTGCTCTATGTGGAACGACACCGTAAAATGGGTCATCTGCTCCTTCTTTGTCCCATCGCTCAACAGGTTTGGCAAGAGATCTTCCGCCTCATGCGGATAAGCAATCTGGCCTTCCAAAACTTCACACCCCCTTGCGGCGTAGACAGATGGTGACAAGTACTCAGGGCTTCCATCGACAGACAACGACGAAAGGAAGTGGACGGAATAGTGTTGTATGTCTTTTGGAACCTTTGGAAAGAAAGGAACAACAGGATTTTCAATAGTTCTTTCCGTACTCCGAGCCAGCTGGTCAGTGTCATCGTGCAAGATGTATCCAACCGCAAACTGGCTTTTGCACGTGGTGCACCCGTTCATCAGCAAACTCAATGACTGCTCAACTCCTTGCATTTTTTAGTTGGTCTTTTGTTGGCTTGTACCATGTTGCCACCTGTCTAGGCACCACCTCAACCACCCTCCCCTCTCTTCTCCTTCCTTCTCCTTCTAATCTCTAACCTCTAAAACCATTGTATGTATACATTGACTGTTGCTTCTATTTTATTATCTCCTCTATTAATGAATGGCAGAGCTCCTGCCCTAACACTTCAAAAAAAAGAATCCATCTTGCGGTGCCATGGAACGACAGGTTCAGATTCAGTGTGTTGTTGCTTGGCGCTCGCAGGACTGTTGCTTCTGCATTAATGTCCCCCTTGCGCTGTTAGCAGCTGCTATCTTATCAGCATTTATATTGATTTTAATCCACTGTGAAAAGATCTCTATTTATTTCCAGCACAAAGCTCCCCGAAATGGATAGTAATTTGGAAACAGAAAGCAAGCTTGCCGCTCTAATTCAGCGACTGCTCAACAGGTCGCCAGATAAATAAATACTATATAATTCAGTTCTTACATATAGCTATTCGAACAGAACCATGTGCATCTACTCAATAACTTTGCAGGACAGTTAAATTTCTCTGTCAGTGTATGGCAAACTGCACCAAGAATCGGCAAGAACAATAAATACTGCATACTCGTACAATGTTCTAGAAGTAGTAGCTAGTAGTATACCGCCACTCCTCCTACCATACCATTCTTGGGATACAGGTAGACCTAGTTTTTGGTGAATCCGAGCAGAAAGGGAAATCAAATCGGTGTAGCTCGGAGAAGACCACTCTGTCTCTAACATGGTGAGTGACAGTGCTAACAAATCAGTCATGCGTAATGTAGAGATACGGTGGTTGCAACATCATTCATGAAAACGAGTCCATGTAACAGACTGAATTTGGTGGCACCTGCACATCGCATTGTTGTGGCGACGACGGCATCTTCCTTGATCCCTCCCCTTTCCTTGGGCCACCTTCCATGAGTTCTCGTCGTAGGGTTTCTTCCGCAGAAATACTAACGTATGCTATACCGTGTGTTTTAGAACCGATGAGATAGCAGTTATTCATTCGATCCTAGCAAACAAACGACCCAAATTTTATTTTATTTTTCCCACGACCTCTTCCTTCGAAGAGGAGCTAAACACAACCATTCTCCTCGTTACCTAACCACTAAACTCACTGAAACTTTGGCTTGGAATCTTGTAAAAACACATGAAACTCACTGAAATAGGAAAATTTTCAAATGTTCTCTTGAAGACTTGAAACTCGCTAAAACTGTACAAAACTTTGCTATACCGTTAACAGCACTTCCAACGGTATAGCGTTGGGTAGCACACTATAAAGGCCCCAAATGCATGAATAATCGTGTCTTAATCATGGCAGAAACACACATTTCCAATCACGCCGTCAATCAAAAACTGCAGGGATCGGGGTCCCGAGAGCTAGCCTGACAGACATATACCTGTTTCCTGGGCACAAGAGAACAGCAAGTGTTAGGTAGGTGGCATGCAAGCGCTGACGAAAAAAGAAACAAGTGTTCAGACATGATGTTCACGAGGGGAGGAGTGATTCAAAGTACGCATCTTGGACTAGTACCGAATTGGAGTCATTTGTACACATCAACCAGGCAATCAGCATGGAATGATACGAGGTTAAGATACAGTAAGCGTCATGCGGTAAGGACTCAACCGTCCCTCTGTCCACCATCAAACTATTGCTTTTACCTATGTGATATCTTATTTAATAAGAATAAAACTCTTATAAAATTTGCGCTGAGAATGGTCTTAGCATTCCAAGCCGTATGGTATGCTTCCACATATACAACACCAGATCGTGAGGATTCTCTGACAGTCCTGTCGGCGCAGACAATTCCACCGAGGGGAAAGCAGCCAAGAACGAGACGACAAGAGATTGCTCGCATCGCATCGCGCTAGTGGGATTGGCACAGACTGGGGCCCGGATGTCAGAGAGACCATAATTTGCGTTGAGATGGCGCGCGCCTGATCCTGCCTAACTGAATGCGGACACCATGGACCGTGAAGGCAGGCATGAAGTGAGAACAGAAAGGGATTAAAAACCAAAGCTGCTGACCCAAGTTACCCAACCATGTCTGACTCGCACGCTACATGTTTCACATTCCCAATCCAAGGAAGTAAACATCAATTCGAGGACCTGAGCCGATTTGAATTGGGACCATACGTTCATATAATATGGCTCCAGTATATATTGGTATTAGTTATGTGCCCGTGCGTTGCAACGAAAACTTAATTTGCGACAAAAAGTTTATTTGCAAAGAGTACTAACAGTGGTAAAAGTGGGTAATTAAAGAGCAATGGCAAAGGTGGGTAATTAAGAGCATTAACAGTGGCAAAGGTGGGTAATTAAAGAGCAATGGCAAAGGTGGATAATTTTGATGAAGTGGTGTGGGAAGAAACTCTCACTTTATATAGTAAAGACTAGACGACTTGTATAATACGGTTGGGAAGTTCAGCTAGCCTGTCCAATCAACCCCTGAGTTTGGCATGGACGTTCCTAGTTAGTATTATTTTTTTTGATTAACAGGACATTCAAGTTAGATGCCCCAGTTTCATTACTGAAACCAAGTAAACGGTTTAATCCACACAAGACGCCAGACAAACATCACCAAAACAACTGACCAAGAAAGAAGCACCCAAACGCTGACCCCAGCTATTTCCTGGCATCACAAAACAACAGACTTCAACCCACAAACTGAAACCTCCAGACACAGGCCACTAGAACCTCCAGTCGGCACAAACTGAAACCTGACAACCACATCAAAAACGCTCCAGCAACTTGCTCTCCAACACAACCAGAATTTAAACAACAGATGATTAACCAACAAACCCCACAATCACATCTTGCCATCTAACATATTACTAAGGAAACATGACCGAACTTTTGACATCACAATATTGTCTTCATTTTGAACTCCAGACATCACCTGTTTTCCTGAAGAACAGACGTCCCAGTTAGTATTATTAGTTATATGAAGTAGCGGAATTTCTTGCGCGATTGTGGGCTAATATTGCAGCATATCATATTAGTTATATATCTCTCATATCTTTAGAAATATAGTTTTAATTTATTATACAATTGTAATAGTTATACATCTCTAATATCTTTAAAAATATAGCTCTAATTTATTATACAATTGTAACAATTTAAATATCTATACATAATTAATCTAGTAATCTAGCTCCACCAAAAGAAGTACAATAGATCTACTCTTTTCCCTCCTATTAATGAGAGAATTTGTAGACATGGGTCGACTTGTTGAAGCCTCTGTCTTACAAACTGTTACCCCTCTGTCTAAGTTTACAAGACGTATTTTTTCTTTGTACATAGATCAAGATGATATTGAAAATGACTAGATTACTCCTGATTATTATCACTAAGCACTATACTGATTGCATGCATATAGATAATATAAAGTAAAGATGAATATTTATTATAGATATAGAGATAACATCACACTAATTTTGCATTTAATATGGAACACAATTTGTATTTATAGATAAGACCGTTATAGCACCAACTGCAACTAGCTAGCTAGAAAAGGGAATTTAAGATACAGCACAGAAGATCACCTACAACCTCTGCACACACAGAGAGAGAAGAGAGATCGCCTCGAGTGATAACTCATTCGGTGCTTTGGAGGCCCAGTTTCGATGGACCTCGATCGGGCGGAATGGGCTGTATTAGATAGCACCATCATAACGATCTAGCAGCTGCAAAATTCCTCATTTTTTAATACATAACGCTCTAACTTTTAAATTTTATTTCTAAATACATATTATTCTATAATTTTAAGATGATTTTGTATCATTTTTTCTTTCTATACCCATCCTCTTCAGCTATTTTTAATATCGTTTAATACTATAGACTAGAGTAAGATACATTATCTGAATATATCATAAAGAAGGATAATACATAGCCTTTTATAGATGTGCCTTGATGTAAGTGACAAACCTAGAATGACATCTATTCAAAAATAGAGGGAGTAGCATATCATTAATGTAAGTGACAAACCTAGAATGACATCTATTCAGAAATAGAGGGAGTAGCATATGATGCATATCACTAATTGGTTCTTATTAAGATCCGAAAAGGCGAAAAGACCGCCTAGTCAGGTCTCGCATCATGAACAATCACATTTCGTCTTCCGGTTCCAGGATGAAGTGTGCCTGCATGCATATATGTAGTTCATCACCTAGCTAGCTAGTGTCGCGATCAATCTTCAAAGCAGCAACTGTCACAAAATCCAGTAACCGCTGGAGGTGAAATTAAGGCAAATTTCATTTTCAAAAGGAAAGCGTCCTAATTGGAGTAATTATGAGAAAAGAGAATAACCAACAGAGCATGCTATATCATCAATCATGATGCTCATATGCTCACATGCTATATCTTCACATGAAACAATAGAAGATCCATTTTGTAATTTAATTCAGCAACTGATGCAATTGTGTAAACTCTGTCTCTTGGTGGATAAGACTGCTCTATCAATGATAAAGAGATTTTTTTTTTTGAAAGAAACGGCAAAAGTTTTGCCATGCATTAAAGAAGAGCGGCAAATAAAATGGTAGAAATTTAACAGAGTGACACCGTGAACCTTTTAAACGAAATCTTACAACATGAAACGGGGAGAGACCACTGTCCTGACTGACTGACATAACCTAAAAATACTTGACAACTAAGCAGAAGACAGCAGCCTTCCTTCATTAGTGTTTTGTTAGTGGTTTATCTGTCTTGCAAGGAACCCTCCTCCTGGGTGAATCCGACTAGTTCCAGAAAAAGCTCCCAGCGTATGGTTCCGGATCTGTAAGAACCCATCTCCTGCGGATTTTATGCCCTGGTCTTCTTCTGGACTGAAAAACTGTGAATTCCTGGAGCTTCTGTACTTGAGCCCTGTGGAATGGTTTTGATCTGTATGTGTTTCCTTCTGGTTCCATAGCTAAACTCTTGACTGTCAATTCTGTACGCCAATTCTCGGCTAGTGACATCCTCGTAAATATCGTCATTGAGAAGTCTGCAATTCAAGCTTGGTGTTCGTACACACACAGCATGCGGCTGATGGTTAGCCATAAACATGAAGACTCAGTACTGGTCATTCTTCTTTCACCGCTGCTCATTGACACCCTGAGATGTAATGCTGACAGAACCTTCATATGGAACATGAACCAATTCTCCTGAAGAGTCTAACGTAACAGAAGAGATGGTTGGTTTCCCAGGACTCCAGCAGCAGGCCATAACTGTCGACTCTGATATTGCAGACATCATCCAGATCAATGTCAGAATCGTCCTTGTCCGCATCCTTCCTCTTGCAAGGAGCAATAGAAAAAACTTGCTCCAGAGCTGTTTGCCGTATTCCATACGGAGGCATTTTTTGTCTTTTGCTGTCAGCAGTGATCGAGCTTCCTTTTCCATTGATGTAAGAAAGAGAATAAAGCATGCATCCTCCAGTATCATCTCTCGTTGCTCATCCGACAATTGTGCAGCCTTGCAGACCCAGTCAGCTAGATAATTGTCAGGAGCCTGAGACATGAGTTCTTGGTTTGCATCTTCTGGCAATTTTCTGGTAATCTTGATTAGCATTTCTTCCCTAACTATTGCTCTGCTGTGGATCATTTTGTAATGCCATCGTACGACTGCTAACATCCTGCGAAATGCATCAGAAGACTGATTGAAAGGATTGGTATACACCTATGATTTCTCCTTGTCAGACGGTATGTCCTATTGTACTTTCTTTCCTTCTTTAATGCATGGCAGAGCTCCTATCGTTCTACCTTTCAAAAAAAAAGAGAAAGGATCAGTATACATTGTTGAATATTCTCGTATTCCTTTCCTTTCTTAGATTCCAGAAAGTATATATTAGAATCGCATCAACCTATTTACGTGAGTGTTTGGGCACATTCTATCGAATAAGATGCCACCATTGCGAAGCCGTTATTTCTGTCTGTGGGATCTGGGGGTTAAGCCACATTTGTAGGAAAATCTTCCTCCAAATCTGCTTGGCAAAAGGGTAGAGAAGCAGAAGATGTGTTGCCGATTCAGATTTTGAGCCGCACAGGGTGCAGTGTGGCTAGCCCCTCATTGCCAACCTATCCACAGTGAGTAGCTTGTCTTGAAGGAAGAACCATGTGAAGAATTTACACTTCATTTTCGCACTGGCCTTCTAGATTCTCCCGTAATTGTTATCTAGCACCGCCCCATGAAATTGTACCAAGTACGTGGACTTTGCTGAGTATTGCTCATTAGTCATCCATTTCCAGAGTATGTCGTCCGCAGTGTCATGCCGAAGGTGGGCCTATCGAATTGCTTGCCATAGTAAAAATACTCATATAACTGTGTGGCGCTTGTGATCCTCTAAAGTGGAATGAGCCACGAATCATTACAGAGCTCCTCCTAAACTGATTTCATCCTTCTCTGTACCAGCTGATAGCAGTGTGACGCGATGTCCTTTGGTGAATTTCCATTGAGCAAGGGAGAATTCCAAAAACTAGCTGTCCTGCCATCTCCTAGCACTATGGTAGTGCTTGTACGGAAAAGCGACCAATCTATATCGTCACATGGTGTGTCCATTCCTAACCAGGGTCTTTGGCGGTTTTTCAATTGGTGCCACAACTAGCATAGCCACGCAGCGCCCGACCAAATCTTTCAAGATCTTTTCGGTCGAGCCCCCTAAATTTTTGGCTGCAGACCTTTGACCTTCTTCCAATTTACCAAACAATGACCGCCTGTACATGATTCATCTCCTCTCCAGATGAAATTTCTCCTGATCCTATCCAATTTTTTGGTTGCCCATTTGGAGAAAGGCAGGATGGACATGTGATAGATGGCTAGAGCTGTGAGGACCGAATCTACCAGGATGAGTTGTGCTGCCCTAGAGAGTAATTTTTCTTTCCATCCACTAATCTTGCACCCGCCTTATCTATGATTGGTTGAACATCTATCCTTTAGTTTTTTGGGGCGCAGCGGCAACCCTAGGTACTTGCATGGGAAAGTCCTCCTTTGTGCCAAAAATCCTTGCAAAATATTTGTTAAATCTATCCCCTCACACCTGATGCGGTAGATTTCGGACTTGTGTATGTTTGTCTATAAACCTGTGACATCACCAAATACTGATAGCACCGCCAAGATCGCCTATAAATCCTGTGTAGTCGAATTGTCAAAGATGGCCACATTGTCGGCGTACAACGATGTTCATAAGGCGGCTTGCCGAATCGGCAAATGAGTGAGCATACCATCCCTCGTAGCTTTAGCAATTATGCGCTATAGGAGATCGATTGCCAGGATGAACAGCATCGACGACAATGGGTCTCCCTGCCGTAGACCTCTTCTATGGAGAATGATACGTCTTGGCGAACCATTAAGAACGACTTTTGAAGAGGAGGATGCTAATATTAGCGAGATCCAATCTCTCTATCGTTGGCCAAACTCCAATTTTTGCAATAGCTCAATGAGGTATTCTCAACTGATCGAGTCGAACGAACACCCTGGATATATCGAGCTTCAGGAAGAGGGATGGTATCCTTTTCCTGTGTAACTCCTTGGCCAAGTTATGGATGCAGAGGAAATTGTCCTGAATCGATCTGTGCTTAATGAAGGCGGACTAGTTGGTGGATACAATCTGTTGGAGCACCTTGGCCAACCTATTGGCCAAGAGCTTGGTGAAAATCTTGTTTAGTTTCGCAGCATTGCCAACGATAAAGAGATGATATTGTTTATTTTCGGCTACAACAAAGCTAGTTGTGCAAATGTTTCACTCCAGATTTTTTGCTTCCCTTTCTTCCTCTGGTTCATATTTCAACTTATCAACTTTACTTCCAGAGGATCCCTATTCTCAAACACAACAATAAACTATTGACTCTTTACACTCTTTGTAGACCTATTTTTTGAACTGGTTAATTTGAAAATAAAGTCGTACACCGATTTGCCATCTGAAAAACAACATATAATGTTAGATGCACTACTTGACTTTACCCAAAAGCAATGTTGGATCTAAATTTGTTTGATCTAAGCTGAGAGAGAGCTCGATTTTAAGAAAATTAAATGGTTTAGCCTAGTAAGTGTTCTTTCTTTTCCAATATATTCTCACAACCCTTTATTAGTACGCCTTCAATATCTCACAATCAAAAGCTCGACTAAAAACGCAAAAATATTTTTGTGAAATACTGAAATCCTAACACTTAAATTATGCAACATCTAATGATTCACATCTGTTATTTTGCTGAGCATGAACAATGAAAAAGACTCGTGGTAATGAACAATTGAAATGCCGCACAAAGCAAACACTTACATGATCACTTACGAGAATAGCAATATTTTTTTTCGATAAAGGAAGCTTTTATTAATCTTAGTAAATTACATCAAGGTGATACAATTATACTAAGAAGACTTCCGGCCTCTACACAGCTAGAGTGTACACAGCCAAACACACACACACACACCAGAAAAGACAAAGGAACCGTCGCGGCAAACTACATCACGCAATATTGTCTTCAAGGCTATCCACCATCATAGCAACACTTGGACCGCGATAAAAACTCTCCAATGACAACGCCTCCAAGAAGGACTCGATACGCACCGCCATTGCCATGATCCAACCAAAGAAGGCCGACCAAAGGTTTTCACCTCGAGAGTAAATCCTCGGACTACAAAACAATGCCTTCAACAAGACCATTGCGGGCACAACCAACTAAGGTCGGACCTAGGATTTCTCCTGAAGTCGAAATATCGGAGATCGGTGTTGCAACCACCGCATTCGAGCTAGTGCCGCCATACCACTTAATCTTAGCCAATAGCAACGCCATCTTCTCACGGCCGGACAAACAATTTTTAGATGTTCGACTCTACGATGACAGATTCGCGAGCTAGCCAATAGGCACACGATCATCAAGTCCATAGAGTGCATCTAAAAAATGAGTTGTGTCACCTAAGAAAAGCGAATCAGTGAATCGATGCTAAGATAACATAGGTCAAAAGAAATGTATGAACAACGCTAGAAAGAGATGAAGACGCTGAAGCGAAGAGTAGTCACCGGTGACAACCCAAACTTGCTGACGAGTGACGAAACAACCTACAAGGGCAGAACACCACCAGGACAAAGCGGAAACACCTAGACGACGCCCTCACGGAGGAAAAACGACGCTTCACGCCGCCGTCAGGGTGAGGTGGAAGTGTTGTCGACGACGCTTCCAAGGAAGACAGTGGCACCCGTGGTTGACACCATCGTTGGCTCCAGCGAAAGCTGGCCAAGGCGTTAGCCCAAACACCGTCAACCTCACCATTGCCCGAGGAAGGAGTCAGCCCCGCGAGCACCGCGCCAGCGAGCGCAACCATCGTAGCCACACCAACAGCAAGAGCCATGGATAGAGGACGCCCGCCGTCCGACGCCGCTACAGAACCCTAGAAACACCTAGGGTGCGCAGCAGCAGATCCGGCGGAGGGGAGCCAGATCCAGGCCACCGAGCCGCGGATCCAACCTTCCCAAGGCCGGGAGGCCCGCCGGCAACAACGGCCGCAGAGGGAGGGGACAACGGCCGTAGAGGATGGAGGAAGAGCAACTCCCCGCCGCCGCCTTCCTTGCGCTCGCGCGAGCCTCTCGGCGGGGCCTCGTGATGGCGAGGCGAAGAAGGGAAAGGCTGGCGGCGGCGGTTTAGAGGAGGCAGGGAAGGGAGGCTTACCGTCGACTTGTTTTTCAGTTTCACGAGAATAGCAATATGCAGAACAGATATTCTATACTGACAAGAAAACAAAAGGATGAAGTTAATCATAAGACGAACCTTTTGAAGCTGTGGCAGAGAAGGCCAAACAATATCAGTGACAGATTACAGATGGATGATAAGCATAGCATTAATGGGACAATCAAACAGAACAAATGATTGGTCTGAAGAAACAGAAAGGGTTAGATAGACGCAAGCCAAGAAGCAATATACATGCATGATTGCAGCTGGCTATTATTTTACACTACAATACCCGCCTACAGAAAGCACTAGAAAAATCGAACCAACAATTTTACAATTTCATGGGGAATCTTCGAGTCAGTAGAAACCCACAAATACAACTGTCCGCAAAATGTACATGCAAAGTTTTAACGTAACTGAGTGTTGTGGCAAAACTGGCAAGAAGCAAGGAGTTCAATGAATAAAAAATGAAAAGTGATCTGTAGTTTGAGTATTTGGCATGATATATAACAATTAATAACACTCAGAACTTGAAGGAAAAGTAACACATCAAATTATCAACCACAAAAGCTCAATTGATTTGCCCAAAATATCTTAAACAAGGTTAAACTCAGTTTTCATGGTCAAAGAAATCTACATAAAGCATCGTTTCTCAGCTAACTATTTGAGAAATGAGTGTGTTACCTCTTGCTGTAGTGCCAGACAATAACATAAAGTTGTAATGTTTGAATAAAGTTCAATGTTCTTTTGTGGTTATAAGTCTGACGATTAAGCTATATAAGTTTATAACGATATTTGGTAAAATGACAATAAATCTTGCTTTGATTTACGGTCGGCTTTACCGCCTAAAGGCCTTATGCCTTGCAAGGGACTTAATTGGTTTATGATCGGTTTTCCTGCCTAAAGGCCTTATGCATGTTTAGTTCTACACACTATGCGCTGCAAGGAACTTCATAACTAATTAGTCAGTGCATGACAAGAAAATTTCTTCAATAGGTCTTTAAAAGTATGTAAGATTAGCCATGTGCCTGTGCGATGCAACGAAAACTCAATTTACAATAAAAAATTATTTGTAAAAAGTACCAACCTTATCTAAATAATAATGTTCACTCTAAATGTGCAATAGTTAAATGTTTAAATCAATTCATCGAAACATTCAAATTCCAAACACCTGTTTACAAACTCGAGATTAAACTTATCTTTAATTTCATAAACTTAAATAATAACATTACATCACTTGAGATTGTAAATTTGTAACATCATAATTCGAGATCGGTCGATTGACCGAAAGGGGTATCACTTGCTGGCTGCTGCCCTATGGACGCAAAGGCATTGAAAAGGTAGGCGTCATCCATATGTGGTTGCCACCGCCAGTGGCGTGCGTGGCTCATACGCCTTACTCCAGCCATACCATAGTCCCACCCCATCAACCAGCTCCACCGCCTCCTCGCCTCCCCCGCGAACGCTTCCCTCAACCTATTGACATCATCCACCGCAGCGAGATTCAACAGTGCCGTTAGCCTATCTCGCCGCCCACCACCTGCGACCCACCCCTATGTCGTATCGACGAGATCAGGAAGGTCGCTTATTACTTCCGCTTAACGGATAAGCTCAACATATCTACAGGAGAGGCAAAAAGCAGTGGGGTTATATAGATTCAGTAACAGAGAAGATATCTATGAAATCTAGATTAAAAAATTATCGAATAAGGAAGGCAACAAAAGAGAAAGAGGTAAGAAGAGACCTAATTCTATGAATCGGAGCTCTACTTCCTTTGAAAGAAAATCAATCAATCCAATCCGAAAAGCGGGAGCGATCGTCGTCGATTCGAATGCCAGATCAATGGGAGAAAGGAAAGCAGTAAATGGGTTATGCATATTCATTTACCTCCCGCGACAGGATAATCCAATCCAATCTACCGGGATGGCCACTGCCTGCTTCCCACTCAGCCACGCAGGTGCACACACGTGTCGGGGTGAGGGTGGAGAACAGGTGTACCACCACCAACTTCTAATTAGAATTAATAGAGATAGAGGTAACAAACTTATCTAGTCGCGTTATGTATAGCCATACATATGCTGTTGGCCGGCCAAAATTAAGACCATACGTGATTAGTAAAAAGAAAAGATGACCTTATCTACACATGCAAGTAAATATTTAATGGAAAGGATGCATATGACAACTCAAAGGCACATGGCAACTCAGAAGCTGTATGCGTGCAGCATATGGAGAAAGAATCAGTCGTGTAGTATTTGAAAATAGAATCGACTGATTGAGATAAGAGTGATACTTACGCATACATGCATATTCAATCGAATTAAAACTTTCTCCGTTCGCCAATGTATAGAAGATCAGGACAATGACGGTTTCATAGATATGCCAGGGGGAGGAGGGAGGAGAAAAACGGACCACTGTCACCAACTCGTAATTAGAAGGAGTAGAGAAAAGTTGCTTAAAAAGGTCATGAATGAAGTTATGGGTTATGACTAGTAAGTGACGTCGCTTGTGGTTGTGAAGTAGCGACGACGTTGTTCAAGAAGCTCAGTACGTACGTATGAGCACCCATGCACACCATGGCGCCGTCGAAGGCCTCGGCCTCCAGCGCCTCAACGTCCGTGAGGGCTGTATCGACAAAGCCGTCGATGGACTCGGCTAAGGAGCAGTTTGCATCAACATTTAGTAAGACATAACCTGTTTGTCAAATTAAGGATAAAATTGTATATTTTTGACTGATATCGGTTCAAAATGGAAAAGTTAAGTTGAAGATGAAATTGTAATTGATATTGATTCAAAGATGAAATTTTTATCTGTACACAGACCGATACGAATTATGGTTAGCAACGCATTGGAGATAGATACGATCGATCTATACACTATGAAAGGGACCCGAGGCAAGTCAAGAAAAGAATCCAACAATTAATCAAACAACTTGTATATATTTTTATTTACTTTTTTGTCTACTAGGAGCAGCTTTTGTAATTTAGACATTGTAATTTGTTTTGATTAATAAAGTTGTGCATCGCTGATTATTGTCATTTTCGATTATGCTAGTTACCTAGGTTTGGTTTTCTCCGATCTTATTGTGCATCGCTTTTTTTGGAAAACCTACCTTTATCAAATCATCTAATCAACTATAACAAACTATTTAGATTTATCGTTACTTGCAGTAATCGGCTTTGAAAAGCTGTTTGGATTTCCTATCGATTTTTACATCAAATCGACTTTGAGCATTATTTCAATCTATCTTACTGATTACAAGATCAAATCGGCTGTCACGTCTCAAATCTCTCGAACCCGATATTCGCGTGTATTTCAGCCTATCAATCCGTTGTCGTATTTGTCAGCACAAGCTGCACAAATAGCGACTGCACTCCTCCGCCTTCGCCATATTTTTATCGACCAGGTCGAGGGTGCTAGAGACAACAGCACTAGCACTTAATGAATCTAAGTGATGAATTCTTCAGGTGCTAGCATGATTTTTCTTTCTTTCTTTTTCTCAAACTAACGTCATACTAGCTAGTTAAATAGTACTTCTATTCCCATCGCATTGAGACTACAATTAATATGTTGATCAGTGAAGATTACTCAAACTGCTACAGTGGTTATCTTATTAGATCGTCCTAGAGCCCAGTCTCACAGCGGCCACATGTACAGTCCTATATATGAATACATGCAAAACAAGCAGGAGTTACTTGTCCTAAAGGTAGCAGAGACAGTGCTGGTTTAGCTGGGTTCGGGAAAATTTTGTATACCATACAAGTCTTGATCGGTATTTACAAAATGATACAATATATTTTCGTATTTACAAAAAGGACAATCATTACGGAAGCAGAGATTACAAAACTGGTTTTGAAATCACGAAACCGTAATGGCACTTTTGAAATCACCAAACCCGGTAATGAGGGACCCACCCCATTACCGGAATCACCAAACCCGGTAATGGGGGGCCCACCCCATTACCAGAATCACCAAATCCGGGAATGACGTGGCGCATCCATTTAACCCTCCGTGTAGAATCGGCGACCACGTATAAAAAATAAAATAGGACTCTAACGACGTCGAAAAATTTTAAAAATTTTTATGGAGGTTCTTGATAAATCAGTGATATTAGAATAAAAATTTCAAATGATTTTAAGATCTGAGGAATTTTTTAAAATTCAAACAATACAACTGTCCTGATAAAACGCTTGCCGACAAGTTTGAACCGAATGAAAAATGAAGCAAAGCACGTTAGAAAATTTTAAAATTTTTTGTCCATTGTTATGATGCATCACTAATGTTCCAATAAAATTTTCATATAATGATCAAGTTCTATGAATTTTTAAAAATTCAGATAGTGCCAGTGTCTGATATGGCAAAATTCAGACAGTAGCACTGTCTAAATTTTTAAAAATTTGAAAAGCTTGATAAAAATTTTATGGGAACATTAGTGATGTATCATAACCATGGACAAAAAATTTAAAAACTTTATAGTCGACAACAACTCATGTTAGGAACACTTAACTTATTTGTTGAACATATATAAGGGCACATACACCGAAAGTTCAGATGATAAAATAAGCAGTAGATTAGATTATATTAGAAGGGCATTACAACGGTGACGAAATTGCTTAACGAACTAACTAACGAAAGCAATGTTCGTCATGGTAGAACAAATGATCGTTCAGCCTATCTGGGTACAGCCAGAATGATGTCCAACATTTTCTGCATATTACCTGTCCCGTGTTTATTGTGCGATTCGTCCTCGGACACCGCTCAGTCCCTACTATGAAAGAACTCCATGGGGATCCGCAGTTCTCCCAGCTGTCGCCGAATGGGTGGCCTATGTCGTACGTCTCGGGTGTATAAGACATACTTTTTTGGTCTTTTTATGTGGATTTCGCCCTTCCATATGGGCATGTCATCCCGATTCGGCGTCCCCTATGTTAATACCACCGGGTTCGGTTGGTCTGCTTAGCGTCAAGGATTTGTTGCGTCTTTGCGGACCTCGGCATTTGTTTCCTGTCCCTTCTTCTTGAGAGGAGGAACCCTCTTGCACCTCTGGTGTGTTTCTTTGTTAGCGGAGGCATGCGGAGAGCGCTGCTTTGTGTTTACTCGCACTCCACTATATGGTGCAGGAGGTGTGTGTTGGGCTTATCCTTGGACAGCCGGAGCGTGCCCATGATCAATGCAGATATGCGCTTTGGTCGTTGAATAACACCGTAGGCGTGCTTAAGTCTGGCTTTTACGGGCGGTAGTGGCACCACGGAGATGGTTGCTCCCCAGTTATCCCATGCAGAAGCATGAGATGTAGGTGGTATGCGTCTCCGGGTCCACCCAGTTGAAGTACCAGCACCGTTCATCCTCGGCCAAGGGGCACCGGTATAATCTCCGGTCCGCTAGATCATCGTGGTAGGTATCAACCACTGCCTGCAGGTCATGTTCGCAAAGGTCGGGGCTTGCGGGTGGCCCTGGAGGAGGTTTCTCCTTCGACTTGAGCAAATTCGCAAGTTTCCTTTTGAACTCCTGTGTGCGATGAACTGGTTTAGAACTACTACTTTGTAAGTTTAACATGAGTATGTCACATGAAACTCACCGATTGGTTGGCCCCTTGCCCACCGGCCCTAAGCTCTGGTCGATCTAGAAAAGGGACATATCCTGGCGGCCTCTCCCACCGGGTGAAGTTCTCGGGCGAAGCGGGGTAGGCGTCGTGACAGTTGTAGAGAAATTCGTAGTCATGTCGTTCCGGCCCGTCGATTACACAATTGCACTAATTTCACTAAGTAATATTTTTATAATTACACAAAATATTCAGTCTTAAATCTGTGAAGATCTCATTTTTCATCATGATCACAGTCCAGTGATTTTAATAAAATATTACAACTACAGTCCATTTACAAAAATTAAATTATCCTTACAAGTTCTTCCTAGTTCTTCATATTTCTGATTTTTCAAAAATAACAAATGAAGTTAAATAATTTTATAATTTTACATAATGTTACTTAGTCAATTATGAAGCTATAATAAAACTTTTGGATCGCTATAACACCTATAGAATTTATAAATTTAAACAATGTTTCATCCCATTTATGTTATTCTGTTTTTATTTTTTACAAATAACAAATAATATTCAATAAGTTTTAAAATTTTATGTAATGGTAATGATTCAATTATAAAGCTCTCATAAAAACTATGGATTATGTTCACGCTCCACAACATTAATTAAATTCGAGAATAATCTTGTCCCAAATATATTCATTCTGTCAACTTTTTTAAATATAACAGATGAAGTTACATAATTTTGATAATTTTACTGAGTGAGTGCAATTAGGCTATGAATCTGCCTTGAAAATTGTGAATTTTTCACACTCCATAAAATCGATAAAATTCTTACAATCATTATGTCCCACTAATGTTTATTTCTTTTCATAATTCTTATATTTAACAAATTAGGTTACATTATTTTTGCATTTCACGAGTGTACTTGAGTCCATTATTAATCTCTCATAATAATTTGGATCATTATCGCACTCTACAAAATTTAACTGATTCTTCAAATTTATTCGTCCTCATAATATTTCCAATAATTCAAAGAACGTACTTACATAAACTATTTTTCGTTCCAACTTATCATCCTAACATTGAACTATGTCAACAAATATTATACGATACTCTTGTGCTAGAGTAATTAGAGGACGAACATACTTTATATGTTGTACAATGCCAATAAATTCCTCAAAATCGATTCAGTTACTATCTTCCCTCACCTCTTCTACAAATAAATTATAAAGCTGTGAGTCGCTAATTTTAACTATTTTACGCTATGCACGGTGCTACTAAAATTTGCTAAATCATTAGTATCGTCACACTTTTTAGAATACCATACTAATTAATTACTTCCATCATACTAATTATAATATCATGCGAACAAATAATATCATGCTACTACTTTGTTGTAATACGAACGTACTACTTTTTCCTAATACGAATTAAAAGAGCGAACATACCTTTTAATCAACCACGAAACCAATCTCTGCAAAAACCAAAAAATTATTAGCACACCTAATCAAGCACCATAACAAGGAAATTTTCATGCTCCAAACCACTCTCCCGACTCACCTGCTTTCAAAACAACGCAACACCCTTCCTCTCTCACTGCCTCCTCCATTTATAGTGCGAAAAACGAACGCGAAGCACTAATCACGGCAGACAGCGCAAATTTCATCTGTCTCATCCCCGTCCTTCGCTTCTCTTTTCCTCACATGCAGGCATCTTTGCTTTATTCACGGGAGAGCATCTCTGGCGCTGGGGAAGAAATGAGCACGCAAAGCAAAGCAATGCATTCAAACGTTTCAGTCCGGGGCCTGTTTTGCAGCGTTGATGCGTGTCAAAAAGAACCGGGGCCGTGCTATGCAATACAACGCGTGTGCTCACCTGTCAAAAAAAGCGAGATTCTCGGTCTGCAGCGCAGGAAAGCATGGCGTTTTGCATGCGGGTGGAACCAATTTTGCTCACTGTTTTGCATGCGGGTGGGACCGGATTTCTCTGCATGCCATGCAATCAAGAAGCAAAGAAGGAGCGCAGGCAATCAAGAAGCAAAGCGACAAATCAAAAAACCAAAGAAGGAGCGTAGGCGCGTACGTGGCAGGCCATTCCCGGGATACCCAAACCCGGTAATGGGGTGGGCCCCCCATTACCGGTTTTGGTGATTCCAAAAATGGCTTTACCGGAATTTGTGTTTCCAAAAATTTGATTACCGGTTTTCGTGATTCCGAAAAACAATATTTGTAATCCTGATTTCCGGTAATAGTTGTTCTTTTTGTAAATACGAAAATATGTTGTATCATTTTGTAAATAAGGATCAAGACTTGTATCGTATACAAAATTTTCCGCTGGGTTCGTCGTCGCTGGCTATACTAGCTCTACCTTCACTCGGAAAGAAGAGGCATGATGCAACGCGCTCCTTATATCAAAGGCAGCATGCATGCGCGTCGCAGTTCGCGCACGTAGGATGCCCGTTCTTGAACTGATGATCATTAGGACAGTGAGAATGCTAATTAGCAGAGTGATTATACAGGTGTATGCAGTTAATGTACAATGTTTAAACACCATATATGACGGAGCTATGATCATCGATCCGACATACTGCTACGATGCAGTGTAGAGAATATGCGCCTGCCTGGTAGATTGATGCCTCAAACGGGGAGAAGCATAGCGAAGACAGGATTGAAATCTGGTTTTGCTTGAAATCTCGGATGTGGTCGGAGAACGAAATCTCGACGAGATTTATAAATTTTGGCAAATTCCGAATGAACCACAAAAACAAAAAATCAAATTTGGAATTTTTTCTCTTGAGAAAACCGAGATCTCGATAAAATTGCAACAAGTGAAAAAAATAGCTCAGACGACATTGAAAATTTTTGAATTTTTTTGGAGGTTTCTGACATATTAGTGATATTCTCATAAAAATTTCAGATGATTATTAAATCTAAATAATTTTTAAAAATTCAAACATTGCTACTGTCCTGATAGAACGCTGACCGGTAAGTTTGAACCGAGTGAAAAATTAAACAAACCACATTAGAAAATTTTGAAATTTTTTGTGAATGGTTATGATGCATTAATAATGTTCCCATAAAATTTTCAAATGATTTCATGAATTTTTAAAAATTCAGACAATGCTACTTTCCTGATAAAAGCTTTATCGACAAATTTTAATCAAATGAAAAATTGTAAAAACCATGTTAGAAAATTTTTAATTTTTTTGTGCATGGTCCTTATGTATAATTAATATTTATATAAAATTTTTATATGATGATCAAACTTCAAGAAGTTCAAAAAATTCTGACAATCCACGTTCTGATAAAAGCCTAATGATCAATATATAGATTTGCTTTAGCAATCAAAAAAGGTTTAAAAGTTTTAAAAATTTTGAAGAAGGGTTATAAGTAAATGCTTAAAATCTCATAAAAATTTTGAATCATGATCACACACCAGTGAATTTATAAAATTCTTACAACTACAATGTACCATTTATGTTCTTTTTGTTTTTGATTTTTGAAATATAACAAATGAAGTTCAATGCATAAATAGATTTGATTGAGAAAACAAAATTTTGATTTTTTTTAAATTATATAATGGTACTGAGAAAATTCTTAAGCTCTCATAAAAATTTTGAATCATGATCACACTCAAGAAAATTTGTAAAATTCTGATAAGGTTACTATCCCAATTATGTTCACTCTATTTTTGATTTTTTAAAGATAACAAATAAAGTTCAATTATTTTAATTTTTTTTGTATGATCCTAAAATTCCTAGGATGTTACCATAAAATTTTCATATTATGATAATGTATGTACCATTTTATAAAAATCTGATAGTGTTTCTACAGTTTTAAAAAATATCTCAAAATTTTGATTTTTCAACAAATTTTCATAGGAGATAACTTTCTTAAGGGGCTTTGGACCAAATCCAGTAAAAAAAAGTCAAAATCTGAGATTTCTAAGATACTGTAGCAATTTGATTTTTTTTTACTCCGGCCAGCATTTCAAAAATTGTCCACATCCATAAATCGAGATCTCGGTGAGATCTCTTGAAATTTTGGTGAGATTTTAATCCTTGGTGAAGACCAGGGTTTACAATACCGAATTAGGATTGAAAATAGAAGACTAGTCGATACCGATTTTCAGTCAAAATTCATAAAAAACAAAACGGTTTGGAAAGTTAAACATATTTGAAATGAGTGGTCAAACTGTGGCAAAAATATATGAAAATCACTCAATTTCTCTGAAAATCAACTGGTTTCCATCGATTATCAAGCGGTTTTGATAGAAAATCGAAAACTCAATGAAAATGGAAAAATAAGAAAAAGGGGGAAAATTATAGAAAATAGTGAAAATTTTTGTAAAAAGCCGACAAAAGCTCAAAAAATAAGAAAAATGTTATAAATATATAAAAATATGAAAAAATATGATAAAATTATGATATGACCTTTCCTAAACTTTAAGACAACGTCAAATTATAAAGTACACATGTTGCAATAATAACACAACTATGAAAAAAATTTCAATATGACTTTTACTATATTTTAGACAATCACTGGTTGTAAATTGGACATTTAGCAATAATGCCTTAACAAATAACATTTTTCAATAGTATTCACAAATCAATCCAACAAATCCATATCTCAATAACATTCATTTCAATACCATAGCATATCACATTTGAAATCAATATTTCTCACCAAAAATGAATGTTCGTACTTGGCATAGCTTCGTCGTCCTTCTATTTTCACAAATATATCATGTTGGACCTACATAAATGCTATTGTTAGTAAAAAATCAAGTTGCAATGAAATGGAACATTACATTTAGGGCTACGGGTAATATTGTTGGGTATACACTTCATTGGCCATATTGTGCTCCTCTATGGACATCATCACCAATCCTCATATAGCTAGCAACTCTATCTTGTATTTGTGTCAGTTTTGCCCTGTTCATAGGCTAGTCATTTGCCATTGTTGGTACAACATAGTATAAAATTCGAAGTCTTACCACTCATAGACCTATTAGGTGGCAGGTTGTGCACGAGCATCTAGGATGATGTAATCGTATTGGCCATATGAGCTATAATTTCCTTGCGTCTCAACGGCGCTATGTACGAGTTAGAGCTATCCTACGGTGCGTTATGGCTATATCGATGGTCTTTTCTCTTCCCTGTAGTTGTAGTTTCGAACTTCGGTTTGTTCTAAACAAAGCGGAAATCAGTCCGAAGTTTAGAATAGCTAGCCTGAGATCTCTCTAGGGATGTCAATCGGGCGCGGTGGGTATGGATAGTACTCGCCTATATTCGTACCCGCCAGCAGAAATCTCGCCCACGGGCATACCCGTGAAGCGTCGCGGGCGATGAACCTTGTCTATACCTGTCGTCCACGGTACGCGATACCCTCAGACATACCCATTTACCTGCCACACAAATAGAACATTTCCTCCCTCATATTTGAGCATTATAATAGTTGAAGCATGCACATTTGAGCATATATGTATCTTTATGCAAGGATAAAAAGATGTATATGTCTAGTAGTGTATGTCAATCTACCAATATTCGCAAATAAGTTGCTAAATTAATGTTTAACTGTGAGCAATCTCAGATCAGACCTTGGAGACGACGTGCGATGCGTTGAGCAGCAACTCTAGAAGCTCGTGGGCCGCAGTCACAGCCGCACACTACTCAAGCCCCGCACAGAGGGTTGCCAGTGTCGTCATCGCTTCGGCGCAGAACCCGCAACCTTATCCCATAGCTCGACGAGTGGGGTGCGCATGCAGGAGGCAGCTACGTCCACACCCTTGAGTCAGGCATTGAGGTCGTCGAATTCGGCGTAGTCGTGGTTGATGAGGCCGACGAGCTCGACGCGGAAGGCGATGAGGCTCTCGAGGGGCACGTAGGAGTGGAGCTCGAAGACGTAGGTGTTGAGTTGATGTCGGCGCGGAGGAAGGCCTCCGGCTTGAACCAAGGCCGGTGCGCCTCGATGGGCTCACTGAAAAGGTAGGTTGCGGCTGGGGCGACACGACAAGATCCACCATGGTGGAGGGTTCAACGTCGGTAGGTGGCCGCGGACGAGAGGAGTTAAGACGTGGATCTGAGGGAGGGAGTGTGCCGACTGGTGATGGAGTTGGAGACGGTCGAGGCGCAAGCGCGTCTAGGGAGATGAAGCACTCAGGAGATCTGGTGGAGATGGGGAGATTGAGGAATGGGGATGGGGGAGAACCAGAGAAGGCGGCTGGGCGTGGTCCTAGTGCTTTGGGTCAGTTGGTGTCGGTCGGGCAGATGGGCATGGGTTTCTATTAGTGCATGGGCCCACTTGTTAGACGGGTAGACAGGTATAACGAATACGGGTAGAGCTTACACATACACGTGTCCGTTTACCCAATGGGCAAATAATCTCTCCTATTTATATACCTGTGGGCAAGAAAAGATCCCCATACCTGCCTCCATTAGGGTATTTACCCGCGGTACATAGGTAATCGGGCACAATTGCCATTCCTAGGTCTCCCAAATTAATTACCAATTTCAGAGTCCTTGTACAGTTGCAAATCAGTTGATTAATGAACAAGGCTACAAGTCAAACCAATTACCCAAAATAGTAGTAGCTGACTAGCTGGAATTAACGATATATATCATGCACCAATTGGTTCTCCAAACTATAAAGGATCCATGTTGCATGCATGTATGCAGAGTATGCAGACAAGGCATAGCAAAAGTGGCATGATCAGAGTTAACAATACCGAACTGAGAAGAAAATTCGGTCCCCCATCGGCACTAATTTTTGTCAAATTTTGGTAAAAATCGGTAGAAATTAAATGAATTGCAAAGTTAAGCTTTTTGAATTCAGCGGTCAAAAGGCGAAAAAAAAATAAAACCGGCCGATTTGAACAATTTTTGACCTATTTTGTTCGATTTTAGACCTACATCGGCACACTCAAGGACTGATTTTGGATTTTCGACTAGTTTTATTCAATTTTCGATCAATTTTGTCCGATTTATGACCGGTTTACATTGAAGACTAGCACACTCAAGAAAAATTGTAAAAAATTTCAAAAATTTAAATAAATCCTAATTAATCTATAAATAACCTTAGAGAAATTTTGAATTTTTTGAATTCATTTAGTGTTTCTGGAAAATAAAAAATAGCAATTAATGAAAAGGAACAGAGACACTATCCGATTTTTATAAAAAATTTACAAGCTTGATCATGCTCTAAAATTTTAATGGTATTATAAACAATGCCCAAGGATCATGTAGTAAAATATCCAAAAGTATTAGACTTCATTTATTGCCCTGAGAAAATAAAAAATAGAAGAGTATATGCATATACAGTAGCACCATCAGAATTTTTTTTTAAAAAAATCTACCAATATGATCATCGCCTTAAAATTTTACAGCATCATTAGCATTGCCTAAAGACCTCACAAAAAGTTCAAAAATTTGTAACACAATTTGACAGCTCAATTAAATCAGGAATTGCTGATTTCTTTGCCTTTTTTTTCTTTTTTATATTATATATATGTTGTTGCACTTCTCATTAACACAAAGATGCACGGATGCTGACTAGCTAGCTACCAGAGAGTTTAAGCATCGCCATGTTGGAGCAATCAATTCAGATAGATCGATGCTAGTCCAACGAGTTCGTGAGGCGATGGCGGACAAATTTCTTTTACAGGTGAACATCGATCGTCTGGTAAAGAAGAAATCTAGGGCGTTGTATGTACTAACGGTGAAGAAGATCCAGAGCGCTCCGCAAGGCGTCCTGGAACCGAGCAACGTCGAGCGTCACGTTCTGGCCAACCAGGTACGCCGACCGCAGCGCCAGCCACCCATCCCTCCTCACCGCCGCCGGGTCCTTCAGCACGCGGTGATCGCTCGGATACCGCTTCGCCAGCGAGCTCTCGTTGACGGAGATGTCGTACTGCACGTACCCGAGCCCCATGTCGGCGGCCGGTGCCCCGAAGTCCTCCCTGGCCATCTTCTCCAGCCCGCCCAGCGGCACCACCTGCACCACCACGGCCCTCGCCGGGAGGAACACCAGGTTGGCCAGCCCGGCCCCGTGCACGCCCATCAGCACGTCGCACGAGTTCACCAGCCGCGCGAATGCGGCCAGGTCCGAGTGCTGCTCCGTCTCACCGACCACCACCTCGTAGCCCAGCGCGGCCGCCATCTGCGCGATAGCGCCAGCGTTGGTGAACGTCCTTGTCGCCTTCCGGGATATGATGAGCAGCCTGGGGTGCAGGTTCTTGACGTCGACCGTGTGCGTGCCGTCGCGGCCGCCTAGCCGGATGGCCGTCTCTCTCTTGAGACCGTAGGATCTCCGGGCGAGCCGGGCGAAGTCGGCCATGGAGTACCCGCCCGCGGTCTTGGCGGCGTCGACGCTCATCTCCTTGTGGAAGTTGAGGCCGACGATGACGCGAGGGTAGCAATGGACGTCTGTGCTTTCTCTGTCCATGTCGATGATGTCGTGGAGGGAGAGCTCGCGGAACAACGGCCGGTACTTCTCGACCCACCACGGCAGGGCGTTGCTGACGAGGAGGTGCACGTCGCCGTGGAACCGGCCGGTGGTGATGAACAGCGGGACGAGGACGTCGGTGAAGTCGTGGAACATGTTGCCCGCGTAGCCGCCGACCGAGAAGACGACCGCGGGGGCGGCGTGCTTGGCCGTGCATTCAGGGGCGTGCTCGGCGAGAGGTGATGAGATGATTGACACCTCCGTGACGCGGTCGAGAGCGTGGCGGTCGTTCTTCCTCGGGTGTGGCTTTATCCTCCAAGTCCATGACTGGTGTTTCACGGAGGGATGGTGGAAGACGACGGTGGCGTTGCGGAGGATTATCCGGATGTCGCCTTTCATCTCGCAGACGTCTGATCTTGAGCTTGAGAAGTCGCACAGCGGCCGCGGTCCTAAAAATACTGACACTGTTCAAACTTCTTACATTTGATATATCCATGTATGTCAAATACTCAAATTACTTGCAATCGCAGAAATGCTATGGAGGAGCTACGAGTGTAGGAAAGCTTCATTCACAAAACTACTACGACGCTGGCTTTCTCTGCATGCTCTGGGTTCTGGCTCTGAATATTACCTGAATTATGAGACGCCGAATCAGCCGAAAACAATGAGCTCACTGCAAACACAAAAGACAAGTAAAGACGGAAAGAAATTAGCTAACATACATCTTACTGACAGATACAAGATGTTTAGGTTAGTGTAAGAGCTTACATGTTTGCAGAGGAACTGCATAATGTATGAGCATTGTCACAAGCGAAATCGGCACAAGAATGCATCCCGCGAGCAGCACCAATCCAACCCTGACAGTAAAATTGCTGACAATTTTCTTCTCACTTGCCATCTTGTAATGCTGAGACCTTCATCTATCGATGCACTGAAGAGTAGTAGTAAGGACATTCTATGAGTTATCACTGTGGGTTCTATATATTCTCCTCCATCTGACAAAAAAGCGAACATTGTCGGTGTTGCTCTGTTAGTTCAAACATCTAATTAAACAATTAGTGTTTGTTGAGGAGATCCCTTAAGAGTCAACAACAGAATAAGCAGCTAAGGTCTTGAATGGATTGGGATGTCGTGTAAAGTTGGATGAACAAACTCCACGAGGGAAAACAACAAATGAAGCAAAATTATGTGTCTCCCTCATCTTTTGGTTTGGTAGGAACTAGGAATAGGGTTTTTGTACCTAGCTGTTGAAAGTCTCCAGGTTAGTTACACTCTAAAGTGAACTTTTGCAGAATTCTCACTCAAAGGAAGCCCAGGAATAATTTAAGGCTAGAAAGGTCTGCAGCTTGGTTATGTATCAAAGTGCATCCCGAATTTTTTTTTTAAAAAGGTAGCAGAGAAATTCTCCAAACTGAATGACTCGATAATGGAGAACATGCTTTTTCAGGACTCATAACAATACCACATGACATTTCAAAACACACACAAGCCCAATCGAAACCTTATACAGAAACGGAGCATGATGCACAAATAAATGAGCACAAAATAACAGTGAAATGTAAAGAGATACCTGTCCAGAATTATTTGCATCAGAAAACTTGATGGACACGGGTGCACCACATCAGGGTAAAGGTCTACATCAGTGCAACAGTTGATTGTTTGGTATAGATAGTGATGCTGATTGCTGCGCAGTTAGGTCGTCCAACTCCACGTTAGAAGCACGACATGCAGGATTCTTTTCGTAGTCAAATCCTCCTTGCCTACATGTGAAGCAACTAAGTACTCAACGACCACAGAATTTCAGAAACCGGAAAATGGACATGTAATGTTGAAGCCTTGGTTTATGTGGCCCCATCGCACATTTTTTTAAGTAAATTTGGCTCCTATTTAAACAAAATTATAAAAATAATCCTATTCTTCATTGTAAAAGCAACAACAAACGATACGTATTACCTACCTCGCTCCCCTAACTCGACAAGTAGCAAAATCACTTCAACCGACCGTCGAGCTCGCCGACTGTGAAAGACACATGACACGTGTTACCTACCTCGTTCCCCTAGCACGATAGGTAGCAAAGACTGCATCAGCCACCTAATGAGCACGGCAAGCTGAACAAGACTTGTTGTACTACCTATGCTCAGCAGTACCCCCTTCTACCGAGCTAAGGTACTACAGCAAGTACCAATTAGGCTCGATAGGAAGGTATATGTAGTATCGACCACATACTGCCTTAAGAAAGCATTGTAGGTGACATTGAAGCAGTACCTCCTTTTGCCAAGCTTGGTAGGTACTGTCTCCTACCGAACTCAGGTACCACAAGCATATATGACACCCACCATCGATCTGTTACCTTAGAGCATGCAATTTCATTCGAGAGTATACGAGGGTTAAGTTCAATAGTATATTCAGCGGCCCTAACAAGTGTAACCTTGCATAGTTGCATTCCACTTTCTTTAAAAAAACTTCTGCAGATCTCCAGCAGAAATTGCATCCCAAGAGGAGGGGGCTCGTAAATAAACTATGATTACATGTAGGAGTATCACAAAATAAAAGACGCATGTCAATAACTGCAAATGCTACAAAAAGAATGGAAATTTACAGATTTGTTATGTCTGAATAATCTCTATCAACTATTCCGCCAGGACCCTTTAGCAAGATCGATGGAAAAGCAAGAGCAATAATCAGGTCCTTGCCTTTTGTTGATGTAGTATAACATTCAAGATCCTTCCAGGCACATAAATTTTCTTTCCTGATGGCCTTCCCATTCAAATATTTGGAGAGTTTATCATCTGAGGCTGCTATTTGGAATGCATCATCCTCGGAGCACTCTTTGTCAACTAGGATTGTACCCCTTGTCTTCCCGTTGATTTGGACTGGGAGTACAAGCTTTGATTCCTTCAAGTACTCACTTTTTGCCTGGACAGGAAAGGAAGTCACTAAAATTTTTCTGATATGCCGCGGAACAAAATTTCACACCCATAGGTGAAATTTCGAAATCACCAGACACGTTTAATATAGCATACATGAGATTAGTGATCCAAAAAGATGCTGATTACGTCGAAAATAATATCCCTTCAATTTATACAATTTTTCAAAAAGTGCAGTGTCTTTTATGCTTAATAAGACAAGGTTGTTTTACTGCCTAGTTATACATTGCTTTACAGGCGGTGCACACTTTCTGACTAAATTTTCTTCTTCAAATAAACCAGCAATATATGACCACATGGAAAACAAGGAGATGACACGTAGAAATGGGACAGGTTTAAAGCTTACCTCTGGAAATTGTTCGTGTGCCAATGATCGTGAGTACCCAAGGCGAAACCAAAGCTCCTCAGCCAAGTGTGGTGCAAAAGGTGAAAGCAGCAGAACGAAGGATTCAATAATTGACTTCGGTTGGGTGTCCCACTGTAGAAGAAAGTTGGCATCACATCAGATTCTTCCATAAATGATTTAGAATGTACAATCGAAGAAGTTAAAAAGCATGCCTACTAAAAGATAAGATCGGTGTAACATGGTACCATGCTGATCTTATCTTTAGTTTATTTTTTATTTAGGCTGAATATTCTCAAAGAAAAACATCCTATTGGAATTACTCATAGCAGCTTTATAAGAGATTCTGTGCAAATCAATACTTTACCAAGTACGACCTGAATGAATTGAGTCAAGAAACAGTGCATGCATCACAGTTCATGTGCACAGTTTTCTCATTACAGGAAACCACATATATAAGCTTGCACAGATTTAAATAACTGCAGTACAGCAGAGTGAACCAGTGTTTTGGCAAATCACTTGTGCAACAGAAAAGCTGTGTTCTGCCATCTTTGGCACTAATTGCTAACTCATGTGTTGGCTCAACAACTAACCATTCCATAGGTAGTGTTACGACATTGGTAAATTACAGGTGGCGATCAGGAAGAATACATTAAATGTATTGCCATGTCAAGGGAAAATAATTAGAACTTTAACAGCGCAGGTACATCTTTAACCTCTATTCATAGCAAAACAGTGGAAACATAAATATTACATACTTATTTATCATAAGTAATCTGCCCTGGAACCTAAACAGCATTACTGTAGGCAACTACAAAATGAATATGCCATACAAATGATGGCGGCAGCTTAAGCCTTCAAGGGGGAAATGAACAATAAATGCAACAAGGCATGTAAAGACTAAAGATGGTGCTTGAGCTTTGAAGTTACCTTGTATGCAGCATTCACAAATTCCATCATTGCAGAAATTGCCGTGTTAAATCTTGTTTCTTCAATTTCCTCTGAGACCTACAAACCAAAATAATACGAGGTAGTCAGGGCAGTCGAAAAGTAGTCTCCACACCAACAGCTGGACTGGAGAAAAATGATCACAGTACAACATGTTTTGCAGTAAGAGCACACTGATGATTGTGAAAATACAGTCTTGAAAAAAGAAAGTAGGACCTAGGTAACAACAGAATCTAATTGTGCCAAAACCATCTGTACATGAGCAAGGCTTTTCACATGGCAATTGATAGAGGTATAGAAGTAAGGTTTTGTTACATTTGGTCCACCTCCGCATTGAAATCATAATGGGTTTCAAAATAATCGAAATGGAAGGGGTGTGTGTTGTGGAATGAATTAGTACAGATTATTATTCCCACACACCAAATCAAATGGTATATAATGGGTCTGACATTCTCTCTTATTGTGTACTTGGAAGTTGAAACACGATACTAGTTCCCCACCAGACAGCTAGTAAACCCAATACTTTGCATGGTTTTCATTTCGAAGTGCATAAGTGAAAAATGTTATTTGACTCTGGTGACAGTTGTGACCTACCCTTGCAATGCATTTGTGAAGAACTCGAAGCTGCTCGAAGGTTGGTTCAACATCAGTAGCTGTAGTTCCATCTTTATACGATCCATCAGGTAATGGTGCACCAATTATGAGTCTCCATGTCCTTCCTAGAAACCGATGCACACCTTCAATTCCGCCAGTGCTCCATGTTTTTGAATCTCTGTATGTATCAAATATTCTGTTAGCTTCCTAAAAATAGTTGTAAGCTTCATATATAAAAATGAGAAAATTTCACAATGCTACAGGTTTCTTATACAAATTATTAGAAAACTACAGATTTTAAGAGAACTTGTATCACAAAAATATAGGTTTTAGAATTAACCCTTTTTTGTAATGGGTCTGACAGCCTGGACCCACATGACAGTCTCACATGCGAGTGAAACGGAAAGTGAGGACACATGAGACTGACATGTGGGTCCACACTGTTAGGCCCGCTACAATGAGCCTGTTTGGGAGAGCTCCACTACAAAAAAATCAGCTCCATTCCACCAACTCCACCATAGAGTTGAAGTAAGAAAGGGAGGTGTTTGGCTTGCAAATTAGATCCAGCTTCAAAAATAGATGGTTTTGGTGTGGATACCCATTTATGCCCTTGGATATTGAACCAGTGGCAAAGGTGGGTAATTACCTAGGAACTTCCTCATGTGTGTAACCAGTGGCAAAGGTGGGTAATTACCTAGGAACTTCCTCATGTGTGTAACATGGCAAAGGTGGGTAATTACCTAGAAACTTCACGAGTGGAGTACAACGGTGTTTCTTGGAGTACCCTTGAGGAGCTCCACAAAAACCATAGAGCAGCCCCTAGATTCGCATTTTCCAAGCCGGGAGTTCGTGGAGTTGGGGTGTTTGGCTACGTGAATTTGGAGTAGAGCTGAAAATTGAGGAGCAGAGCTCTCCCAAACACCCCCAATAAACGGATAATTCTAAAACATGTAGTTTGGTGACATAAGTTCTTCTAAAATCTGTAGTTTTGTGAAATAGAAGCTCAAATCTGTAGTTTTCTGATAATTTGTACAATAAATATATAGTTTTGTGAAATTTACTCTATAAAAATCGATGTACCTCAATGGTCCCATGAACATTTCATATAAGCGGAGAGAATCGGCACCATATTCTGAAACCACATCATCAGGATTGATGACATTTCCTCGACTTTTACTCATCTTGTAGGCACGGGCATTTAGACGTATGTTTGGATCATCCTTCAGCACATAATGATCTCCAACTTTTGTGACCTTGAAAAACATACCAGGAAATAAAAATCAAACTCCAAACATTTATCACCCCAATTGAATACAAGTACCAGAGACACCTTATCTGAAGATACTTTTTCTTGGTAGCAATCAATCAAACTTGAGTTTGAATCTGCAGAAACCCATCTTCCTTCACTGTCTTTATATGCAGTATACTCAACCTGTTACGACATCCATTACTTAGGAACAGCAAAATGCTTGACGAACATGTATAATTTTCTGAAAGGAAGCAGTTCCACCTACTTCTCCTAGTATTAATCCTTGATTTATCAGGCACTTGAAGGGCTCTTTAGTGGAGACCACGCCAATATCATACAGAACCTAAGAGACATCTTCAATCAGCAAAGTCTAATACAATTGCACAGATGGCAAAATGATAACAAAATATCAGCAAATTAAGCTACATGATTTGCATATATTTTCACAAGATAGGTAACAAATTTTCTCATAGCCTTCAGTGGAACTATTAAAAGGGTTAGCTGTTTGTACTGGGGTGGGTGGGTGTGTTGTTTGTGTGTGTGTGCGGTGGGGGGGCAGAACCTTATGCCAATTCTTCAATCAGCAAAATCTGATACAATTGCGCAGATGGCAAGCTGATAACACGATATCAATAAATTAAGCTACATGAATTGCATATATTTTCACAAGATAGGTAACAAACTTTCTCATAGCTTTCAATGGAACTATAAAAGGGTCAGATGTATGTATTTTCCCGCGGGCGGGGGTGGGTTTGGGGTGGGGTCAGAACCTTATGCCAAAATCTTGCATAAAGCAAGTGCAAGACAGAATGTTCAGCACCACCAACGTAGATGTCTACTGGGCCCCAATAACTGCATGATGTAAAAAAAGGAAGTTACACCATACGCCACATCCCTTACTGGAGAATGGAGATCATATACAAAATAAGATGCACCTTTCTTTATCCTTGTCAACCAATACACTGGAATTTTGTGGATCCATGAATCTCAAATAATACCTGAATAATCATTTGAAAACATTAAAACAAATGTAAGGGTTTAGAAACCACATACAAACCCAAAAAGGCCATATTTCAACAACATGGGGATAAAGGTTTTCAAATGAGCAATGTTGTTTGAAATTGATATAATGAAACAAATGTGGACGAACGTACTCTTTTAGGAGCCAATTGTGTACATCACAAAAAAAGGATACTACTATAAAACCGAACTTATCGAAGTGATAACTATCTTAGTATAAATAGCTGACATTACATCGTGAAAAAAGTTACCAGCATGAACCAGCCCATTGTGGCATGGTACTTGTTTCTCTTCTTGCAGGCTTCCCAGATAAAGGATCGATGGTTCTAACCTGAAAAGGCAGCAAAACAGTTTAATAGGTGTACTACTATAGGCAAGATTAGATAAACTCAAAATACAATTCATGCCAATTTTGATAAACACACAAGGGGCAACTTTTACTAACAAGCAGTAGCTTCATTAGATATCATGACACTCAAGTAGCCAGGTATTCTTCATAGTTTCAAACAAACAATGTTAATATCCCAGCTCCTTTCTCACTTGCTCATTCAAAGATGCATAATATGAATGACGCAGAGCAGTCCAATTAAAAGAGATTAGATGCAACTTTTTGGTACTTTGACATTTTTTCCCAAGTTATCTTTGCAATTTATATATTCTCTTGTGTATCTTCGCTTCACAAAATATAGAAATAGGATTCTCAAAACTTTTTGCCTTTTTTTCCATCTTTTACTTCCTCTCTTCCATTCATTTACGATATGTGTCAATAGACAAGTAATGACTCGAAAAGCCCTTAGCATTACACAAAGAAATAATATAACCTAAGCATCAAACTGTTCAAAACACATACCCAATCTGCTGCTTTGGTTAAAGGGGGTTCCCCAGTACCGGTAGGAGTGAAGTCATCCAATTCAGGAAGAGTCAAAGGCAACTCATTTTCCGAAAGAGGCACCATTTCATTGGTATCATCAAGGTAAATCACAGGGAAAGGTTCACCCCAATAGCGCTGTCTAGCAAAAAGCCAATCCCGAAGCTTGTAGTTAACCTGGTGGTTGGGTCTGCTCAATTAATTCATCATGAAAGAAGGAGCACACAGTATGTTGTTATATGATTAAGTGGGAGAAAGTAAGCACCTTTTTCTTTCCAAAGCCATTACTCTCTGCCCATTCAGTAACTTTCAAAGCAGCATCTTGAGAAAGCATACCATTAATATTTAATTCAGATGAAGAATTGGATGAGTTTATCATGATACCATCATCTGCATATGCCTCCTCAGGATCACAATTTCCATTGGGTGGACTTACAACCTTAATGATTGGAAGTTTATATTTCAAGGCAAATTCATGGTCACGGGAATCATGCGCAGGCACTGCCATGATAGCCCCAGTGCCATAGCTGCAAAGTAGTCAAGATCAGACTTAGGGAGAGCAAAACTAACACAAGTGTAAAACTAGGTTTTTCATTTCCTCGGTTATTTGTTCAATTTCCAGACATAACAACTCATAATCCCTTGGTCAATTTACAAACATTCTGCCCCACCCTTTACATGTATCTGAATAAAAGCAAGTTCCAAATGACAAAAAGAAAAGCAAATAATAATAACAATAACAAGACAAATTGAAAAGAACCTTCATAGAGAACTAAAGTATTCAAACCGGATTCCACAGTCAGACTCTTGAGTTTAATGCTATAATAAGCAGTGTAAAGTATTTATTCTTTAGATGTAGAGATACTAGGTTCTCAACCAACCTAAAGTATAGAGTTTCTCGCAGTTGAATTTTTCTTTAGAAGATGAAGATAGCAATGGTGGTGCAGAACACAACATCGGAATACAAAAGAAACAAAGATATATTGACAGACCTTCCTAAGACATAATCTGCCACCCATATTGGAATGATTTCCCCAGTTGCTTGGTTCTTAGCATAAGAACCACTAAAAACTCCAGTTTTTTCCTTCTGAAGTTCAGTTCTCTCTAGATCACTCTTTCTTGCTGCAACTTCTCTGTATTCCTCTACCTGCTTTTCCAATTAGTCCATATCAGAGTATAGTGATCATAAAGTTGAGAAAAGGACAAAAAAACATACATGTACACGTTGTTCCTCGGATGTTAGAGATGGCAACAAAACATGCTCAGGTGCCACAACAAGATATCTACAGCAGAAAAAAAAGGGCAGATCAATATTGCCCATCTGGATCAAGAAACCGTAATAATTTGCACAAGATTAAAAAAGAAACCAGAATACACACGTTGCACCAAAAATGGTGTCAGGCCTTGTTGTATAAACTAACAATTTAGCACCTAGATCACATCCTTCCTGGTCAACTGCAGAAAATTCAAGCTCAGCACCTTCTGATTTCCCTATCCAATTTCTTTGCATTTCTTTTATGCTCTCAGGCCAATCAAGATCATCCAAATCTTCAAGAAGTCGATCAGCATACAATGTTATCCTCAGAATCCACTGGCGCATTGGCTACAAAACAGAAGATAAAGTGGATAACCGTAATATGCTTTTTGTAGATAGGTGCTTAGCAACAGGTACATTGACATGGGCACATGCCAGAACATAGATCGAAGGGAAAATCTATACTGCCAGCAGAAAGAGTTACACAGATTTTACAGCATACCTTTCTTATAACAGGATAGCCACCACGTTCACTGACACCATCTACTACTTCTTCATTTGCCAGAACAGTTCCAAGAGCAGGGCACCAATTAACCGGTACCTCAGCCTGATTGTAAGATATCAATGCCAGCCTAAAAATCATTGAAAACCACAGATACAACACTAAGAACATAAAAACAGAATCCTAAAAATGAATGGTTCAAACCAGATGATCATTTGAAATAAAGAAAGTTCAAAACAGGAACAGCATCAGATGATAAACAACGTTTGCAACTCCAAAGATCCAGCTAGCAAGAAGGAGACTAGTAGTTCTAACCTGATAAGCAAGTCCTCTTTTCAGCAGTTGAAGGAAAATCCATTGTGTCCATTTATAGTAAGCTGGTTCCGTTGTGGATATTTCACGATCCCAATCGTATGAAAAACCTAATGATTTAAGCTGCAACACAAGAAAGCATTTCCCTAATGAACACTGGAAGCCAGAGTACCACTGTCCACACATAACATTTTCATTTTTCTTTTGGTAGGTATAGCTGTATTTTGAGCAGTGCTTCAATATTTTCCCTCTCAATATAAGTTGTACAAATCTTAAAGCAAACTAAAGGTAAGTAATCACTATCTACCATTCATTCATGTTTTAATATTTGTGCAACTGTCAAAAAGAAAAACATGGAAGCACCTTTCATCCATGGTTCATTGTAATTACAATTTACAAATGAAGGAGCAAGGCAGTTGTAAACTGTGTGACTGATACAAAACAAGTATTGCTTCAACTGCATAAAAAACTTTCAGGCTATGAGCCATGGAACATGCATGATGAGGGTACAGCCAACAGCAATTATTTCATACTGACCAATCAAACCAAGATCCCTACAGGCATCACGAGGTAAGATCTTATCTATAAGGAGTTATAAAAGTTATTCATGAGTCACAGCACCTGCATCCCTGGTTAGATCACTACCAAGATCTTGTTTGGTTCAAAAATTTAGCTACATTTGCAATGTGGCTTAAGCATCAGGGGTGCCTCAGTAGCAGAGACTAATGCAGCCAGTGGCGTGCTCTGTTTTGTTTATGCAACCTATGGACAATTCAAGTTGGCAATTGTAGTACCACAATAAGGTGCAAAGCATATCATATTGGCAGCCTGAATGAAGCATGAGTGTGTGGTTTACTTGCTACAATAATGTCTACTAAACCTTAGAAGCAAAAGATACAATAAAGATACATAGACATGAAGCATATTACCTGTTGGCGGAAGCGTTCAATGTTTCGTGCAGTGGTAATCTTAGGGTGGGTTCCCGTCTGTGCACAGAGTACATTAGGACGATCATAACAACAGCACATCAGAAATTTTCGAGAAGAATAAGGTAAATGAAGATATCCCAAAAGAAGGATCAAGCTACCTCGATAGCATACTGCTCAGCAGGAAGACCAAACGCATCCCATCCCATTGGGTGCAAAACATTGAATCCTTGCATACGCTTGAATCTCGACAAAATGTCAGTTGCCGTGTACCCAAGGGGGTGTCCAACATGCAGCCCAGCCCCACTGCACAACAATTTTTCTCAATCATGCAACAACGGACAGCGTGCAGTGTATCTAACCAAACCATATGGTTTAGGATGAGTTGATGATTCCAGTAAAACTAAATTCAATCCAACCATCCTACTACAAGAACTCGGACGAAGCACAACCCAATTATCGCATGCATAGTCACTGTATAGTACTACACGGAGCCGTAATAGACTCGAACAATTGGAGAACGAATTCGCGTGGATGGATGCGGTACCTAGGATAGGGGAACATGTCGAGGATGTAGCACTTGGGCTTGGAGGTGTCGAGGCCCTCGCCAATGTCCGGCGTGCGGAACGTGCGATGCTCCTCCCAGTGTCTCTGCCACCTCGGCTCGATCTCGTCGTACGGGTACGCCCTCCTCGCCTGCGCCTTCCCGGCGTCGGCGCCGGCACAGCAGCGGCACCGACGAGCTCGGCGCGGCGGGAGGCCGCGGAGGGGGAGCAGGCGGTGGGCGGGAGGCCGCGCCTGGAGTTGGAGTTGGAGCGGCGTGTGCATCGCTAGAGCCATCGGGTTGGAGTGGGAGGGAGGAGGAGGAGGAGGAGGAGGGGTAGCGGGCTGTGGCCAAATATAAAGCGGGAGGTGGCTGCGGGAAGAAGACGACGAGCTGGGGGGATAAGGTTTTGGAATTTGCTACTATTCCGAAATAAACAGAGGAAGCTAAAATCACAAAAGGAAAATCAAGAAATTTATTTCTGGCTTCGAATAGTAGCATGAAATGCCCTTCCTTTTTTCGGCCGTGGGCCTCTGGCCCCCTCCCCTTCCCCGGCCTGTTGGCCTGGCCCCCTTGGGCCTTCCTTCCTGCTTGCCTCGCTTTGTCTTCCCTACCCCACCCACTCACTGACCCTTTGCCTCTCTCGCCTCGTGGCCAGCCTTGCCATGACCCTTGCCCACACCGAGCTACCTTCCTCGCGCCACGCGCTGCCTCCCCTGTCCCTCCACCTCCTCCCACATCCATGCGCCACGCCCATCGCCTGCCCATGGCAATCATCGCATGATGCCCTCGTCGGACCCGTTTCTCTCCTCACCCCGGCCGCTATAAATCCCCCTCCCGCCATTTCTCCTCATCCCAGTCCGGTGAGTCCCTCTTCCTCCCCTTTCCTCTCCTCCGGCCTCCTCACTTGTGTGCATGAGTTCCTTCTCCGACTCCAGCCGTTTTCCCCGTCGCCCAGCGCCACTCTCCCCTCCCTTTCTCTGGAGCCTGGCCCCCTCGACAACCTCTCCTCTCCCCTCCGCTACCGCCCAAGACCCCACTTGTCATCCTCTCGCCACACGGGCCCCTTTGTCGAGCCACAGCCATCAGCGTTCGGCCAAATTTCAATGATGCGCGTCATGTCAAGCAGGCAACCTTTATGTGCCGGTGTTATTTTTTATTTTTTATTTATTTTTTGGATTTAATTTTATTTAAAATCCGAAAAATCAATTAAAAATTCAGAAAAATTCTAGAAAAATCCCAAAAATCCTCCAAAATCCAAAAATACCCAAAATACATATTCTTAACCAGTTCGAGCCGCTGAGTCTAAAAATGATCTCCGTTCCGCCGAGTCTAGTCCCCAAAATTTCTAAAATCCCCAAAATGCCTTTTCGTTCCGTTTCCGATCATTCTCTCTCCGATTCAAATTTCTGTTTTCTATCTTTGAGTGTTTTTATTCGTTTATTTACTGGTTTCATTTTTCTCACGTTAAATCCAACATTGAAGCGCCTCTCAAGCGATTGTCGGAGCAGAGCTTCTTGGAGCCGTGCAGAGCGAGGCCGTTCGGGACCGGACGTGACCTCGACTACTTCCCACTAGGAGAACCCTCGTCCCTACAAGGCAAGCCACACCCTTGAACATTTTGAACCCAGATCCACTACAGTATACGTATATTTTCTGTATTGTATTATTTCTGATATTTTAGAAAACTACAAAAGGAGATACTTTGGAATGACATGATTAGATATAACCCGATGCTCAACCTATTGTTACGCCTTAATCCCTTCTAACCTTAGGTTATAAAATATTGAACCATCGTAGATTAACAGTTAATGTAATTTCACCTTTAGCTCAATTACTTAAAATCTCCTAGAGATGGCTCGATGATTTTCAAAAATTGCTACGGTTAAAGGGACAATGTTGGGCTACCCACGGGAGGTGGATATTGGTCCAACCCCTACCCGATGACAAGGTTAGGATGTGGTTTGGTGGGTGGTACGGTGGGTACCATGGCTTGTGGTATGTAATTGGCTGAGTCTCAGGCACTTAAGGACCGATACCTTGAGCAAAGTAAATAATTTCAGTTCCCGCTCAACCACAAGTTGAGCCGATCAGCGCTGTTGACATGTTCTAACATAGCTCAGTACATTGTACTTCCCTTTGGAATACCTATAGGAGGTAGCTACCATTCTGATGAGAGAATTGATTGCGGAGCGACTGGGGTGGAACAAGAATGGGGTGGCCATTCACCGATTCTCACAACAATAGGTATCCACAGTTAACCAGATCACATCTCTCGTTTTGGGCAGTAGATCCTGAAGACTGTGGATCCTCGTAACCTACTGGGTAGGGGTTAAAGAAGGGAAGTTCAACAAAGGGCTATGATCATCTCGGGCCGGCCGCATGCATTTAAGTTGTATATTGATTGCGTGGCAATGATGGGGTAAAGCTAAGCCCTCTTGATATCAATGATTAATAAAGCTGAGTTAATCTAGAGTGATTCATGTAACCGCGCTCAAGTAGTTTTCAAAAACAAAACTTGTCATAAATTTGAACTTTGCAAATAACCCCCATGGTATTTCCTATTATTTAGTTTGTGTTTCAAATGTAAAGTAAAACTGATATTTAATAACTTGCATCCACAATACTTAAAATCTGTGCCAACCCTTGTTTATCCCTACATATAGTATTCAGAATTTTCGTGAGTACTGTTGTGTACTCACCCTTGCCTCCTACCCTCCCCTTTAAATTTCAATGAAGCTGGCGAATTCCAGGAGATCATAGATGGCGAAGAAGTTTAGTTTTGAGGCCTTAATCTATCTGCTCAAGTCTTTCATGTGGGTGTTTTGTAATGTATTTGGTGCCAGCCGCACCCTTTTGTAAAACTCTGGCCATTAGGCCCTTAATTCCTCTATAAAATATTCGCTTTTGCTTTTATGTCTGGCAATGTACACTTGGTTACCTACAGTTAAAATCCTGGGTAGCTATAAAAATTTTAAACGCACCTCCTGAAAAAAGCGGTCCATCACATAGCAGATAAACTTTAGCCATAATTTCGAAGATTTGGACCAAAGAGAAAGAAACAAGAAATCTACTTGGATTTCATTGTTTTGGAACGCCCAAACGCAGGAATTTCAGATGAAACAACTCAATTCCTGATAGAATTAGATAAAATTCTTGCTCCAAACAGGGTCATAAGATGCTCCACAGTGATACGAGAGGAGACACCAATAGATCTGTAAAGCTAGTACTTTCCAAAATATTACTCGTGATAATCTATTTGTCCTCCAGTCCAGGCATATAATGCCTTATTTCAGCGTTTAACAGACCATTTTAGTTGTAGGGAGCTTTGGACGGCAAATATGACGACCTACTTGAGCAGTCCTACTGCTACATGGTTAGGGGAATTGAGGAAGTTGATTGCCAAGGCTGAGAAGATCGCAAAGGAATCCGTTGAAATAATTGAAGGTGAAGAAGACAACAATGGCGTCTTGCGGAGCGCATCATTGATCACGTTTCATTTGCACGGTTATGAATGGGGCTTGAACGCCGTTCACTTGTTCCCTGTTGTTTCGCGGCCGTCGTTGCTGAAACGCGTACATATTTTCATAAGTAGTATAATCTTTTCTCTCTTTTTTTTCTTCTATTTCTGGGAGGAAGTTTCTTTTCATTTTGAAGCAGAAATCAAAATGTGATACAACTTCCCATCCTCCCCAGATCCGGCGGCTTCCCTCCCATCCTCGAGGAGCCGCACGACCCACCGCCCTCCATGCTGCTTCGATCGCCGCCGCGCCGCCTCCACCACCTCCGCCTCCTCTCCACCGCTGCAGCCGCCGCCCTCGCGGCCCCGACCCCGCCTCCCTCCACCACCGAGTGGACGGAGGCGCCCGTCTCCTCCGTCCGCCCGGCCACCCCCGACGCCTCCCTCTTCCACGTCTCCCTTGACCTCTCTTCCCACGAGGCCCTCCTCGCCTCCCACGTCGCCGCCGGCCAGTTCCTCCCCTTCCGCCTTGCCTCCGCCCCCTACCCCATCTTCCTCGCCATCTCCTCCCCTCCCCCGGCGTCCACAACCCCGGTCAAATCGTTCGACTTCCTCGTCAAGCGCCTCCCGGGCACCCCCTCCGCGCGCCTCTGCGACCTCCGCACTGGCGACCTCGTCCATGTCGGCGGCAGCGTCGTCGGCCGCGGATTCGAGGTCCGCAGGATCGCCGAAGCCCGCGACGTCCTCGTCTTCGCCACTGGATCCGGGATCAGGTAACAAACTGCCCCTGCTCTTCCCTGCTATCCTCCGTTTTTTCTCTCATAGGAATGGGTCAAAAACACGCATCCATTACCGGGAAATTTGGCTGTGTGACACTCAATTCGACGGCAATTCACAGATTGACACTCCAATTCACGCGGTTCATAAAATTGACACGAATCGACGAATTTTTTGGCTCAGTGACACTCTCGGTATTTTCCCAGCTTTTCAAGATTTTCGAAATAATTTCCACTGTGTATACGCCCGTTTTCCACTGTGGATTATTATTTCGGTATTATACACAGTGGAGATTATTTGAAAAACTTGAAATAATTTCAAAAATCTTGAAATAATTTCCACTGTGGATTATTATTTCGGTATTATACACAGTGGAAATTATTTCAAGTTTTTCGAAATAATTTCCACTGTGGATTATTATTTCGGTATTATACACAGTGGAAATTATTTCGAAAATCTTGAAATAATTTCCACTGTGTATACGCCCGTTTTCCCGTATATCTCGGTATTATACACAGTGGAAATTATTTCGAAAATCTTGAAAAGCTGGGAAAATACCGAGAGTGTCGCTGAGCCAAAAAATTCGTCGATTCGTGTCAATTTTATGAACCGCGCGAATTGGAGTGTCAATCTGTGAATTGCCGTCGAATTGGGTGTCACACAGCCAAATTTCCCATCAATTACCACACGATACACAATTGTTCAATGATCTATATAGCCCGACTCATTCTGGCACTGCAACGGGAAAAAGGAGCATTATTTCGAAAACTGCAATAAAAACATGAAGTTTCATCTGAATTGTGATATATCCATTCATTGAGTGATTTTAGGATTTATACTACAGAGTTCAGTATTGACGCATAAGTTTCTCGCATTGGTGCATCATAAATCGACCTCAAAATGCTCTTGGGTATAAATCCACACTACTCCAATAAAAGTTAAATATGATAAGCACAAATCGTACACTGTTTCATCAGGTTTTGCCTTTTCAGATGATTGAGTTGGTTGATAGTTGCAGGATTTGTTTTATGCTGCCACATGCCAAGCAGCTGATGGATGATGTCCTTTCCTTGATTTTGTTGTTCCATCACTTTGATTGGCCATATCTTTCCCATGTATAGCTTTGTCTAATTGTTTCAGTTGGAACGTCATTACATCAGGAAGAAATTCTGCTCTTTACATGAGATGGATCCATGTTGCCAAAGCATAAATCCACCCGTTTTTACCATTGTTAAGCAAACATAACTGCCTTTTCTATTTTATCAACTCCATGGGAAGTACATTTGTAGAAGACATCTTCCTTGGATTCTGTAATTTTGCTCATATCTTTGCTTTACAATTGTTCACTGCAGTCCAATTCGGTCACTCATCGAGTCAGGTTTTGTTGAAAAAAAGAAAGTTGATTTAAGCCTCTTTTATGGGGTTAGAAACTTACAAAGGATGGCATATCAGGTAGGTGGTGTCAGCTTAGATGTATAATTTGTAAGTGTTAAATTCTGTATATAACGGCTAGAGAATGTGTACTCTGACAGGAGAGGTTCAATGATTGGGAATCCAGAGGAATCAAAATTATACCTGTTCTCTCAAGACCAGATGATCAATGGACTGGTGAGCGAGGCTATGTCCAGGTACCGTTATCTTTTTGTCATTTGGGTTATTCTTAGTTCATTGTGTTTTCTTGTATTCTTATAGTTGTTTTGCATTTAGCAGAATGCTTTTTCAAGGATGAAGAAGGTTGTAAATCCTTCATCTATGGGAGCGATTTTGTGTGGACATAAACAGATGACTGAGGTATGTTGATCTTTCCACTGTTTTCATCTATAAATATTGAAGCTAATGATTATGTACAGGTTGCTAACTGATTTTTATGCTTTCTCTACATGAGATGCTACCTTTATTCTCTTATTTGTAGCGTCCATATATCATCAGAAAATATACCCTTCTAACAATCGGACATGATCAGTTTAAGTTTGCTCACGATGAAACTACTTCATATAAAATGTAGGCACCTACATGCCATTGCCTTTTGCGGACTATACTGTTCAGGCACTGGATTAGTAGTTAACACACACTATTTGAGGCGACAACCACAGTCCTAGTACAGTTTGTAGCACAGACCTAGCAATTTACAGTACCATTTAAACGATTACGATTACCTTATAATTAAAGCTAAGTTATTTTAATAGTTAGATTTGAAAGCAAAGCCTATAATAATGGTGATGGTTGTCATTGAGGAGTAGTACTCTCTCTCTCTCTCTCTCTCTGTGATAAAATTTCCTTCTTTGAAAGGTTGGTGGCTTGGTTAATTCCATGCTGATCTTCATATATATTTGTATGTTGCAGGAAATTAGTGGAGCTCTTGTTGCTGACGGTATGTCAAAAGATAAAATCTTAACAAACTTCTGACTGGCATTACAACACATTTCTGGGCCTTCTGCTTGTTTGTACCCTTATTACTACAATTTGGTAGCTATTCTTTACAGCATGTCACGGCAGAGATACAGTTAAGTCCTTACAAATAAAGGCAATTCTTTTTCCTTCACATCGCAACATCAACCATTGTATCGCTGGATGTTGGATGTTGATAACTGGATATTAGATGTTGATAACCTGATGTATTAATCTCAACACCCGGTGGGCATTTGAATCAAGAAGGCCCTAGTTGAGAACACGTTTTGTAGTACCTGAGACAATACTCACTCTAGATGGCCCCTTTCGCAAAATAAAGGGTATATAGGTAGTAAGTAACATCATTTTCGGTAAGCATGCCTTCAGATATGAGTGTCACATGTATTTGCGCCATTGAGATTTTTATGCATTTGAAGGCTATAAAATTTTTTGAGTGGAATGATGTGTCTGTTTTGATGTATGTGTAAACTGTTCTTTCAACAGTCGACAAAATAAAAGTGATCTCATTTAACAGATTATCTACCTACATCACGTCTATCACATTGTCTTTTGGATGTGAATGGAAGAGTTCTGTATGGTGCATTTCACCCCAATGTGCAAACCCTTTTCTCGAGAGGCTACGCACCGATCGGACGTTGATGCAAAGCTTGTAACTTGTCAATTGTAACACAATGGGATGGCATTATCATCTTGAGTTTGAATGTTAAGCACTTCATCATCGCACCATGCAACCATAACAGGTTATTGAGAGGCTGCCACAAGTATTATACAACGCAAACATACTTCAACAAAAGAAAATGCAGTAGTAAAGGTAGATTTCTGTTCTGATTTGGGAGATGGGGCAATGAAACCTAAATGTTTAACCATGAAACTGGCCAAGGTAACATAGATCAAAGAAAGAATTGACGAAATTAACATCTAATGTTCGGTAACCAAATCAGCCATATCAGTACAAGTTCAGAATCCATAGTTGAATGGAGAAATTACGAAAGAAAATTCAATTCTTTCTGCACACCGAAAGCCAATTCAACTATTTCCACTGGGAGCTTTGCTCTTTAGTCAGCGTTGCCACCTTCAAGGGCTTTCTGGCCATCTTTCAGCACTTGCTTCTTATCATTAGGATCTGCAGAGTTGCTACGGGCAATCATGACGGTCAACTATTTCCACTGGGAGCTTTGCTCTTTAGTCAGCGTTGCCACCTTCAAGGGCTTTCTGGCCATCTTTCAGCACTTGCTTCTTATCATTAGGATCTGCAGAGTTGCTACGGGCAATCATGACGGTGACGCTGGTGGTGATGATGACGGTGTCCCTTCTTGTGAGACCTAATGCCATTTTTCATCTTCTCTGATACACCAGCAGCTCCATCATCTGATGACTCCCTTAGGGAGCGGCCCCTATGGCGCTTATGGTTGTTGGAACCTGATGGTGCATCCACATCACTTGATCTATGACAATTTCTATGTCTCGACCTGGTCTTGTCATCGCAGTCAGACCCAGAATCATCATCTGATGATCGGTGGTGGCATATGCGACTCCTGGAATGGTCCTTCTTGCTAGATCTCCGCTCTTCATCATCACTGCTATAGTCTGAAGCATCAGAGTCTGACCTTGAAGAATGACGGCAATGCTTTCTCCTGTGTGAGTGCTTCTTCCTCCGACGTTCTTCTTCAGACCCACTCTCAAATTTATCACTGTCACTCTCACCCCTTGAGTCTGAGCTCCTCTTTGACTGGCGCTTGCACCTCCTGGCATCATCAGCATCAGAGTGACCATGTTTCCTGTGCCTTTTCTGGTCTTTCCTCTTCCTAAGTTTCCTATCACCATCACTGTTGGAGCCGCTATCAGATTCTGAGGAAAAATCGCCTCTCCTCCTGTGCTTTCTTGACTTGAGCTTCTTCTCATTCACTTCCGCATCAGCTTTTGCCTTCACTGCTGCTTCCAGCTTCCGCTCCCATTTCAACGGGGCTTCTTTTTTCTCAAGAATTCTCTTCTTCTTCTCTTCGACCAGCTGCATGAACTTCTTGGCATCCATCCCAATAAATCAGGTAAAGACTTAAAACCTGCAGGGCCGTGAAATGATGCAAGGAAGTGCATCTCATAGAAGAGAGAAAATCACTGTTAGTTCATTGAACATCTAGAATTATATAGCATGCTAGAAGCCTAGCACCTATCAGGGAAATGGATGTCTAAATCTGAACATCAGAAGTAGATCAGAAGTTATAGACAACTCAAACAAAGCAGTCAGCAACCAATTTCTATCTAAAATTAGGCATACCATAGTATAGTGAACTAAATCATTAATCCCTGAAAATCAGCCAAGCCAAGTGAGTTGGACAGAGTATGCCTCAATTAAACTACAGATATCACCAAAACAATATAAAATTAAACTAATGTTGTCCACTTAATATCAAAACAGTGGCTTCAATGGTTTGGCTACTAAGCTTTCAGATGTTACAAAACTATGTCAACTAAAACGATTTTAGGGGTTTCATACACAATAATTAACTGATGTGAGAAAGCTATAATAGGCAAAATAGACATTGTTTGTTTCTTGATCCATAGAGTACGATTTTTCATATGGCATCAGTTTTAACGAGAATGGAATTCTGATCTTTAATCTGCAGGAAAAGGAGGCTGACGGACTATTAAGATTTCTACCTAAATCTTATTCAAAGATAAACACGCATAGCACAAGCTACAAACCAAAGCTTTGGGGAACAGTTAAAACAAACTGCACCAATAAAGCATTGACCAAGACTTGAAACAGCTAGAAATAGTCGTAGCTGCCACAAACAGAAGAGGCACAAAACATGCATAATTATACACTTTCTTACCTTGTCCTGAAGCTTAAATTTCCCAGAAGAGGTGTTTCCTTTTCGTCAGCCCACAATTTGCCTGCAACAACAAAAAAGGGGGGTGTAAATTTACGGGGCAATGTAGTGTATCTTTCAAGAAAGTCTTCTCATTTGTGTTTGATTTAGACAGGAATATATCTGCGCAGAAAAGCAACGGAGCACATCCACAACTCGGCCGCATCCAATTCCGATTGCTAGTACATGCCGGGTGCAACGTGAGATCAGAAAATTTTGCACCAAAAGCCCCCAAAAGAAGAATTCTAGGAACGCGGCAGATCTAAACCGCGACCGAAGAAACCCTACAGCTGCAACGAACGACCACGGTGTTCGAAACTGGACATCTAAAACTCCTTCAGTTCAGTTCGGGGCATCCAGATCTGGAGCTTACACTGCCGCAACACGCGATCTAAGCCTAACCATAACACCAAGGTGTTCAGAAAAAAAATCAAGGGAAAAAAACAATCGGAGGAAAATGTGGGAGAGGAAGACGAGAAATAGCGAGTCCTGCTGCGGCGGAAGACTCTTACTCACCGGATCAGAGACGCGTCGGCGGCGGCCCCGAGGAGGAGGAGAGGGGTGCAAATTGGAATAATGAAATTGCTTGCTTGGGTTGGGTTAGGGTTAGAGGGAGGCCAAGCCCATCTAATTCCTAATTCTTCGGTAGAGCTTCAGATCCATAAACACTCTTAGAGTCTATTTGGCATAGCTTTAGATCCTGATTCTTCAGCTCTTGATTCTCTATGGAATCGATTCTCTGGTGAGAGTGATTTCTATCTGAAAAATCGTTTGGCAAGCCTACTGATTCTTGTTTCCTGAAGAGAAGATTGTACTGAAATTGTCCTTATTACCCCTGACTGTTTGAACTAACGTTACATCGTGTGAATGCATCCTGGTTGAAAAATGCTAATGCAGTATAAATTATACGAAGTAGTTTATCTCTTCCGTGGAAGCAGCAGAGTTGGTGCCCGTACTTCTTCATTAGCTTTAGACTTTTGTTTGTTTGTTAGCTGTATAATTGTGTTGCGCCTAAGGGATGTGGTATATATGCAGCAAGACAAGTGCGGCTCTATGTGAGTGTATATTTGAAGCAAGCAAACGAGTATCAACTGATTTGTGAGTCTTTTGTCCGGATGTTCATTCGTAGGGCTACAAAAAAAAGAAAGAAAAAAGGAGACGCGATAGCAGTGGTGGGGAAATAGTTGCGAATTTGGTGAGGGGGTTCATAACTGGGAGGTTGAGAATCAGGGGGAGCAGGTTTTTTTAACTCTCAGGCTGCAAGTCAAAAAACATGAATCACTTCCTCGAATTCTTATGTGAAGCTAGCTGATTTTTTCTTATTTGATAGAGCTCCTCAGTTTCTCATGGGGAAACTGAAACTGGGAGCTCTACCAAATGCCCTCTTAGGGCCTGTTTGGCAAAGCTCCAAATCTTGATTCTCCAACTCCAACTCCTGATTCTTTACGGAATGGTGAGAGTGATTCATGTTTAAGAAATAGTTATGAACTAGGGTTCATAACTGTGAGGTTGTGAATCAGGTGGGGAGTATGTTTTTTTAGCTCTCAGGTTATAAGTCAAAAAACATAAATTATTTTTTCGATTTTCTATATAAAGCTGGTTAATTTTTTTTTTCAGTAGAACTACTCGTCTTCTCACGGATCTAGTTACGTATATCTCTATCTATATAAGACAGCACGGACAGGTCCGTGCAATGCTGTGGCCCACAGGGCAGCCGCAGGTTCGTGCAACCTCCGTAGGGTTGGTGTTAGGGTAGGAAACGAGTCCACCTCAGAACATTCGTACCCACACACACGAGATTGTAAACAGATAACCATTACACTCAAGACAGCATAGCATAAGTCAGAGCAGATACTTTTTTCAGTGACATGTTAGTTTGACAAGGCAATTAAATGCTAGATTCGGCTAAAAGAGTTCATTCAAATGGGGAATCGCACCATTCAGACCTTGCTCATGTTCCAGGATCGCAGACTGTCGCGTTACGTAGTCATGCACAAACCGGAACAAAGCTTCATAGTGCTCGATTAATACTAATAACGGCACAGTTTAAAGTACCATAACAAATAGCAAAACGATGTGTATTGAGTACTGTGGCTCGGAACAACCAAACATAAATTCCAAACGGAGCCCTGGCCCTGAGAGAAGTCCTAGCTTCAAAATTTCAAGAAAAGCATTTGGTGCTCAACAAACAAATTCGAGTAACCACGCTTCCCAGCATCGTAAGCGAGACAATGTGTACAAGCTCTCTCGACCTTGAAGAACGGCAAAAAATCTCAGCCAGACAGAGCAAATCTGAAGGCAGGCAGGCAACTTCAGTTTCGAGGCCTCCCCCAGGTAGACGAAGAGGATGAAGAATTTGAGAATCTAGATCCACGCCAGCGCTCAGTAGCTGCTGGAGGGCCATCCAGGCGGGCCGGGGGTGCATCTTGGTGGAGCGGACGCACATCAGAGCGAAAGCGATCTTCACGTGAACCCCAGCGGTCTTGTTCAGACGGCACTGCTGGTCTCTGGCTGCCACCAGTGCCGCCACTGTCGCCACCGCGTTTGAATTTCGGGACATATTTACCAGGAGCTGGTGCAGAGGCAGCTGCGGCTGCGGCTGGAGTTGCTACTGGCTCACGAGCTGGTGGTGCAGCAGCATCAGGCGTGCGCGCGGCCTCAGAAGGTCTTCCCAAGAGAGCCTCCCTTCTCTGCTTTTCCTTCTCTTCCAACTCCCTCTCTCTCTGCAGCTGCTTGGCTGCAATTGCGGCAAGCTTAGCTGTTCTCTCGGCTTCTTCCCTCTTCCTCCTCTCTTCCTCTGCAATTGAAAGAAGCAACACATCATTACCAATAATATGGATGAGCCAGAATTAGATTTCCTTGCTTCCAAATGGCAACAAACAATATGGAATTGCAACATAGCCACAAGTGAATCACGTTTAGTTTTGCACTGAGTAAGAAATATTGCGTGTTATCCATTTCCTAAGCATCAGAAGTCAATACTACACTGCAGTCATTCAATTATCTCAATAGCCTCAGATAAGAATAAGTTGGAGCAAAGACAATACTACACTAGAGTCATTCAACTATCACAACACCCTCAAGAGAAGAATAAGTTGGAACGAATATCCCAATGAAACAATAATTAAGTTGTTGACCTCAGATAAGAATAAGGGCCCGTTTGATTTGAAGCCAACTTTGTCATAACTAACCTTAGACAAATGTGACCTGCCACACTTTTTTGTGGCAACAAAATTCAGCGTCACAAGTACTTGTGACAAAGTTTGGCAAAAAACTAAGTCTATGACACGTGGGACATAGAGCTAAAAAAATGTGGCAGTCGCAATTGTGGCAACAAACCAAATACACGCCTAAGAATAATGTAGTGTGTCTAAGCTTAAGTATGGCAAAGTTAGCTTCAAACCAACCTGGCCCTAAGTTTAGAGCAATCTATGACTTATCCCAGTGGAACAAGTTACCACCTTTGCAGTTCAGAATTTACCAAAAATAGTAATAAAGCTCAAGTTACCAACTTTGCAGTTCAGAATTTACCAAAAAATTATAATAAAGCTCGAGTAGTATTGCACCCAGAAAGTACACAAATAATAAAAAGCTAGTTAGCCCAGAATTCACTTGCCTTCACGTTTTTTAGCTTCCTCTTCCTCACGTAGCCTTTCGATCCGCTGTTCCTCCAGGTTCAGATAATACATCAATTTCCGTACTGTCTCCCTTTCATGCTTTCTTCTTGATATCAACTGACCGATTCTTTCGTCCCTCTCTTTCTTCAGGCGAGTAAACTCAGTTTCACGGCGTTGAACAATTCTTTCCTGGAAAGCATTCTGCAACAGCAATTGCGGGAAATTGGAAAAGAGCTCGGGTGACAAGACAGAAGTCCAACGCAAAATATACATGTCAAATTTGAACCTTCAGGTTCTCTAATCATCAAGCTAAAGTTAATCTCATTTGCCAACATTTGATTCTGAACTATTTTAACTTGATCAGCAGATAGACTAACACATTCTATCATCCACACATATCAAAAAACTATACCTTAGCACTATTATATTAAACAGATCATTTGCAACATATTCAGTATTACATTTAGAATTGGAAAACCTGATTATGGACCAAAAATCAATGATTGGATGGAACATAGCATTCTCTGATTACCAAAAAGACAAAAGTAGTGTTGTGACATGATGGCTGAATGATGTTGTAAATAGCATACATACCTTATGTTCCAACATTCGAGAAAGTCTATTTTTCTCCTGCAAGTCACCCGCATGGTGTTGCTTGCTGAGTTCTATCTCTCTCTACAAGCAGAAATTAATGATGAATGTGCGAGCGTGTTAACAAACATCTGCACTTTGTAAACAACCAAAGAACAGTAGAAAACAGACCAGCTGCTCTTGCTCGTGAAGGATATTCTCTTCCTCAAGTCGTTTTTGGAAAGATTGATCAATCAGTGGTGCCTCTTCCTGCCTTTTTGCCCTCTCCAAGTAATCCATTGTCTTTGCAAGCTTCTGCAGCTTTTTTTCCATCTCCTGGCGCTCCTTCAACTGTTCACTCAATGCCAGTTCCATGAGGGTCTGCTTGGTAATCTCCTGCCATACAAACGTTCAATATATTGAAGTGGTTGTATAAAGGTTTACAATTGTAGAAATAATAAGATGTACAACTGAAAAGTTCTGAGCTCTGACCAACATCACTGCTAGCAACATGATATCAATATGTGCTGGGGCTACTTTGACCCTACTAATAGCAATAGTGTACCAAGGTTCTCATTAAACATGAATTAAGCTACATGCTACGCAACTATAAATAAAATATTAACAGCACATATAGTCAGCATGAATTGGTTTAATAATGGAAGCCCACTATTGTCTCTTACCCCCTCAATCACAGGTTTTTTCCTTTCTTTTTGTGCTTCATAGTTTCTCCTAGCAAGTCTTGAGCTTCCTTAAATTCTCTTTCCTTCATTTCTCGAATGATCCTCTGCTGCTCCCTAAGTTTTTGATCCTTCAAAAGCCTCTCCCTTTCATCGTCAGCAGTTTTCTTCTGAACACTCAATCTCTTTCTTTCCTCCTCCTTTTCCTGGAAATGAATGCATAGACCATAAAAAAAACTACGTAAACAGCTACAAGTTTAGAAGAGTAATCAAATAGGATACCTTTTCCAATATTTGGCGCTCATGATCTTCTTTGCGTTTTTCAATTATTGATTTCCTTGCAAGAAGCCTCTTATGTTCTTTCTCCACTACTTGAGCTAGACTAATCAAGTTTTCACCAAGTTTGGAAGGCTTTTTCATAGGTGGACGAATAAGACTCCTTGCCTTGTTTAGGGAATCAGCCAAGACACTAAGGTGATAACTAAGCCCTTCTGATTCGATGTCCTACAAAGAGAAATCGGTAAGAATTATATTGAAACGTCAGAAGTAATAAGTAAAGTAAAACTAAAGTTATGCATTTAACAGCATATGAAACAGTATTATTGAATATATTGCAATTCAAGTAATCAAAACCAGTACATAGAAGTCAGGGACTAGAGCTTTTTTGTAAGACCTCTTAAATATCATGCCAAAAGAAATACCATTTTGCTTGTTCAGCACGATAATGACATTTACTGCCATATACAGTAGCATGAACGCAAACAGCACTGTCATCTGTGGAATTTCTGAAATAATCTGAATCACAATAGAGAGCTCTTCCTATTGGATCTCCCGAATGCAAACGGCTAACAGTATTTTATTTTTCTTTAAGAAAAAATAAGGGTGTTGTTCAGTAATCTAGCTATCTGTACAACACTACAATCCCAATTGGACTGATTAGAACTAAGTCACTGATGAGAAGCAAGTAGAGATGAAAATGTTAAATCGTAGGTCAAAAACAACTGTGCTTTCGCCGCTTATGCAGATTGTTAAAAATAAGTGAAAGAAAACAACTAAGCGAACATAGTATGATTTATATGAACCGATTGTAGCATAACCCATAAATTTATTTAGGAAAAACAGTGGGGGTGGCACTACGGCATATATCATAAAATGAAAGAGTTTATGTACAGACAAGGAGGGAAGGATGTACAAGCCCTCACTTGAGGGCCAAAATTAGTTAATACTTATAAGACTCTAGCCAGCTAAAGAGAGGAAGTTTATGAGTTTAACCCGTAATTGCTTCGATTGATGACCAGACCATGTCCTAGTCCACATATTTATAAGGAATAAGTCCATATTACACCCCTAAACTATCAGAAAAGTCTATTTAATACCTCTAAACTATAGAACTGGTTATTTAACACCCTCATCTATTAAAACAAGGTTAATTAACACCCTATGGTGATTTTGCCTGGCAGTTTTGGTGAAGTGGATTGCTCCTAGGTTTTTGGCCACATGGCCATGCACATGTGGCAGAGGTATTATATCTTATATGTATACAGAGAGAGAAAGAGAGAAACAGAGAGTTCCTACGCTGACTGGAAGCAAAGGAAAGGAATAGGAAGGTGGTCATGGGAGGGCTTTGACAAGCTAGTCAGCGGTGAGTCAGTCATGGTGGGGCAACGTAGATCACAAAAATGGAATCAGCCAAGGGAGGTGGCGTCATGGTTCAAGTTGCAAGGAAGTGGCCTTGCAGCAGCCAGGGCTGGGGAAGGCAAGGGGGCAATAGTGTTGGAGGGGGAGAATGGAAGAAATAGGGGCACATGAGCAAATGGAGGGAGTAACTCACTGGTGAGGTCAATAAGGACGGGGACGAACTGAGGAGGGCTGGCGACGTGCGACACACAACAGTGAGGTGGCTTCACGTGGCGGCGGTACCCTAGAGAAGGAGAGCTCCATTGAATGGTAGGGAATGCTATATGGGGTGTGAAGGTGCCCAGTGCAGGGGAATTGATCGGAGGCTCACTATATGAGTGGTGGTCACAACGGTGGTTTTCGGCTGAAACAGAGGAAGATGACGACGAGTGGTCCTCCGTGTAGCAATCCCAAAATTGGGTGAGTGGTTTTGTAGAACACTCAGGAACGTGATGTGACGCCAAAAGATCTGGGAGATCACTGGTTTGGCCGAAACAACAAGAAGCATGCGGCGACCAGGAAGGAGGTTACAACCGGTTATGGCCTTTAGGGTGAGGTAGGGAAACAAGGGGTGCGTGGACTAGAGTGCAAGAGGAGGGAGGCAAAGGATGCGATGGGGAGCAGGAAGGACACGCGGTCCGGGCAATCAATGTCGCCAAAGAAGGCGGGAAGGCTGACATGGAGGTGGTAGATCTGCAACTAACCTCGACCACACATGCGGCTGTTGGCTTGAGCATGACTCGTGGTAGGCATGATGCAGTGTAGGAAGAGACAAATAGAAGGATGACATGGATGTTGTCTATCGTGTTCGGTGGCGATACCAGTTGACTTAGCAGACAGCTTGGCAAAACCACCAGCAAAACCAGGATGAGGGTATTTTTATGCCGGTATTGAAAGTTGTGGGTGTTAAATGACCGGTTTTATAGTTTAGAGGGTTATTTTGATTTTTTTTATAGTTGGTGGTGTAAAATGGACTCATTCCTAATTATAATTATTTTTAACCATTTGCCAAGAATCATGCTTGTCTAGCAAACTATAAACACCAAGCCAAGGGGGCAAAAAAAAACTCTTGCCAAAATAGATCGGGCAGACCATGCATATGATGCTTATAGCCAAGAAACAACAGTGAACAAATACATTAATTCAATGAGAACATTGAGAAACCTAAACAAGACAGCAAGTCAAGCCACATACCATATTACCAAAATGAACAGCTCCCGATAAATGGTTAACTTTCATAGCAACAAAATTGTGTTTCACAGCATCAACAGAAATCTTTTCCACAACAGCAAACTCAAAGAATGGGATCATTCTTGAGAGCATATCAATTTTCATGGACTGGAAAATCCGAGAGGCCTGAAAATGACAAAAAGGACAGCTAAACTGCTTGTCGTAACTAAATACTAATGTAAGATATGTAAAAGAGACATCAACACATATACTTTCTACGGTGGGTCATAGAATAGGACCTGCTGCAGCACCCTCAGTGTCGTCAACTTCTCCAATGCGGAAGGTACTGCGATAACTGAACTTCCGGAACTGAAGAAGCCGATGAAAGCTTCCCTCCAATCTTAGAAATCTTGGAAAGCAGTGGCTGTACTTTCGATGCGAGGTCCAGAGGAAGAAACTCGTGTTCCAACAGGTTGTATAAATCTTTCACTTCTTGGGAAGCACAGGAAATCACCCCTTTGGCAGCCTATATTCACACCATGCAGTTAAAATGAGAGATAGAGGGAGAGAACAATTTATGTCTGCAAGAGAAATGGCATAGACTGTACACTGCTGGCTACCAACAAGTTTGTAAAATTGAAGAAATCAAAATGTAAGTATGTGACTGATGCAACAAAAAAAAAGCAAAAAATAGCAGTGCTTTCATATTTCAGCTATGCAATTGACAAGGGAGAGAAAATGGTAATGTAAAGTGCTGCAAACGAATTCAATTATTGCTAACCAACTTTCTAAAGAAATAGAACACATATTATAGGACCTGCATCCAAACAAGACATGTACAAAAAATGTATAAATGGATTAGCCAAAAAAAAAAGATTCAGCGCATACCAATTCAGAAAGAAGAGATGCTCTTGAAGGCTGAAAAGTGGACAGGAGAGTTATCAGAAAATGAACCGATCATGTTATTGAAAATAACCTTCACTTAGAAAACAGTTGAGGGCTAACCACTTCTCTATTCTCACGCTTGGAATCAAGGGAGAAATTGACAAGGTTGGCCACACGCAAATTACGATCTTTTTCATTTTCAAGCTCAAGATGAGATGCACCATATTTATGACCATATGGCACCACAGAAAGTGCAGCAAGCAAAACAGAAGATGCTATTAATTGTAGATCCTTCTGAGACAAGTTCTTATTGTAGCTCTTCTGCAAGTTGAAAAGCTTGAGCCACGCATATGCATGATACAGGTGACTATCAGATATCCAGAATATTTCAGTTAGCTTGGCATAATATACAACCAGAACTGATGGTTTTGGAGTTTTCTTCACCATGCTCATCAAGCCATGAATATCCTCCACAGATCGGAAAGCTTCCTGCAAGAAGCAGAGTTTGGTGGGTGAAGCTAATTGCTTTAGAATAAAAGGGAAGATTATATAAGTTATGGAACAGACCTGCCATAGGGAAAGGTCTGTAGCAACTTTGAGTTGTTCAACACGAGTATCAAGGTACAGCTGCAAACTTTCCGGCGCGGTCAGATCAGGGCGATCTCGCTGGTCACGATATTTGTTCAAATTAGCAAGATGGTTTCTGATGTTGTCGCACAACCTACGGAATTCAGTGGTTCTTTTATACTGCTTACAAAACTGAAAAGCCTTGTGTGCAGTCATCTGCATATTGGAATGTTAAAAAAAACAGCCACATTAGCCAGTCACAAGTATTTAGTCAAGAAGATTGTGTGCAAGGAATCAATTCGGTACTTCTGAATTTAAGAAAAGGGAAAAAAAGAAAAGGCTGCATAATTCAGTGGTTAGGTATATGCAAGGAATTGATTCAGTAGCTCTGAAATTTAAGAAAAGTGCCTGAAAAATAGCAGATAGCTACCTAATCCAGAGATTAGGCCAACAATAACAAACACAACTCTATTTTACCAGAAAATATATCAAAAGATACATGAAACTATTGCAGTAAACACTCCGAAAGAAAAGTTTCTGAAATGCAATGACAAGCAATCATGACTGAAGAGCAACACAAGGATGAAATGAGATAAAATTGGCTGTATGGCAGCATAGTTGGGAGTGGGAATGGTGTTGGACCTGTTGGTGTGGAAAGCAAAATATTTAGTGTAGGGAATTCATCAACAAAAACCAGTGCAGGAATGACATTAATATAATGTTCCCATGAATCATAAATGTGTTATCCCATTATACAGGTAAAATTAACTTATTACAACCAAATAAAACACATCAGAAGTGAGTAATGAAATGCATACAGTAATAAGGGAAAAGCGAGTAGAATAGCTTACAGCATATAACGCTTCAAGCTTTGAGTTGTTTCTCAGTATCTCGAGCACCGTCCTGTATGTCTCCCATAGGAACTTGAACCATGGCGTGACAACCTCTCTGTCTGATCGGTCCTTCCCTTTCTCCCCACTAACATAGCTGAGCATCAAGTCCTCCGGACGCTTGTCTGCTTCCAGGTCTTCCACATCCAGAGCATCTTCCAGTTCTTGTGCCTGGTTCCTAGCTTGCTCTGCTTTCTCATTGGACAGCTGCATAAAGTGTTTTATCACATCTTCCAAGGATGACACATTGACTTGCTGGCAGACAATTCTGTACTGTATAAGGCCATCTTTGGCAAATCTGCCTTTCCTCAGGTCTACACAGAGCTCTACATACTTCATCATGATCCTTTCAAGGGGCTTTTGCCATGATCTGTATCTTTTTGAGGTAATGAGATCATGCAATGCCTGCAGCGCCGCCTGCTTTTGCCCAACATGTATCAATTCTGAAGTAAACAAGAGGTGATAATCAGTTTAAACATCATTTGCGCAAATATGGATAATTGGATACATCGAAGAATTTGTATATGCTGTGCAGAGAACTACTGATGACTATATTTTATTGCTATAAGTTATAAAAAGCACAGGGTGATCGAAATCAGCTTATGAGCTTGGCTTTAAAGTCGACATTACCTGGATTTTTGCAAAGTGATCCTAGAGGAAAAGGCAATAACAAGTTCAAACATTGAAGATAAAGTCAACATTACCTGAATTTTTGCAAAGTGATCCTAGAGGAAAAGGCAATAACAAGTTCAAACATTGAAGACAAAAAAAACATAACAACTTCAGCATCCACAAAAATTATTAAAAACGCCTTAACTTAGCTTAGGTCCTGTTTGGAAGCAATGTATTTCAAAACTATGGTTTTGGTATACTACAGCTTGCAATTGTTTTGTCATGAATACCATAGTTTTACCAAACTCCTTTAAAACCATGGTATTTCTTGGAACTACCAACTGTTTGGATGCAACATCACAAACCATGGTATTTGAGTGAAAATAGACAAGAAGCTAACCAAAACCATGAAAACTTTGGGTTGGAGTGGAGTTTCAAATACTCCAAAAATACCATGGTATCTACCAAACCATGGTTTTTAATACAGAGCTTTTGGTATAGTAACCAAACACCTCATGGTATAAAATACCATGGTATTCTTAGAAACCATAGTATTTCGTGCCTATGTAGGGCATCGAGACTAAAAGCCCAACGAGCCAAATCACCCTATGAAGTAGGCCACAAAATCCAAATGGCAAATATCTGTTCATAAGTAGGAACTGAGCCTCACACCTATGCGATGGAGTGAACTCGATGCAACCTACGCCCCAAACCACCGTAACGCTTCAAATGTACCACTGTACGTAACTAATGGCTTTACCAGCAACAAATGTTTGAATTAATGCTTGAAGCAAAACATGGTAACAAACAAATCAAACAGCAACTTATCGGTACCATAAGTTCCTAAACAAACCCTAATCGCAGTACGCATCAGTACAACAATCAGAAATCACTCTCGGTAAAACTAAGTCGCCAAATTTAACAGATCCCAGCGGCTCACCGTCAGCTCTCTTGAGCGCGTTCTCAGGCTTCGCGAAGGTCGCCATGGTTGCAACGAGAGCTCTCCGGAGGCGATCTACTCCTGGATTACAGAAAAAAAACAACAGAAAACGCTGGATTAACACAGATTCACAGAAAAAAAATCCAAAGAAGACAACAACTGACTACGGAGCAGATCGAATCGATCGGAAAACCCGCAGAAAAAACACCCAAAAAGTCTCACGAACCCACTACCGGATGTTACTGGACACTGGAGGCGACGATACCTGTAGATCGCCGGAGACGTGCGCGGTGGGCGGCGTCGCGTGGCCGTCGGAGGCAGAGGCGGGGATCTGGATGCGGAGGTGGAGTGGGGGTGGCGGCGGCGGGAGGCAGGGTTTATTAGGGTTGCGTGGGGGTGCGAGACTCGGACTGCGAGGCCGAGGGGGCCGTGAGAAACAACAATTTTTTCTGCCGACGTGGACGGGTCTCTGGGCGTCGGTTGTGCGGATGACGGGCCTTGCGGGCCGTCTGATCTTCGGATGAGCGATTGGGATCGATTGCGATTAGAGTCCTTGTTTCTACCCGGAAGGGAAAAAAAGAGGGTACTTTGCCAGAGGAATAGCAAAACTATGGCCCAGTCTCTCCTAGGGGTGAAAACGGATCGGATACGGTCGGATATTGCTATTACCGTATCCTAATTTATATTTTTTTTTCAGATTCGGAATCGGATACGGTAAGATCGAATACGGATATGAATATGGATATTTCGGAGTTTCGGATACGGTATTGTCGGGGCGGATACATACCGGATTCGGTTCGAAAACGGATAATACAAATGGATACATACTTATTGAAACATTCGAGTTTGACTAGCAATAAATTCATATATATTACATAAGTTTGACAACTCATATAACACAAATTTAACAAGAGTATCAAATTCATATATAACTTGAACAACTAAGTCGCTACTGGCCAAATACTACCAGCAGTAGCCAAATACTACCAGCAACACATAGGATTGAGCTCGCGGTACTCCTGGGCGTAGTGCAAGTCAGGGAGCAGAGTTGTAAGTCCCGATCCACACCCCCGGTGATGATGACACGCCTCATTATTGACTCAGAAGTCCCGGCCTCCTAGGCGTAGTGCAAGTCGGGGAGCAGAGTTGTAGCCAAAATATTCTTCCACTAAACAATACCTTCATAACAAAGAAGAAAGAAATGCCATCACATTCACATTGACACCATAGTTTGATAGTATTGTTAAATGTCAGTCTCCAAGTGATGATGACACACGACTTTGCATGCCTACCCAGCTACCCTATGTATATATACACATATGAGTAGATGATTATCCATTCATCTTTAATTGATATGAATTCCTCTTCTCACCAATGAGATTTCTTGAATGAAGCTTAAACACACATGTGAATAAGTGGTTGTGTTCAATCTTATCTAGAAAGTATCATATACTTCTTTAGAACTGAATTGGTGCATATCTTGATATACAACAAGGATTAAAATACAAACATGCATGAGGCTTCTCGATTGAACATCTTAGTGGCACTAGGTTGAGCATCCTCTTGACATTAGCATTTGTACCTTGCCCTTCGTACATACTTTGTCAATGGAGGATGGATGATCGGTTGGTCTTGCTCCACCTCAATTGAATGTGTAGGTCTTTGCAGATGATGCTACCACTCAGACACTTTGGTGACACTTGCACTTCCGCCTCGAAGCCATTACTTGTTCTTCCTAGTTCATACAATTGTTGCATCATCATGCAATTCTGAATTTCGATTGTGAAATGCTATTATGCTAGTCATTTTCAACATGAATTCTAAGAATTTACAAACGAACTCTAAGAGAAATTCCTAAACAATCTAAAACCGAGCTACTTGATTATTTTCGGACTTACAAGTCAATAGACTATAACCAAAGATGTCGATCTTATTTATCACATGCAATCGTGTTTCATCAAGAAAAGATCAATAACAGAGAACTTCCTCCTAGCTTCGAATGGGTTCAAGATGCTCGAAAAGGAACAAGCCAATGATAGTTCTCAAACTGCAGAGGAGGAGGAGGACGCGGGCAGATCCCGGAGGAGGACGACGCGGCGGCGGATCCCGGAGGAGGAGGCATTGTCAACAGACTGCTACTGGGTACCCTCTTCCCACCAAGCGATCAACACGGCGGTCAACATGACAGACCCACGTGGCACCCGGCGGCGGTGGGCGAAAGCACGCCTGCTTTCGCCCGGCGATAAGCCCACGTGGCGCCCGACGAGCGGTGGGCGAAACACGCCTGCGCCCGTGAGAAGCCCACGTGGCGCCCGGCGGCGGTGGGCGAGCACGCCTGCTTTCGCCCGCCGCCAAGACAAAAAGGTGGTGCGAGGTGGCTTCACCTCGAATGCTCCTTCCTTGTCGTACCATTCAGGCGGCAGACGGTGATGTCGGACTGGCAACTGCAAGGATTTCTACTACAAGCCCATTCCTCGACGCCTCTCACCAACCCGTCGAAGGGTCACATCCCGGCGGACGGTGCGGCCATCGTCGGCATTTAATGAGGCCGAGAGAACGGACAAAGACAGAAGGAGTAATAAATGTATCGGATCGAAGATGATGACCCTCCTTTACCTACTCCAGTTAGCTTTGCCTATATAAGGGCCTCTAGGTGCATGGGAAAGGGGGTCGAGCATTTGAGTAGTGTTGCATCCGAGCAAGCAAGGGCTCCATGACATAGTCTAAGAGAGAACTTGTAACACGAGAACTTTGTCTTGGCTTTGCACATTCTCAAAACAATCTAGCGAGAAGTAAGGCTATTACAGGAAGAAGGGGCTGAACACAGGTAAAATTTTTGTGTCATCCCTAGTTCATAGGCGTAGGAATCTCTCGTGGGAGTCTCTAGGGTTTTCACCCTCTAGGTTTAGCTAGCCGCGAAGACGCCCTCCTTCCAACCAAACCCGGTCTGAGACTCCGACTGTCAGTGGAATCTGGCGACAAGGGCGCGCGCCAGTAGGGGCTAGTGGTTGGTTTCCCGGTGACTCCCAACGGACTTGGCGTCCGTGATTTGGAAGCAAGCCTGCATCCGAAGATGGCGGATCCTCGGCATCGAGAATATCGCGGGGCGGCGACGACCAAGGCACCTCCGGCCGTCCGCCGCCGAGGGACTGTCTCACCCCCCAGCAAGTGCTGCTTCTTGCTCCTTGAAGCGGGAGCGGCCGTCGTCGTCATGAGCTAGCCATGGAGGCGGCCCTCGCCCCGAAACTTGCACGCGGCCGTGCTCTTCGACCACCCTTCGGTGGAGTTCGCGGAGACTCCGGCCACTCCGTGGGCTGCGAGCATCGCCGCCTCGTGGATGCGCCCGGCAAGTAGGGCCCCTCGGCGGTCAGTCTTGGTCGTACCTTGACACCAAAGGCGCATGCGAGGCGCTCAGGGCCTCCAGCCCTAGCGAGAAATGCCTGGCGGTGGGCGGGGTCAAGGAAAAAGCGCGCGATCTGGGTCCCTTGTTCCCGAGGAACCGTGGGGACCTCGCTCTCATCTTGACGAGAGCCGCCGGCAGCAGTGGACGACCCAGCGATGCGCTGCCGCGCCACCCGGACCAAGAACGCTGCCACGGTAAGCGGGTGGCGGCTGACGATGAGAGTCCCCCCTATGGCTCTCATCCTCGGACCAAGGAGGAGGTCCACTCCTCCGACTCTCCAAGGAGCCGGGCCTCGCGCTCCCATGAACGGTCTCCGGACCAGGCTCTCGATGAGCGGCTCGGCTCCCTCTACGGCGTCGAGTGCCAGGACTTTTCCCGGCGGCTGCGCCGCGTGGCGTGGCCGGACAGGTTCCGTCCGGCGGCCATAGAAAAATATGACGGCACCACCAACCCGGAGGAATTTCTCCAAATCTACACAACGATGGTGCGGGCAGCTGGCGGATCTGAAAAGGTCATGGCCAACTACCTCCCAACAGCCTTAACAGGCTCTGCCCGCTCCTGGCTGCTAAATCTCCCCCGAGGATCGGTGCACTCGTGGGGTAAGTTGTGCGACCTCTTCGTCGCCAACTTTCAGGGCTCCTTTGCGCAGCCCGGTGTGGAGGACGACCTCCACGCTCTGGAGCAAGAGAAGGGGGAGTCGCTTCGCGACTTCATCCGGCGGTTCTGCCACTGCCGCAACACAATCCCCCACATCTCCGAGCAATCGGTCGTCATCGCCTTCAGGAGGGGCGTACGTGACCGCAAGATGAAGGAGAAGATGGCCACCCGTACTATCAGCTCCACCTCCGAGCTCTTCTCCCTCGCACATAAGTGTGCGCGAGCCGCGAGGCGAGGGCGGCCTTTGGCCCCAAGGGTAGCTAAGGCAAGGCAGAGGCGGGACCTCGAAGGGTTCCGCCGCCAGACAGAAGAAGCGCGAAGCGCGAGGCGGGAGAAACCAGGCAAGTCCTGGCCGCCGAGCGCGACGACGAAGAAGATCCCGCGCCTCGGAAGCGCAACCGCCGCGATCGGCGTGATGATCGCCGTGAGCGGCGTGACGACCGTCGAGACCGGCATGACAATCGCCGCGATCGCCGCGATGACCGCCGCGGTCGTGGGAACGACCGCCGCGACCAAAAGGAGGGCGAGCCCTACTGCCCGATACATAAAACCAATACCCATGACCTAGACAATTGTCGGGTCGTGGACAAGATGGTGGAGAAGCGGCTCAAGGAGCGCCGCCCCGACGAGGATCAAGACGAAGATGCCCCGCTGGCCTTCCAGCAGGCCGATCACGTGGTGGCCTACATCCATGGTGGTTCGTCCACCTTCCCCTCCAACGCCGCTTACAAACGGCTGAAGAGGGAAGTGTGCGCCACCACATCAAATTCGGGGGCGGGTCGGATGCTGAAGTGGTCTGAGCAAACGCTCACCTTTAGTCAGGCTGACCATCCCGAGGGCGCCAACGGCCTGGGGCATCTCCCGGTCGTGGTGTCGCCCAGATTCGAACGTCGGCTCACCGCGTCTTTGGTGGACGGAGGAGTTCTATCAACCTCTGTCCTCCTTAGTGTTCCTAGCGCTTGAGATCATGGCGAGATCTGCGCCCACTCGCCCTTCTTGAGGTAGCCCAGAGGCTGGTTTGATGCCCCGGGTGGTCGTCTCCCCGTTACCTTTGGGGGGAGGGATAACTATCGCACCGAGTTGGTGGATTTTGAGGTCGCCGATTTGACCTCCCTATAATGCCATACTCGGTACCGGCGTTGGCCCAGATTCATGGCGGCCACCCTCTGGCGTACATGGTGGTGAAGATCTGCCGGCCGCCGGCCCCATTGTGATCGAGGTGGATAAGGCCGAGGCCTTGCGCTGCTTCAAGGTCGCGCGAGACTGGTCGGTGCCACTGCGTCCGGGCGCCAGACGCCACTTCCTCGGGAGCCCTCGAGGCCGAACCGGGCCTCACTGCTCTGGGGTGAGGTTAAGGTGGTCGCCTGAGTCTTGGCGAACCCCGAAGACCACAACATTGGCGCCAACCTCGGTAGCTAAATAGGAAGACGCTCGTCACCTTCCTCGATCTAATTCCGGCGTGTTAGCTCGCAACCGTCCGACATGACCGGGGTCCCGAGAGGTGATCGAGCATCAATTGGCGACGCCCCGGTAGCGTCCGGTCCGGCAGAAGGTCCGGAGAGCAGCGCCGGCGCCAAGATGCCATTCGAGTGGAGGTAGAGAAGCCGTTGGCGCAGGATTGTCAGGAGGTCTCTCATCTGAGTGGCTCGCCAACCCGTGCTCGTCAAGAAGTCCAACGGAAATGGCGCATGTGTCGACTTCACCGACCTCAATAAGGCTTACGAAGGACCCTTACCCCTGCCGGGTCGATCTCATTGTTGACTCCACGGTCGGGTGCGAACTGCTGTGCTTCCTGGATGCGTACTCCGGATACCACCAGATTAGCATGGCACTTGAAGATGAAGAAAAGACCGCTTTTGTAACCCCTACGGGTGTCTACTGTTATGTAAGAATGGCTTTTGGTTTAAAAAATGCTGGTTCCACTTACCAACGTGCCATGCACATTACCTTCCGCCCCGGATAGAGCGAAATCTTGAAGTTTATGTTGATGATTTAGTTGTGAAGATCAAAAGGGTGAAGAACCGATCCAAGACACGGAGGAAACATTTGCTAACCTTGAAAGAATTGTGCAAGCTCAACCCGAGAAATCGTGTTCTTGTGCCCTCCGGCAAGCTATTGGGCTTCCTGGTGTCCAGCCGGGGCATTGAAGCCAACCCTGACAAAATATCGGCCATCGAGCACATGAAGCCGCCGGCACGACTCAAGCAAGTCCAATGCTGGCGGTGCTTTGGCCTCCTAGGGCGGTTCATTGCGGTTGGGAGAAAAAGCTTGCCTCGCTTAAGTCTCTGAAGAAGACAAACCGCTTGAGTGGTGAAGAAGCCTGAATATGTTGAAGAGTTGAAGCGGTACCTCTCCTCTCCTGGTCTTGGTTTCCCCAGACCGGGTGAGCCGTGCTCTCAGACATAGCCGCCACCCCGAGGTGGTGGCGCTTGATCTTGATGCGGAGAGAGAAGGCGTCAAAGGCGGTGTACTACATCGACAAGGTCTTTGCCGAAGCGGAGACCCGATACCCGAGCTCGAAGATCTTTGTCTGCAGATCTGGTGGCGTCCAGAAGCTGCGCCATTACTTCGAGGCGGGAAGTTCTGTAGTCACGGCCTACCCTCTGCGAGAGATCCTCCACAACCGAAAGCAGAGGGCGAATTGCAAAATGGGCGGTGGGCTGGGGAATTCAACCTAAAATTCAGACTCAGACCGCCATCAAAAGTCGGTCAAGGAGTTAAATGCCGAGTGGACTCCGCCACTCCGGAAGCCGAAGAAGCTCCGCGTCTCCTTGGACCTTGTTCTTTGATGGTTCCTTCAGTTGGAGGCCTTGGTGGAGTTGTCTGGTCTCCCCAACCAACGACGTCCTCCAATCGTGTGGTTGCCCTCGAGTTCAAGGCCACGAATAACATAGCGAATATGAGGGCTCTTTGGCGGTTGCGCTCGCTTGGCGTTGGACATTCGGCGTCTCCAAGTCAAGGGAGACTCCTGCGGTCATCAATCAAGCGGAAGGAGTTCAATGTTACGACCCCACCATGGCGGCGTACTGGCGAGGTCCCAAAAATGGGCGTCATTTGAAGGCATGGGATATATCCATGTCCCCGTGCGACAATCACCTTGCGGACGGGCTTTAGCGACTTGCGTCCTCAAGGGCTCCTGTTCCGGTCGGAGTCTTTGAAGAAAGGCTATCACGACCATCCATCACGGCCCCGATTCGGTGGGGGCGATGGTGTATTGTCGCGGCCCCGATTCAGAGGGGACGACAAAAAGGCCGTTCTGACCTCGGCTCAGTGGAGAAGGCGGCACTGCCGTTGTCATGGCCCCGATTACGGGGAAGATAGCGTGCGCCTCAAATTTCGTGTCAGGAGGAAGATGGCGGTCTTTGCCAAGCCGCCGCCGAGAAAAGCTTGACCCAATGAGTACCCAGGCGAGCACCGAGTGGTCGCCGCTGGCCGCCGAAAGATCGATGGATGGATCCTATCCTAGCCTTCTGCGTGACCAAGTGATCCCGACGATGATGCCTCGGTGAGAAGATTGCACGAAAGGCCAAGTGCTATACCACGGTAGGTGGGGACCTATATCGCCAGGCGTAAACGAATTCTCTTGAAGTGCATCACTCGGGAAGAGGAGCAACCGCTCTCGATATCCATGGGCGTGTCTTTGGAGCCATATGTCCGTAGAACGGCTGGTCGATAAAGCGTTCGCTAGGGATTTTATTGGCCTCGCCTCCGGGATGCTTGCGGTGGTGAGGACATCTGGCTTGTCGATTCTTCGCCAGCAAATCCACCGACCGGCCAGCTCGCAAACCATCCCGCTCTGGCCGTTTGCGTGCAGAAATGAATATCTGAGTCCATTCCCACGGGCCCGAGGGGCTTCACCCACCTCTTAAATGCGCCATCGATAAGTTTACGAAGTGGGTTGAGGCCGAGGCGGTGCGTGCCATCACGGCATTGCCGCCGCCAAGTTTATCTTGCGGGATCTTCGCCTGCTTTGGAGTCGCCAATCGCATCATCACCGACAACGGGGCCCAATTCACCAGTGCGGCTTTCCTGGAATTCTGCGATGAAATGAGCACCAAGGTATGCTTTGCTTCGGTGGCCCATCCCATGAGCAATGGGCAGGCAGAACGCGCCAACGCGCTGGTGCTGAAGGGCCTCAAGACAAGAGCATTTGATCGGCTTCACAAAAGAGGCGCGCGGTGGACGGAAGAGCTCCCGGCAGTGTTGTGGTCGCTCCGTACCACACCCAGCCAGACCACGGCGAGACGCTTTCTTCACGTGTACGGGCGAGGTCGTTCTCCCTCCGAGTGTCGCTCGATTCCCGTAATCTCGGCGTTCAACGAAGAAGACCAAGAGGATCTCCGTGAGAAGATGTCAACCTTCGGAGGAGGTGCGGATCGTCTTTGCTCTCCGCTACGCCTTCTGACAAAGTCTCGGCGGTACCACGCCACCCGGTCTCTGAAGAACATTGGCGATGGCGACACAGTTCTGCAGAGATTCAGACGCATGCTGGGTTGCATAAACTGTCTCCCCGATGGGAAGGCCCCTTTAAGGTGGTCTCAGTATCTCGGCCCGGGGCGGTCCGGTTGGCCACTGAGGACGGCGAAGAACTGACGAATTCCTATAACATAGAGTTGTTATGAAATTCTATCCTTGAAGGAATTATAAGTGCCCATTGCCGCCCTGTCGACCTTAAGGTAAGATTCTCCCTTGGCTGGTTGGTGGCTTCTGGCGGTTAGTAAGGTTGTTGCCTAGAAGGCTTCCAATTTACCATTGTTGTTCCTTTCTGTGCCCTGGCGGCAAGTTTTTTTTGCGTGAATGTCGCTGGTTCCGTATGTTTGCTAATTCCTTGATGATCTACTGAGTCACCTGGTGTCTGTGTCCGACAAGGACGGGTGACCGGAGGGCAGGCTAGATGCGATGCTCAAACGCGGCTCGCGCTTTGGGTTGGCTCCTCAAGCACCACCGTTGTCACCGCGAGCATCGTTAGTCTAGTACCCTCCCGAAGCCCGCACTTTGACGACAAACACCATGGTTCGATCTCCAAAAAATCGCAAGGACTTAGAAATCAAAAAGGGACCGGCTTACTCCATGCGGGGACCTATATCATTCGGTTTTACCTTGCATATGCCTACTCATTCTGTTAGTAGCTGTGCACCAAGGCGTGGAGTCTCCAATTCCTCTTCGTGGTCGCCCAGAAGCTCGGGGGCTGGTCGCCCCAAGTTTCTTCGTGGTCGCCCAGAAGCTCGGGGGCTGGTCGCCCCAAGCTTCTTCGTGGTCGCCCCAAGCTTCTTCGTGGTCGCCTCGAGCTCCTTCGTGGTCGCCCCGAATCTTCTTCGTGGCCGCCCAGACGCTTGGGGGCTGGTCGCCCAATGATATAAAAAAGCAAGATAAGTGCTTCATACCGCATTTTTGACCATTTCCTTATGTGCATGCGCTAAGATGGGTCAAGTTACGCGTGATTGCCGCAAGTACTAAAAATTAACGGCCCCTCGTGATACAAGGAAACGTGCTAAAGCGTTAGCGATCGGCGCGGCCAAGCGCCCGGAGTGCAAGTTAGACGTGGTACTCAAACACGGCTCGTACGCCTCGGGTTGGCTCTCTGAAGCACCGTTGGTTGTCACCGTCGAGTGCCGCCGGTCTAAAAACACTTTCGGAAACTTGTTGCCTCGCCACGCTACGTTGCAGCGCGTTTTCGGGTGATCATCAGGGTCCAAGTTCTAGAATAGTGTGAACCGAGTGGCAATCCCGCGCAAAAACCAAATGCTAGGATCGGGCTACATCTAGCGTTTCCTGGTAGACTCGAGGTCGTTTACGCCTAAGTCCCGTATGGCTTGTGTGATCCTTACTTGTGTTTGCAGCGAACACGCGTAATCACTGGCGGAGCTCAGGGGTACTGCCCTAACCTAAGCGTTCCTCAGGCATTCCAGCTAAGCTAGAAGGCTGGCCGCCTGACGGTTTAACCTAGCAAACTTGATCACACAAAACGAATGAACATGCAAAATAGTACCGAACCCAGAAATATCCGATCTGCTAAGTACCGCTTAAGTGTTTGTACATGCAGGTGGATCAAACAAAAGAAAGAAAAGCAAAAAGAACCAAGAGGCTGCCCGGCCCATCACTCCTCGCCGCCAACGTCGAGGTCGTCATCCTCTTCGCCTTCCACGGCCAGAGGGGTGGAGACATCCATGACCGGCTGCTCAACTTGCATCGACCCGCCACGTGCTTTCGGTGCACACAAGACCCTCGCTTCGCCTCACGCCACATCTCCTCGACGCCGATTATTCTGCGCCATGGGATCAAGGGCGTCATGGTAACCCAAAGAGTTAGCGTATAGGTCGCGGGTCATGATCGCGACCTCTCGACCTTCTCAGTGGAAGCGGCGGCTAAGGCCACAGCGATCCCGGGCGCCTCCGCGGCTGGTTGGTCGCGTGGGCGAATGCGCCGTGAGTCCTCCAATGGCGAGTTGAGGCCACCCCAAAGGCTCGAGCACCTCTTCGTGCGGCTGAAGGCCTTCTTGAGCATGGCGATGTTGCGCCACAGCGGAAGGACTCCAACTCCGAGGTCTTGGCGCCGTCTCCGCCCTCTGCGCCGATCCTCGGCCCTTCAGCCGCGTCTGCATGGCGGCGGCGGTTCTCTCTGCGCGCAATGCCTCTGCCGTGTCCGCCCTCACCGCCTCATGCAGCTGGCCGCCTCACCGACGCATAACTGTTGGGCGATGTCGGCCTGTGCTGGCGGTACATGGCAAGGCGGTGCCAGTGAGCCGTGCAAGTCCTCGAGCCCGATGAAGAGCTCGGCGTGGCGTTCAGCGGGAGCAATGGCGGTCCGGGGGGCGAGGCTCTGTAAGTTCAACCTTCATTAGTTATGGTTTTGGTGTTAATGACAAATCTAATCTTGTGTTAATGACAAATCCAATATTAAAGTTTATCCCCTAATGCGATATTGTTATTAATGACAATCTTATATCGAGACTAACTTGTTTATTTAGAATATCTTTGATTAGTCTCATCGCATTGAGTAATGGAAAACCCAAGGTATGTACGCGTATTCATTATAACATAAATTGTATATTTTGGATTCAAGTTAAAGTATGAACATTCCCATTGAAATAACCACAAAATGTGCATCATGTTTCCCAATCCATATATTACATGGATGCACATATTTAGGGGGAGTTCACACTCTAACTTGAAGAGTCAATTTAAATGATAATTTAAATTGAGTTCATTTGTCTCATTAATCATTAAAGAACACTTCATCATGTGTTGATGATGTTCCGTGATTAATTGAGGACAAATGGATAGTTCTTAAGTATATTAAGCATGTGTTGCATTATTATACTTAAGACACATTTACAATCATTTCAATTGATTTAGGTTGTGCTCAATTGATCTAAAGGCATCCATTATGTGTTAATGGAGTGCAAGAGATAATTGAGACAACCATGCATCTTGGACTAATAAGTTTCATAAGTTATGTTTGAGTTAGGTCCAAAGATGAATGAGATAATGAAAACGGGACAAGGACGGCATCATGAGTTGATGGGCGTCAAGAGTGGATCCCGAAGAGGAGTCGAGTAGAGATCCCGGGGGAGTATCAAAGTGATGATCATAAAGACCCCAAAGGGATTGCTTGTCTTGCGGCGAAGGTATAACTAGATAGGCTAAGGACTTTTGTAGTCTTTGAGTCTAGTTCTTTTATCGCCGTACTATTAAGAGGGGTTGCCTCTTTCGCTTGAGTTTCATCATGTGTTGGTGATCTCAATCCGCATTCATTCAAAGCTCAAACCATTTGGATTTGGTTTTTGCATAAAGTTTAACCATTTGGCATGTGTTGTGAATGGGTTAAGAGTTATGCTTGGTTGTTTGGTTTATGCTCCGATTTGCATGTGTTGCAAAGAGGAAGAGCATTTGCATTTGGTTTTCGCATAATGCTTTGATTTGCATGTGTTGCAAATAGGATAAGCTAATGCGTTGACTTTTGTGTGAAGTTCACTTTTGCATGTGTTGCATTAGTTGAAGCTTCACGTTTTGGTTCGCAAAACAATCTTTATAAAACCGTGTTGTTGCTTGGAGCTAAGTTTTGCATGTGTTGCAAAAGGAGAGAGCTCAAGCATGATTTAGTGTTTGTGTGGTTGTATGAGGCTAGAGGCTTGCATGTGTTGCGAGTAAAGAGCTCATACATGTGATTTGGTTATAGTTGACGTTTGGTTTTGGTGTTGCATGGAACCAAAGAATTGCATGTGTTGCAATTAGAGTTCATGCACCTTGATTTGGTGTTGCTCGGAGCTAGACTTTTGCATGTGTTGCAAAGAGTAGTGCTCAAGCATGAAATGTGTTGATTGCGTTATTTGCAAGTTCGTTGTGCGAATAAACTGAGGTTTATGAGTCCGGAATTCCGAGAGCATGTGAGTGGGGCTTGCAACGGTGTTGACAAGTTGACCGGGTCTTGTGTTGACCTTCACATGGCTAGGGGATTAATCTCATAAACTAGAGTTTGATTAAGCTTATACGATTTGCAAATAGTTTTTGAGTCGATTCGAAATGTGTTTTTGCAATTTGGGTTGAATTCTTTGAGCATGGGTTGAATTGGTGCAAATGTGTTTTGCGTGTGTGTGATCATGTGTTGATCATCATATGGCTCAAAGAATGGGTTTCGGTTTTGGAGAATCGCTTTTGAGTTGAATTGTGAAATTCTCCATGGGGGGGTGCAACTGGCCGAGGCCGGTCGAGCCGACTGCTCTGCGGTGCAACCGCCTGGCCGGTGCAAAATTTCCAGTCGTGTGTGTTCTGTTGGAGGCGGGCGCGGCCGGCCGGTCCGTCGGGCCGGGTCTTGTGGCGACCGCTCGTTCCTCGGCATAATATTTTCGATGTCGTGTTTTGCGCTGGTTGAGCGGTGCGATCAAGGTGGTCCGGTCGGACGGGCGTGTCTTGATCGGGCCGGTCGGCAGATTTTATTTTCAGTCGCGTTCGGTTTTCTTTGAGGATTGAGCAGGCGGTGCGGCCGGATTTGAGGTGGTTGGATCCGGCCTCAGCGGTGCGACAAGGAAGAGCGATGGTGCGATCGGCCGTGTAATCTGTCGGTTTTCCCGACCGTTGGCATGTGAGGCGGTCGGATGGGAGAGGTCCGGTTGGACCGGGTATGTCTTGATTTTCTGTTTGACCCCCAACGGCTAGTTTTCTTGTGGGAGGCTATAAATACCCCCTTGGGGGGCTTGGGGCAGGTGTTGGTGCTGTGTTTGAGTATTTGGGAGAGGTGTTGCATGTGTTGCACACTCTCAATTGGTTCTTGAGCTCAAGAGTGAGGCTAATTGCATGTGTTGCAATTAGTGAGTGGTTTGAGAGGCTCTTGTGCATGTGTTGCACTTGAGTGAGGTCCTTGTGCATGTGTTGCACTTGGTGATCACCGGAGCGCGTTCGTTGTGCTCGGTGAAGTTCAGCGAAGGAGCGGCTTGTTGCTCTTGGAGGTTGCCGACTCTAGACAGGCGTGAGGCGTCGTCTTGGCGCGGAGCTCTCGAGGTGTGAAGCCCGCAAGTTTGTGAAGGTTCGGGTTGAGCCTCTGGCATAGCGTGAAAAACCACGACTAGTGGAAAGAGGCGGGTGCTCGAGCGGGAGCCGGTCCAAGTGTGGGCTAGCCTCAACGTGGACTAGGGGAGACCGGCAAGTCTCCGAACACCACGGAAAAACATCGGTTGTCCCTTGTCTCTTTACTTTCAAGTATTTACCTTTGCATATTATCAATTGCTTGAATGTATTAGAATTGCTTAGTATTAATTGATTGTTCAATTTAGCAATTCAAGATTAGAGACATAATTTAGATAGTGCACATAGTGAGCCTAGTTGATTTAGGCCTAAATTATCAAAACCGAGTTTATCGCTTCCGCATTAAAATTGTGTAGGTTTTGACATAGGGGTCGATTAGAGCGAATTGATTAATGAGCGATCGAATTTTGTAAATCGCCTATTCACCCCCCCTCTAGGCGCATCCTCGACCCTCTGAGCTCCGGGCGCCGGCGCTAGGATCATCCATTCGGCCCTCTCGTGGCGGGCCGGAGGCACTGGCGGAGGTGCTTGGCGCCGGTGGCACCGGGCGTTTCGCCCTGGCGCGTCTGAGGACCGCCTTTGGCGGTACCCTCAAGCCGAGACCGGCCATTGGGAGTGTCGACCACCTTGTTGGGTGGTGGCACAGGCTCCGTGGTCGAAGAGTGTGCCATGACGCTGAGGCCGGCCGAGGAGAAGACGTCGGGCGGGCGCCATGAGGCGGCGCACCGGCGATGAAAGTCGAGATTGGGCGGCTTGTGTGCCGCCCTGCGAAGATCCGCCACGACAGAACTCGTGGCGGCTGAAGTCTGGCCCGCGTCCACGTGGGCCCTTTTTGGATCCGGGCCCGTGGTGTCCGGGGCAAGTGATCGTTTGCCCGCGGCCCGATCGCTGGCGGGGGCCATGTCCCTGATCACCAGCGGGCCCCGTGGAGTCCATCGGCGGGAGTAGCCTCACGACTCTTAGGCGCTCCGCGTGCTCCAGATCGGCGAGCGGCTGGGCCACCGCCGGAAAAGGGGTGCCGGTCGGAACCGGCTGCATAAGCACAGCAAGCCATCGGCCCTGGAGCTGCTCATCCAAGTTTCCCACGCCTGGCAATGAACGAAAAGTAACTGCTGGTTGGTAGGAGACCACAAAAAGAAGCATGTGCACGAGAAAAAGCTAAAGAAGAACAAAGACTCACGTCCAAGACCACGCGTCGCGTTAGGTCGTCGTCGCCGTGTGTCTTGCCATGCGGATTTGACGCGGCGGCGAAGAGGGCCGATTCTCCAGCCACGAAGTCGGGCTACCACCCCAGATAGTCCGGCTTCCGCAATTGGAGGATGCGGGTCGCCATTCTTGCTGAAGCTCCGCCGTCTCCTCGACTGGCGAGTTCCAGTCCTCGGAGGCCTCCGCCGCCCCGGCAGGCACGTCCAAGGCGTCAACGCCACTGTTGTCCTTGATGTACAGCCATTCGCTGCGCCATGACTTCCAGTTGGACCTAGGCTGGAAAGAGATGTAGCGGGAGGCCATCCCGTCCCGCAGACGGAAGTAGCAGCTCCCACTACCTCATTATCGTTGGAGGTGCGGCAGAGGAAGAAATGGCGGAAATGCGGAAGATTCGGCATCACCCCCATGAACATTTCACAGAGGTGTGCGAAGATGGAAAGAAAGACAATGGAGTTGGGGGTGAGGTGAAGGTGGTGGGTCCCGTAGAAGTGAAGGATGGTAAGGAAGAAATCGAAGCAGGCGGGGCAGGCCACCATCATAGCCCAAGTATGGATAAGGATTTCGTCGGAAGGCACATGGCGTGGCGGTCCCCTTGAAGCGGAAGGTGCCCTCTGGCGCTAGGATGGCCATCCTCCCCACCGCATGGGCGTCCGCGGTGGAGGCGGGGATGGAGGGTGCCATGGAGATGAAGAAAGGCTGAGGTTTTTCAAGCAAGAAGGTTGAAGAAGCGAAAGTTAGGGGTGCGCAAGGAAGAAGAAGGCATAAACCGTTTGGTACCGTTTGGTACAGATGAACCTATCTATATATGCGCCCCAGCACCGACGGTTCGCGAAGAGACAAGATCGTGCGTCGCCTCGGGTCCCGAGAAAAATCTGCAGATACGCGGGGGGAACCGAGGCGGTCGTATCCTCATGAGTGGTGGCCCCACCCAGGAGCCTGCTAAGCATTTAATGAAGGTTCTAAAGTAAGCTTTGATGCGCTCCCTGGCGGGCCCGGCTCTTGTCACAACTCTGCTGCTTGGGATACCCTCTCCGCCGCTGGCAGCAGCAACACGGCGGTCAACATGACAGACCCACGTGGCACCCGGCGGCGGTGGGCGAGCACGCCTCGCCGCCTGCAGTAAGCCCACGTGGCGCCCGACGCGGTGGGCGAGCACGCCTGCCGCCCGGCCAGAAGCCCACGTGGCGCCCGGCGGCGGTGGGCGAGCACGCCTGCTAGCCCTGTCATGAAGACAAAAAGGTGGTGCGAGGTGGCTTCACCTCGAATGCTCCTTCCTTGTCGTCGGATTCTGGCGGCAGGACAATGATGTCGACACATCAACTGCAAGGATTTCGCTACAAGCCCATTCCTCTCGCGCCTCTCACCAACCCGTCAAGAAGGGGTCACATCCCGGCGGACGGTGCGGCCATGCGTCGACATTTAATGAGGCCGGAGGAACGGGACAAAGACAGAAGGAGTAATAAATGTATCAGATCAAGATGATGACCCTCCTTTTACCTACTCCTGTTAGCTTTGGCCTATATAAGGGCCTCGGGTGCATGGGAAAGGGGTCGAGCATTTGAGTAGTGTTGCATCCGAGCAAGCAAGGGCTCATGACATAGTCTAAGAGAGAACTTATAACCCGAGAACTTTGTCTTGGCTTTGCACACTCTCAAAACAATCTAGCGAGAAGTAAGGCTATTACAGGAAGAAGGGGCTGAACTTGGGTAAAATCTTTGTGTCATCCCTAGTTCATAGCGCCGGAATCCCTCGCGGGGAGTCTCTAGGGTTTTCACCCTCTAGGTTTAGCCACCATGAAGACGCCTCCTTCCCAACCAAACCCGGTCTGAGACTCAGGACTGTCAGTGGAATCTGGCAAAGGCAAGTGGTCCCGAAGGAGGAGGCGGCGGGTCCCGAAAAGAGGAGGAGGCGGCGAGCCGGCGACGACGGGTCCCGGGAGCAGGCTCCGGCGGCGGCGGCGGAGGCTCAAGACTAGGGTTAGGGCTTTCGGGTTGGGACTTGGGCGTTGGGGAATTGAACGGGGAGGCAGAGAGCCAGAGGGCAGAGACTAAGGCTTGCGGGTTGGGGTTGCCGGGCCGGGCTGCGCTTGTTTTGTTGATTCGGATATCCGGTCGGATAATATCCGTTTACCGCAGCGATTCGGTCGGATATCTCGCCTCCCGTATCCGTTACCGAATCCGGTAGTAAGTATCCGGTTCCGTATCCGAATCCGGCCGGATACGGTTTTTTTTTCTCGGATACGGTTTTTAACGGATTCGGTACCGGATCGGACGGGATTAACCCGTACCATTTTCACCCCTAGTCTCTCCCGATAGATTTACTTAATCCGGCCTTTCTGTTAATGGATGGATATTCAGGTCCAAAAAGAGATTTTCAACCTATCAAAAACGAACGGGCGCTCTTTCATTTTGACAGAATTTTCCATTAAGTTAAATACACGTTATAGGCATGATCCCGCTGACCTCCACTCATCTCTCCCTCTCTCGTCTCCTTTCTCTTTCTCACCTCTACTGTCTTTCTCTCGTCCCCATCGCTGCCGCATCAGTCACAACTCCACGTGCCTCTTTTGCTGTCCCTTGTCCCCGCCTCACCATGCTACTAGCTACCCCTCTACAATTGTACACCCTATCGAACCTAATATTCTCTCAGTCCTTGCCTCGTTGTTCTGCCCTTCACTGCCGCCCACCGCTCTCCATCGCCACCCATTGTCGACCACTCATTGCCAGAGCATGGTGTGAGCGAGAGAGAGAGGTGAGATTAAGAAAACACGAAATCTAGGAGAGTGGAGGGACCAACCGGAGATTGTACCTCGCCGAACGCAGCCATCGTCGCTCGCCAGTCACCTCCCACGCCGTCGCTAGGCATGAGATTGGATCTGACCACTGTGCATAAGAGACGAGACCGGCAAGAAGCTCTAGCCACACTCTAGCCTCCACCAAATCTAATGGCTCTCCACCTCATCTAGTGTGGACACAGCCACCGCGCAACCTGTTGCTTGCAAGAAAGAGTAGAGAGATTGAGATGTGTGAGAGAGGAGAGGGTTAGTGATCCAACGGTTGTAAACTATACTATTGAATCATAAAAAAAATGGCATATTGTTTCCAAGATTTTCTTTAAATCCAAGTAGGCCATAATTTTTCGAGAACACCCAATAATAAGATGATGAGATTTATAAAATGCACCATGACAAGATTGACCTTTTTTCCCCGTGAAGGACCATTTGAGTGAATGAAGTACCATGAAAACTCTAGCGAATCTCGCAATGTATGTTGTTTTGTAGGCCGTTCATGTTTGTGAATGTTGCAGGGGAGTTTTGGGTTCAAGCAGGAGCACACCCAGCATGGTTCGCTGGTGTGCTGAACACCCAAAAATTTTGGTAAGAACATAGGTACTTTACAAAAACTAGCTGTGCCTAGTTGGTTAGCTAACCTCTAAATCATTCAGCTTTATTTTCGATTCCTACAAGCCTCAAATTCCATATTTTCTCTCTCTTTGTAGTTGAGATCTTGTTTCTCTGTTACTGTATGATGCATTTTTTTCGCTGCATTTCAGAAACATGTAAGGCCATTAAGATTTAGCAATTTTATTATTGTATGTTCCCATAGCTTCCATCTTCTCTATGATTTTTTTTTCAAAAATAATATTGTATCTTCTAAGTTGATAACACAACTAATTAGGCGCACATCACTTTTTACACCTAATATTACTCTTAATTATTTTGAGATGTGGTTTTAGATTGAACAATTTGTACTTTGAGTTTTGTTATTGCGGACCTTGACATTTCCCATTGAACATGTGTTTGTTAACTTTGAACATACATCATGGAAACTCTGGATCAGGCCCGCCGATGGCCAAGTGCCATCTAGGCACTGGCACAGGGCCCCCAAATTTTACAGGGCCCCCATGCGCGACGGTTCACCTGCAAGGCTGAAAGCTGCAACTCGCCAATCGCCATGCATGCAGATGCAGTCCAGCGCCAGTGCGGCACGGCTCTTCGCCTCTTCATTTCGCTAGCGGCACGAGTGACGAGTCACGAGTCCACGACGAGTCGATGACGGTTCATATGCCTACTCAATCAGTCGATCTCATCTCTGCGACTGCGTTGCGACTGCTCTTAGTGCTCTGAGCAAGACGCCAAGACCCACACCATCACGTCACGTGGGATTTGGGAAGAGACAAGAGTTCAAGTCTTCAAGAAGAAGCAGATTAGCAGAAGCCAGAAGGTACGTACAGCCACGCCTTGCTCGGCGCCAGCTTTACTGGTGGATTTAATTTCTCGCTCAGTCGGTCTTCTTTGTGTGTTTTCAAACCATGATTATATCCTTGTCCGCACTACCGCTTAAACTTTTGGTTTCTTGTTTACTTCAGATAGACTGCGATCCTTGGATGATAAGAGTTTCATGGCTGCTTGTGTTAATATTAAGGATGCACTTAAGAGTGGAGAACACAAAGATATTGATGGGCAGGAATTGTTTGGGGAGTTAATTTTCATCCAAGATTTACTCAAGGAATCTATGGGTCCTCTTGATATTCTGAAGTTTTTGAAAAAGCGTCCCTTTTATCCTAATGCTATTATTGCATATAGAATTTTGTTAACCATTCCGGTTACTGTTGCATCTACAGAAAGGAGCTTTTCTAAACTCAAGTTGTTGAAGTCCTACTTGCATTCTACTATGACACTAGAAAGACTCAATGGGTTGGCAATGATAGCACTTGAAAATGATGTTTTCGAGAAGATTAATAATGAAGATATAATTGAAGATTTTATTTCAAGAAATACTAGGCGGATGATGCTTTTTAGTAGAACATGAGGTCAGTACTATCTTGACTCTTTTAGCATTGATATTTGATATGTTCCTAAATTTTGTAAGAAAAAGCACATATTAAAGTTATATAATTGTTTGAAAGTATGTCTTATTTATAGTACACATGAATTTTTCAAATTTTAGAGCCTCAATTGGCATTTCGCTCCGGGGCCCCAAATTTCTGGAGACGGCTCTGCTCTGGATCTGCCACTGAGCTCAAGGTTAAGGGAAAAAAAACTCAATTGCTGGTCTTGCCTATAGAAATATACAGAGGCATTAGTTTTCTCTTTTCTTCGCGTAAAATCTCGAGCGAACACATGCGGGTGCAGTTCTTTAGATCGATCAGAAAGGTGATGTGAGATACTACTAACCTCTTACTTCTTCTTCTTCTTCATTTTGAAGAGAAATACTAACCCCTTGCGTAGTTTGGAGATTGGATGGATAAACACATCTCGTAAGATTCCATTTCCTTGATTGCCGTCACAAACACAGAGGGAGGCAGAGATTGAGGAATATATGTATCATGCATGGGACCAAATGCCAGGTACTAAGATTTTCAGCTGGATCTGTCGCATTCGTTCCCCTGCAGCTGCAGTGCCACACACATATTGTATACTTTGTTTACTTATTTATTTGTTAGAGAAGCAGAACGAAATGAAAATACAGTGTGTTAAGCCAAGTATACAGCATGAAGGAGTTTGGATTTAGTTAGGTTTTTAGCTCAATGACCTCTATCGTGCACATATTATTTTGTGGCGTACTTTTTTTTAAGACTACTGTGCATATAGTATTATACTCCATGGTTCATTGCATAAAGTCAAAAGTGAGGAACTTACATATGGGGCCTTCTGATTAAGCTCTGCAGATATACATGCATCGATCTCTCTGTTACTCATGAGTTCTACCATCTATGTACGCAGGCGTCTTCTGCAAAGGTCAATTGCAGGTAGACCTGGGAATTGGGAATCTAAAGTGCTGGGTCGACATGGTATAGTGGCCCTGCAGACCTATAAATCAGATTCGATGAGTGGCATGGCAGATCGCATCATGTTTGGGCTGATCTACCACGATTTTTTTTTTTAGATAAAGGATAAAAATCCGGTCTCTGCAAAAGCACACAACCGAGTTGTACAACGATCTACCACGATAAGATGTTTTAGTAATAAGCTTAACCCATCCAATTAACCCATCATTACTCTTCAAGCCTAGCCCATCTATATTTTTTCTCTTCTTACTCCTCCCTCTCCTCTTCGCCTCGCCAAGAACAACCTCTCCGCTCGCTACTGCTCGCCGGCTCCCGCTGTTGAGATCCTCGATGTTGCCTCACCCTTCTCCCGGTCCTGCCATCGATTCACTTCACCAGTTCGTTGCTGCCGATATCACATCCTTCTTCCTCGCTTGCCGTCTCCAACAACGCCAGCTCACTCCACCAGTTCGATACCGTTAATGCCACATCCCTCTCCCACGCCTACAACGCCATCTCGTTCCACAAGTACGTCATTGCTGATGTTAGGTCCCTCTTCCACACCTACGTCACTGTCTCCACCGACACCGTCTCACTCCACTAGTCTGTCGCCATCGGTGTCGTGTCCATCTTCCGCACCCAAGCCACTGGTGTTGCATCCATCTTCCACACTCGAGCCGTCATCTCTGTCGACGATGTCTCACTCCACCAATTCGCTGTCGCCCATGACTCCCTCGTCGACGTGCCGTGTTTGTGCCAGCCGGCATGAAGATAGCCTTACGTGCCTCAGACTGTGCTTGAGCCTCGCCGTTGCGGTCCGTCATGCTCTTGCCGTGCCGCGCGTGGCACGGCCCAACTCCTAGCACTTTGCAGCTGCTACTCGCTGATCTTCCTAGCCCGACTACTCGACCGATTGATCGATCAATGCTGCTTATTCTGATATTAAACAACTCTTGATCTTGTTCGTGGCTTCCAACTCAACGCTCGCTCGCTAGCAATGCAAATTACCAACTTGCGAAAGTGGTCGTTGGTGTCGAACTCCGTTAGGCTGTGTCCATAATTTAGCTGCCTGCAAATCGAGCCATTCTTAATTATTCCCAGAAAGGCAAGCAGTTCGCTGTTAGCTATAGCTAAGACCCTGCTTAAGCCTCCCTGAACGGATTAACAAACATATAATTCGTCTCTGCTAGCTCGGCAAATGCAGTGACATCCCACCAAGATCGTCTGTCATCTATATGCTAGCTAGCTTGATGCAACTAAAACAAATCATCTTGTTTAATTTAATTTTGTCCCTGCTAAAGTGCTAAGCTGTCTTGCATCCTCTCACTGCCACGTTTGTTCTTGACTGATCAACGAGTCGAGAGATAAAGCTAGGGCTATTGGTGTTGGCTTAGCTGCTCCTAACCCCTGCAACACCCTAATCATTTGCTTGCCTCTTCCATTCCAGGCATCAGCAACCAACCCCCCGTAAACTACACCCCAACTTGTGCTGCTGCATCGATCGATCATATACGCCATCGATCTCCCTCGCTTCTTGATCAACAACTCGTGCTCTCTCTCTCTCATGGGGAACACGCCGTCGTGCATACCGCTGGCCCCCGTGTCCGGCTCATCCTTGCCGTCATCGACGGCCTGCAAGGTCATCCACGTGGACAGCACGGTCACGCGGCTCGCCTGGCCGGTGCGTGCCTCGGATCGCAGCTCATGCTCGACAATCCAGGCCAGTTCGTCTGCGACTCATGCCGCCTCGCCGTCGGCTGCCGCGTGCCGGGCGTCGCCGTGGACGAGCTCCTCCAGCTGTGCCGCGCTTACTTTCCTCCTCCCCATGGACATGCTCTACTCCGTGCTCACCGGCGAGGAGATGGCCGCGCTCTCTAGCTTCCACGCAGCCACGGCGGCCTCGTCGTCGTGGAAGAGGATCACCACCGCCGCTCGTAGTAACGCCAGCCTCGGCGGGAGAGGAAGCGGCAGGCCGAGGGACAGCAACGATGATGTCAAGATCTTTTCGGTGCTCGGCCTGCAGCTTGACCACCAGGCGGATCACGACGGTGGTCAAGCCGAACACACGATCGCTCTAGCCAAGTCGAGCGGTGGCGCGGGGATGAGGCGGCACCGGTCGTGGCAGCCGGTGCTGGATACCATCGAGGAGGTGCCGTGACGCGGCGGTCGCCGGAGAAGTAAGCAGCTTTGCTTTTGCTAGTGTTAAGCAGCTAGCCTGAGCTGGCTCTCAAGTGTACATTAGCTTGCTTCTACTTATTTTTTCCCCTTTTGTTTTTGTAAAGTTCACAAATTTTGGCTTTATGTGATATTGATAAATCTGTTCTCGACTTTTGTGCCAGAAGGTAAGGACACCAATTCATTGTATATTATTTCAGAATCCACAAGTACACAACAAAAAAAAAATCCTCCTGCTGAAGACACCAGTTTTATGATGTTTTTCCCTCCACAAAAACATTGAATATGCCAATACAGAATTTTCCGGGTTTTCAATGTGACCTTTTTGTGCATAAAAAAGGATGAAAATGAGATCATTTTGGTTCCTATTTTCGTTTGCCTGTGTCGTGTACTCGTGTTTTGCCCCTCAACATATGTCCCATGATTGGTTGGTGTGCAAGTGCGACTGTGTGGCCAGACGGTGCGCAGGTTGCAGAGAGCGTATAGTACTACAGTAGTCCGAAATGGCCCTTGTATTATGGCAAGACGAATTTGATCATGAAATTTTATATATAGATAGGGTAAGGTAAGATGTATATCCATAATTTTTTTCAGAATTTTTTGAAACTTTTTTTAGTTCGGTTGCACCGTGGTTTCACCAATGTGTGTGATTGCACTGGATATTTTTCCTTGTATTATTAGCTCATGTTGCTTTGAAGCAAACAATGATGTATCGTCTACCCTGACACCAATCTTGGATGGATAATTCAGTGGCCAGCTTCTTTACGATTGAATTGTTACGAGATAAACTACCGGGGTTGTCTATTTATAAGATGGTTGAAATTTTCTTGGGAGAAACTAGCGCTCGGACGTCCGATTTCTGTTCATCCCATCGGACATCTCTTGCAACATTTTTTATCAACGCGTGAAACATTTTTTTGAACACTTGTAACATCCGTTTATTGTAGCGAATTTTACTGTTTGTCGAAGAAAAATGTTTCACGCGTTGTAACAAAATGATGCACATGAAAAAAAAAATGTTACAGTGCGTTCGAAAATTTCAGACGTACGAGTACAAGTCATTCTGAATTTTCTTAAGCATAAATCGTTTTTTCCCTATTGGATCAACATTTAATGATATGAATCATATCATATGATACGTCAATCTAGATCCAATGGTCGAGGGAAAAAATCGGCCCAGTCCATTAGTCCAACTGCCGACGTTTTCCCGCAAAACCCCGCCGGCACCGCTGATTCTTACGCGAAAATCACTGCCAGGTGGTCCCACTCATATATGGCCCCGCATCTCAGTCGCCCCCTGGTTCCCCGTGCAACTCCAACCAGCTCGCTCACCGACACGTGGGCCCATCACTTCCGGACCCACCTGTCATTTACACCACCCCCAGGTCACCTCGCGTCCCTCGTCCCCACCTCCTCCTCCTCCCGACACAACGACGCTCGCGACCAAAGAGCGACATCGCGACACGCAACGGCGAGGCTAGGGTTCAGCTCAGGCGAGCCGCGAGCGCCTATGGCGGGGATACGGTGGCCGCCTGAGGACCCGGAGATCTTCCCGTCGCGGATGGTCGGCGGCGGCGGCTGGGTAGGCGGGGGCGCAGGGGGTCCCGCCGGCCCCCCCGGCGAGATGGCGTCCGACGACGACCGGTCGGTGGCCGCGGACTCGTGGTCCATCAAGAGCGACTACGGAAGCACCCTCGACGACGAGCAGCGGTACGCCGACGCCGCCGAGGTCCTGCTCGCGTCCTCCTCCTCCGCCTCCGCGGCCGCGCACTCCGCGTCGGTCACCGCCATCCCCTCCTCCGACTTCAGGTGAACTGATCCGTTCCGTTGCCACGGTTCATTGCTTCTTCTTATGCCGTGAAATGGGCGTGCCTCTGCGATCTGGTTCATTCCCATTCTGTTGGGGAAAGGGGAAGCTATTCTTTCGCCCTAAAGCATGCGATTTAGTCCAATGATCTCGCGGTAATTACATTTTGGTCCACGAAAAGATTTTTTTTTTGGGTCTACTCACTGGATTCAAATTTCGTTGTTGTGAATGTTGAACAGTTTGGACAAGGATGTCCCTGACTCTTGCGAAGTCGAGCCACCGATGCTGGGCTTGCAGAATTATCAGGATGGTGCTTACGCGGAAGACATTGCGAATTTCCATGAACGCAGCCACGCTGATGACTGGTAAGTTTCCGTGCATATGATCATGAACATTTAGAGCAAATTTTGGTTGTGTTATACCTTTGTCTTACCAAGGGAAAGCACTCGAGGACGGAAGTAACAAACTGTCTCTTTTCCATAACCATGTGATGCTACAGCTAGATATGATCAAACCGTAGCGTATTCACTTTCAAGTTTTGATATCAGCCAATATGGGGGGTATTATCCTTGTATTGGGGGTTTGGCTGGTATAAGCTGATGTCCACTGCCGATTGGCCAAATGGAAATAAAAACTGATACATTTGTCCTTTTCCTTTGTCTGATTACTACTTTGGACATACTAGCTTTTTTTCTTTTCTTTTTTTTTTGCAGCCATTTTCCAGTTTAGGAAAAGAAGCATATTGTGAAAAGTTCTACAAATTTTCTTGCTTTATAGCTTTGATGCTTATATTGCTGTTTATAATCAGAGTTTGAGTGAATTCCTTTGCAGGTTTGGTACTGAGGTCATTGATGTCCTCGTAGGCTGGACAAAAAACTTGTGTTCAAGCAAGGATTTGCCCAGCTGCAGTGTACTTGACATTGGAACTGGAAGTGGCCGACTCTTGCAGCAGCTTTCAAAGCAAGGGTATGCTAAAGAAATGGGAACCATGACTTGTCAACTTGTCATTTTCCATTTCGGAACTTCAATACATTGGCATTGAGTTGCTCCTTATTGTTTTCTAACAGGCTCTAGATAGACTGATTGGCTATCTTTCTGGTCTTGGATTTGCCATTCCCTACCTAAGTAGACCATATGATTTTCGGAGTTGTGAGATTTGGATGCCTACCTAATTATGGCAAATAGAGTCAATTTGATGATATACAGTTCCTATTGATTTATGTACTGTCTGTCTATGACATGTCCCAAACTTATGGGAGATGTACCCTAAAGAAAATCTTGGAAGCAGTACAGGGTCTGCTTGACTTAGTCATACAACACTGCTTTTATGGTAAAAAAAGGTTATTCTGGTATGGCATAGTCTCATGTTTCTTTCGAAAGGCCTTGTATTTTTAAGACTACAATAGACATCTCTATGGCATCAGAAGATTGTTCCTTTATGCATGTCACAAGTCACAACTTCACTTTGTTATTTGTTAGTGCCTCTTGGTGTTACTGATGTGTCAATGTACAGGTTTTCTGATCTGACTGGGATTGACTACAGTGAAGGTGCAATTGAGCTTGCTCGAAATCTTGCAATTCGTGATGGGTTTGAGCACATTAATTTCTTGGTGAGTTGATCAGCGGAGCTTTGGATGTCCACATTACATGATCATATTGCATGTCCTTTTTGTGCTTCAGTATATAATTTATCCTCCAGGACCATCTGGTTGTATCTTTGGTACAAAATTAGCATCTTTCAAGGTGACACAGCTAGTTATGCAGTCGTATTAAAAGTGCCTTAAAACTGAAATAGGAAGAAAGAACCATTTAAGTAAATATGACTGTTCCTGTTGCAGGTTGATGATGTGTTGGAGTCAAAGTTGGAGAGAAGATTTGAACTTGTGATGGATGAAGGAACGCTGGATGCAATTGGGCTCCATCCTGATGGACCAGTAAAGAGGTAAATGCATGTTCAGGTGTTGATATGTGTACCCTAATCTTTGTGACAAGATTTCTAGTAACCTTGGTTTTCATAGCAATGATTTAACAATCTAAATCGCTTGAAAATTTTTAATCAGTTAAGGATGAGACCACGTGTTGGTTTACATGTGGTTAATCTGTTCTCTTTTGGTACATTTCAGAATGATGTATTGGCAGTCAGTTGCTGGCTTGGTTTCCCATGGTGGCATACTGGTCAGTATTTCCATCTAAATTAGTGTATTTAACTAAAAAACTTTGCATTGGTTGGAACTTGGAAGTACATTTACAGCAAAACAAGCTGCCTGTTCATTTGAATTTAATCCCGTTTCACCTGTTACAGTAACTATTTCTTAGTCTTTTGGTGATTAGCATATCTCTGTACTAGAAAGATGGCTAAGCACAAGCTAGTGGATCGGCCCCTGATGTCACTTCCACATATGTCTAGGTTATCACATCATGCAGCAGAACCAAGGATGAGTTGGTGCAGGAGGTAGAGAACTTCAACCAAAGAAAGCTGGGTGCTATGGGCTCTGAAGGAGGGCTGGACAATGATGCTGCGGTGTTTAAGTACCTCGACCAAGTCCAAACTTACCCGAGCATGGATATTTCTTGCATCACAACCGTGGCTTTCCTGCATAATTGAAACATATATTATAGCCTTTTTTTTTGTTGCCTTTTTATCCCTAATCATACCTGTGAGTAACAATGTACCCCCATTACTGTTCGTCTTTCTGGACGATGTTTACTTTGTCGGATAGGTTCTTGTTCTGTTGCTTTGTTATGGTTGGATGGCTGTACTCTTTGAAAGCGTATCAAGCAACTATTACGATCAGATATACAGAAATTTCTATGCTCGGCGAACTGAATCAACAATCCACTGGTTAAGACACAATAAAATGGCACGAATGGATGACCAAGATTGAGATGTTAACCATAGAATACCCAGCTATTAGCTAGCTTCTGGTCAAACTATCAAACGGGCAACTATAAAGGTCTGTTTGGTAGAGCTCTAGATTTCAGCTTCACTTGAAATCTAAAACTTATAGGCTAAAATAAAGTGAGTTAAGTTTATATTTTTAGTCTAAAATATAAACAAGATAATCTATCTAAACATTCTTAATATCCTCACAGCTCCAGCTTCATGAATTTGGTAAAGTTAAAATTTTCAATTTTACTAGATTCTCAGAATCTGGAGAAGTTGAATCCCTGCCAAACAGGCCCTAAGTCAGACAAAATGCAAGGATCGCTGGAAGAAAAGAGGGGCCGTGAATAGATGGATTCAGAAACCAACGCATACTTCCTTCCATTTGCAAGTAATCTCTTCAGTACAAAGGAGGGCTGAACTTGATGCCGTGCAGCTAGAGAAGCTCACAGGTTACAGCATATGGGTTAGTAATCTGTTCTTTTCTCATATGTACAGAGCCACTACGTTCTTCTCTACGCACATAGAGGCGAGTGGCTTCAAACTATCTTACTATGTCGTCATGTACTCGAGCTTTTTTTTTCTTTCTCTATTTTTTCAAACCTTTTTTCTGTGATCTTTGCGTGAAGACACTGAAACATCCAGTGAGATCAGAGGTTGGAAGGCGTCGTTCTTGATCATGTCAGTAGACTGGCACAAGGCGTCATTGGGAGTGAATTGGCGTGCAGAATCGTCATCCATATCCGCTTCTTCTTCCCCCTCCTCGGTGTCTGACGAAGACATATAGGTTTCCCGGCATTCCTGCAGTGTTAAGTGATCTATATCCCAGAGTTATGCCACAGAAATGGTGTAGGTTGCTTGCTACTATATATGGAGAACTCTGCAGTCTGCACAGGTGTATTTTCTGATACTGATATCTGTGTTCTACTGCTAACCGAATAGGATTAGGACTGCAGTCGATGCAAAGTGATCATCAGCATCAACTACACCTGAGCAGGTTCCGACAATGGCAGATCATTCAGTGATGGAATTACCTGCTGGCGACGACGACGGTGGAATGCTGCCAATACTCTCACCATGACCAAGATTGGAAATAGAATTCCCGCAGTCCTCAGCACAAGAAGCTTTTTTGTTTGTGTTTCCCATTAGAAGCAGTGACGGACAATCAGATGCTTGCTTGAGTGTAACAACAATATCAAACTTCATAACGACAAGAAACCGATGATCTAGTAACACAATGCTCTGTTCACACATCTTACCGAAAATAGGGCCAATGAATACTCCCCATTCCCACCGATCATAAGAGGAAGTGTGTGGCGAAGAACTAGGAGTGCCATGAACTATTCCATCACAATGAATCAGAATTCAGAAAGGAGATAAAAGAAAACATAAGATTCAGGGTTGATGTGGGTGTTAGATACTTTTTGATGAACTCAAAGGCTATCCATCTGGATGTAAGAAACTCACAGCTATGGCGACAGTCCGGCAACACAGGGTGCTGCTTCTTGTCCTCATGGGTAAGTAGTCCTCGTAACCGTCATTGAAGTCGCGCTCCGACGGCACCATTGTCATTGTCTGGGAATCATGGAGATCTTGCCGAGCAATCTCCCAGTTCCCTCTGTAGAGAGATCAAGAACGAGAACAACACAAGGGACATTTAAGCACTCATAGAAGCGCACCAAATAAGAATAGAAACCAATTTGCATCAAGGACGCTTACAAAATGAGTACCTGAAGTTCATTGGTATACTTCCATAGTGAAACAGCTGCTGTGGGGCAGTATAACCTGGCTTGAATTGCTACAGAATGAGGGAGAGCATAAGCCCATGCATGCTTCACTAGTAAAATTCCTTAGAAACTTATCACCATTGAACATATTTATCTGTTCTAAGGAGTTCTCCTACAAGGCTACAACCAATGCACAGATCAACTAGGCACGTTTTACCTGCAAGCATATTTCACAAATGGTGTCGCCCTTCTCATTGCACCAACGCTGAATGCATTTCCGGTGCGCGTACTGCAAGGGAGAAGCTAAGAGTTTAATCAACTGAAATACCACATCTTCTTAGTCAATCCTAATTTCTGAACACATCATGATAATGGGCTATTTGTCAGAACAGAACTAACAAACAAAAGAAAAGACAGTGTGAAATAGGCTTGCAGGTAAAACGTGCATGTTGAAGAATGTGGGTACTGGGTTGTTGTCACACACAATGTGTGAAGGTCTACATATAGCTTTCTCCATTCCCACTAAACAAAAACAAATTCTTACACTTTATATGTCACTATCCAAAAGGAAGGCCAATGTTAGGCAAAACACACACACACAAATAAAATACTGCAAATGTTATGAATACTGAAAAAGAATTGCATAATCCTCACAAGGAAAGGCCATACATAGCCCTGCATCAGCATAAGAGCATGCTCTTGTTACCTTGAGGCTGCCACGGCAGGCGCAGGGTGCCTCCATGCTGGTATCCCAATCCTCCTCCTGGCAAATCCTGCACTCCACCATCTTCCCCGCCGAGCTGCCATCGGCGTCGCAGCAGTAGTCGATCGCTACCGTCTCCGCCTGCAAGTCGACCGCCTGCTTCCTGCTCCCGATTGCCGCCTCCAGCGTCGACTCCGTCAGCAGCCGATCCACAAGCAGCGCAAGATGATCACCCATCAATCCTGCATGCACAGCAATTCATGGTTCAGTGGAACCGATGTAACCGTCTGCACAGCAACTCATTGCAATTGAAGTAGCCAACTTTCGTCAGGAACATTGGTAAGAGCGCCGAGACGAACACCAAGAATCGAACAAGAACAAGAAGTGTCCAAGCACGCATTTGGAGGAGGGATGCAATGCAACTGCTTCGTTTTGTTAGGAAATGACAAGAACCGCCGAGCCAACTACTACTCGGTGATAATAATAACCACAAGAAATGGGAAGTTAATCCACTGGAATTATAGCGGCGGCAACGAGAGAGGCGAATCTCATTAACGCTTGTTGCCTAGATCAACAGTTGGCATCAGTACCAAGCGTACCAAGAACAGGTAAAAGCAACCTCCACATTTCTGAACGACACGATGGATGGATGAAACTGCCGCTTTTTAATGGAAAAGAAAAGAAAGAGACCTACTAATGGATGAAAGCTGGCACAAGATCATGTAGTTGCGAACATCACAACAAGAGTATTTATTAGTGCTGGATCAAAGAGACACCATGGAAATACTACCAAGAAAAAAAAACAGAATAATTGAACACCAAGAAACCAGAACTCACTAAGAAAGAAGAGATGGAGGAAGCAGAAAAATAAGGTTGTGGTTATGTAACTGGTGAAGGGGGCAAGAGTGGTTTCAATGCCCTGATGGCTTAAAAACGAACTAAAAAAACAGAAGCAATAAGAATCAAATAAAGAAACAAATCTTTACCTTGTCCAAAAGTGTCAAGAACACAAAACGGCAGGAGCAAGAGGAAACTACAAAGGCTGGACTTTGGGTGTGGTTAAGGCAAGGGGAGATTTGGGGAGGGGTTAAGGGAAGCAAGAGATGGAGTGGAGGGGGGTGTAACAATGGAGGCCAAGCCAACGAAAAACAACTCACCCCCTCCTCTCCTCCCCTTCCTTCAAATTTAAATTACATGAGAGGCAAGGGGGGAATAAGTATCACATCACGTAACAACTTCACTGATACTGCTCTTTTCTACGTTTCTTTGGAGGGAATTGCCTCTCGTTCCTTCTCACTTTCCAAAAGCTTTTCATTTTCTGGAGGTACGTAGGAGGAGAGGAGGTAAAAGGCTCACTTTTTCTTTATTTTCCTTTTTCTTTTTTTATTGGAGTTCAGAAATCAGAATGGTTTTTAACTGTTTTCTACCTGGAAAGAAGAAGTATAGTGCAAATGCATCTCCTGTGCTGAAGACATTCACAACCCTCTAGGCTTCTTCAGATTTGAGAATGCTGCTTTGCAACTTTGTTTGTTCTACCCTCAAGTAATGACATGTCCTAGTAATAATGATACAATAATGCCAGTGTCCGGTCCTGTAAACTATTCTATTCTGGAACATAAGTTTTTATTGGAGTTGAGAGCTATTTGGCTACAATTTTTGCAAACTGGCAGTTGCTGATCAGAAATTTTCTTATGCTGCTAAATACTCATCAGTAAAATATTCAGACAGTGGAACAACTTACATGACCTGAAATTTTCAGTTCTGAAGAATTTGTGTGCAAACTACAGTTGCATGCACCATGCAGCTGGGGAAAACCAAATGATCAGGACGTTGGAGATGTAACCAGCTAGCTAATTGCATCATTACCCCGAAAGATTCTCTGTACTTGGAAGAATGCAAAGCTGGAGGAAATACGGATTCCTTGTAGGTGGCCCACCACTAACTGCAACAGCAGATGGTGAATTTACAGGATTGCTCCTTAGGAGTAGGAGTCTGGTAGCTCCTCTGCCCTAGGAAATAGGAGGCAGTCGGTTAATGCTTGCACACGTTTCCCGCGACTACTACGGCCACTTCCTCCAGCGATCCAAAATCTAAATTTTCTCGAGTGTGATCATCATCTAAAATTTTTATGAAAGATTAAGAACTTCGTCAGTACCATTTTATAAAATTTTTAAAAAATTCAACTTTCTTGGTTTGCTCAATAAATGCAGTAAACACTAAACTTAATTTGTGGTATTATATTTCAAAAATCAGTTCTTATTTCTATTTTCTGTTTTGGATTTATCAGGCAATACAAATATTTTTATAACTTTTTGAAATTTTGTTTTTCAAATTTATTTGAGCTATGGATTCTTATTTAAAATTTTCAGCTCAAAATATTTCTCCAGGAATTTATAAAAATTCTAACATTCAAAGTACTAGTTTTCAATTCTCTCTATTTTTGTATTTTTAAATATCTTAAATTAATTTATTAATTTCTAATATTTTTAATGTTGATGCATTTATTCCTGGGAAGATAATATAAAATTTTAAAAAATTTAAACTTTTCTGGTTTTCTCAATAAAATCTATCAATGTAGTAAGCAATAAAATCTATATTTCAAAAATCAAAGAGAGAAAGAACATAAATGGCACTGTGCATTCTACGAATTTTATAAATTCACTGGAGCGTAACCATGACTCCAAATTTTTATGAGATATTAACCATTTCCTTACCACCCTTATGTAAAATTTTTAAAAAATTTAAGCCTTTTTTATTGCTAAATTAAATGTATGTATTGATCATCGGTCTTTTAACAGGATAGTAGCACTGTTCGCATTTTTTAAAATTCATGACACTTTATCATCATATGAAAATTTTATGAGAATATTATGTATTTGTCAGGACCATCCAGAAAAATTTTCAAAATTTTACAAGCTTATTTGTTTTAATTTTCATCCAGATGAAACTTGCCGCTCAGCGCTTTACCAGGACAGTACCAATGTTTGAATTTTTATAAATTCCTCACATTTGATCATCATCTGAAATTTTTACAGAAATATCATAAATATGTTAGAAATCTCCATAAAAAATTTCAAAATGTTCTAACGTCCTTTGTACTATTTTTCATCCGGTTCAAACTTGCCGATCAACGCTTTACCAGGACTGTACCAATATTTGAATTTTTTAAAAATCCACAGAACTGATAATCACCTAAAAATTTTGTGAGAACATATATAATGTGTCAGGAACCTACAGAAAAAATTTCAAAATTTTTTGACATCGTTTGAACCAATTTTCAGTCAGTTCATTTTGACCGAAATTTCGGGTAATTTCGGCGAATTTCGGAAAATTTCGGTGGAAATCAAACCGGATTTGAATTTTGAATCTCCTCCGGCCGAAATTACCGAATTTTGGCCGAAATTTCGGATTTCGGCCTGTCCCGAATTTTTTTGTCAAACGAAAAGTTGATCCTTGCTTCCTCCTCTCTTTACCGTTACCTACGACGCCCACTCCTTTGCAGGAAATCGCTATGGCTATTCCTAATGTACAGTAACATACCTATTTAATACATATCATATAAGAGCATCTTCAATAGTACTATTTCAGCTAGCTATAAGGGTGTCATCTTAATATTTTACTTAGGTGGAAGAGAGAAAATGAGGAGAGAGATATAAACCGACTACTAATGTATAGTCAGACTATAAGCGATTCCAAGGCACTTATTATCTATTACATATGAGCCAATATTTAATTTTATAGATAATGCTATAACTAATCCATTAGAGAGGTTGTCTATATGCTATCTATAGATGACATAGACATTTTTATAGCTAGTACCATTGGAGATGCTCTAAGTATTTTTGATGATATGGCAAGAGAGTTAAGAGGGAAGAAAGAAAGGCGTATCTTGAGAAAGATACCACTTGAGCATGAAATCATAGATATTGAAATTTGAATTATCTAAGTGGCCCACAATTCATACTCTCATACACAACTAGCATTTAATTATCTTGTGGGGACTAAGAAACAATCCATGATACCATGCGTTGGGATAGTTGTATCTTCTATAATATCATATGACATGACAGCTTTGAATATTGTGACAAGACACAATGCACTGTGAATCATAGTTCAAATTTTGGTGAAATTTGGTTTCGGACCCCAGAGATTACAAAAGCGGGTAAATTAAAAATTCAAAAAAATTGAAAATGCTTCTGATAACAAATTTCACGAAATTTCGGGTTTTGAATCCGGTTTTTGAAGTTTGAGCACGGATTTGGTCCAATAACCTATTAGAAAGTGATCTTCTATGAAAATTTGTTGAAAAACTATTTTTTGAGATTTTTTAAGTTTGAGCGGAAATATTGCCGGATTTTTAAAAAATTTACAAGCTTAATAATGATATGAAAAATTTATGGTACTATCAATAGTAGTTTGGAATCATACAAAAAATTTAAAAATAATTTAACATTATTTGTTATCTTTAAAAATCAAAAATAAAATGGACATAATTGGGACGATAAACTTATTAGATTTTTCTAAATTTTCTCGAGTGTGATCATTATCCAAAATTTTTATGACAGATTAATAATTTCCTCATTACCATAATATAAAATTTTTAAAAAAATTTAACTTTCTTTATTTGCTCAATAAAATCTATCAATGCAGTAAGCACTGAACTTAATTTGTTGTATTATATTTCAAAAATCAAACAGAGAAAGAACATAATTAGCACTGTGCCTTCTACAAATTTTATAAATTCACTGGAGCGTGATCATGATTCAAAAATTTTATGAGATATTAACCATTTCCTTGTCACCCTTATGTAAAATTTTTTAAAAATTTAAACCATTGTTATTGCTAAAGTAAATCTATTATTGATCATCGGCCTTTTAACAGGATAGTAGCACTGTTCGAATTTTTAAAAATTCATGACACCTGATCATCATATGAAAATTTTATGAGAATATTATGTATTTGTTAGGACAATCCAGAAAATTTTTCAAAATGTTATAACCTCGTTTGCTTTAATTTTCATTCGGATGAAACTTGCCGCTCAGCGCTTTACCAAGACAGTACCAATGTTTGAATTTTTAAAAATTCCTCACATTTGATCATCATCTGAAATTTTTACTAAAATATCATAAATATGTCAGGAATCTCCAAAAATAATTTCTAAATTTTTTTAACATCGTTTGTACTATTTTTCATCCGGTTCAAACTTGTCGATCAACGTTTCATCGGAACAGTACCAATGTTTAATTTTTTTAAAAATCCACAGAACTGATAATCACCTGAAAATTTTATGAGAACATCTCTAATGTGTCAGGAACCTACAAAAAAAATTCAAAAATTTTCGACATCGTTTGAACTAATTTTCGGTCGAGGCAATTTGGACGAAATTTGGGTAATTTCAAGAAATTTCAGTGCCAAACTCATCGGATTTGAATTTTGCTTTTTGAATTTTGAATGTACTTCGCTGAAATTACGAATTTCGTCCGAAATTTCGGATTTCGGAGGGTCTCTTTGCCGTTAACCACGACGCCCACTCCTCTTTTTTTTTTTTTTACAGGAAATCGCTAAACACAAGTTTTTTTGTTTGCTCAGGGCAATCCTAACTCATAGTTTCTATGAGTGATTTCTAGAGGAGAAAGAGTGCAATAAATATTTGCTTAGACCTATTCTCTCTAATACATAGTTTTCATAGTAGTTTCTATGTAGAGAAAAATTTAATGACTTCACACATACATCGGATCCGTATGATGGGGATGGAAACCACGATTCTCGCTTCCCAACGCAAATTGTCTAGTTTCTTTTCTGATCGGTTCACGGAGGAGCTTAGTTTCCTGCATGAAAACCATTTTCCTCTCTCACCTCTATAACTCTATTGCACATGTCAATTAATTTATTATGGCTAAAATCTATTAATACTATGAAACTAGTTGACATAGAGCATTGGGACTGCCCTCATACATAGGGATAAGAGTTACGACATCGAATACTTCACTGTATTAGTTCCTTTAAAAATTAATTATGTAACTAACCTGTGTTGCTTCGGAATAGCAAAATTGGCCTTTTCGCCGTTTAGGAGCGCTGCATATGGAACTGTGCCCAAGAGGCGCTGCGGCCCTGGGCGCTGCCGTGGCTATTTTTCTGCTGTGCAGTAGCACTGGTTTGCGAAATTTTTACTACTGTCGCTCCTAAAAAAATAAAAATTAGCCCCCATCGCCAGATTTGGCCCTGGCTAGGAAAACCGTGCCCAGAAGTGATGCAGACCAATTCTCGGTTAAAAAATAAGAAAAAATAGCATGTAGCGAACTAGAAGTGCTGCATGCTACAATAAATTTTGTTTTGTTTTTTGCTATGTAGAAGCTAGTTATGAAAAAATATATTTTTTTTTTTAGATTTTATAAATACATTATAATAGAAAAATGCAGACGATTGTTAATTCAAAAAAGTGTATGTCGTACTACACACATTTTGAGAACCCATATACTATGGATGGGTATAATATAACACAATATATTTGATGAGGCTAGTTCGGAAAAATATATTATAATTTTATTGTTTTATAAATATATTATAATAGAAAAACGCAATGGCTAGTTTTGAAAAATATTTCGCAGTAGTTTTAAAGAAAATAAAGCTGCTAGTTCCGAAAATTGCATATCCTACCACAAATATTTTTTTCGTATAAATTACGATGATTTTTTCTTCAAAACTACCAATGAATTTTTAGAATACCGTCATGCAATTTTTCTATTATAATATATTTATAAAATCTAATAAAATTAAAATGTATTTTTTCATAATTATTCTTGATAGCACAAAAAATGAATTTATTGTAGCATGCAACACTTCCAAATCACCGCATGCTATTTTTTGGGATGAGAATTGGTGTGCAGGCTTCTCAACGGTTTTATGACCTAAAGCCAAATTTGGAAAAAATTCCAACGGGCTAATTTTTTAAAATAATTTTGAAAATTTCTTAATTTGCAGAGTAAAGTTTTTCAATTCTGTTACTGTGCAAATAGAAAATGGAGCGTGCACTGCATTGCAGCGCTAGGCCACTAAGGCGCAGCGCCTCCTGGCCACAATTCCCAGCATGTGCAGCGCCGACCACGAAAAGGGCCAATTTTGCTATTCCAACACAAGGCAAGTTAGTTTCGTAATTAATTTTAAAGGAGCTAATACAGTAAAGTTTTCTACGACATCATTGCTAAACCTGTTTATATTGGCTTACAGTAAAATGTAAAATCACATTTATAGATTAGTGCGATTTTTAAGACTATTACAAAGACAGTTACATACGTAATGTCGTACTCGTCAGATTAAGAAGGAAACTTTTAATCAACTTCTTTGTCAAAACAAAAATAGAAGACATCACGTAACAACTTCACTGATACTGCTCTTTTCTACGTTTCTTTGGAGGAATTGCCTCTCGTTCCTTCTCACTTTCCAAAAGCTTTTCATTTTCTGGAGGTACGTAGGAGGAGAGAAGGTAAAAGGCTCACTTTTTCTTTATTTTCCTTTTGCTTTCTTTTTTTATTGGAGTTCAGAAATCAGAATGGTTTTTAACTGTTTTCTACCTGGAAAGAAGAAGTACAGTGCAAATGCATCTCCTGTGCTGAAGACATTCACAACCCTCTAGGCTTCTTCAGATTTCAGAATGCTGCTTTGCAACTTTGTTTGTTCTACCCTCAAGTAATGACATGTCCTAGTAATAATGATACAATAATGCCAGTGTCCGGTCCTGTAAACTATTCTATTCTGGAACATAAGTTTTTATTGGAGTTGAGAGCTATTTGGCTACAATTTTTGCAAACTGGCAGTTGCTGATCAGAAATTTTCTTATGCTGCTAAATACTCATCAGTAAAATATTCAGACAGTGGAACAACTTACATGACCTGAAATTTTCAGTTCTGAAGAATTTGTGTGCAAACTACAGTTGCATGCACCATGCAGCTGGGGAAAACCAAATGATCAGGACGTTGGAGATGTAACCAGCTAGCTAATTGCATCATTACCCCGAAAGATTCTCTGTACTTGGAAGAATGCAAAGCTGGAGGGAAATACGGATTCCTTGTAGGTGGCCCACCACTAACTGCAGCAGCAGATGGTGAATTTACAGGATTGCTCCTTAGGACTAGGAGTCTGGTAGCTGCTCTGCCCTAGGAAATAGGAGGCAGTCGGTTAATGCTTGCACACGTTTCCCGCGACTACTACGGCCACTTCCTCCAGCGATCCAAAATTCGCCGAATTTTCGCTGAAATTTCGGTTTTCAGCTTCCCTGAGTTTGTATATACCGGCCGAATTCAAAATTTTAAAAAATTGATTTTGCTACAGTAACTGCTACAGTAATTTCGGGTCAGGCAAATTTCGCCAAAATTTCAGGTTTGGAGTCCGGATTTTCAAATTTTTTGGCCGGATTTGAACGGAATGGGTCCAATAACCCTTAACAAAGTCTTGTTACATGAAAATTTGATGAAAAACTAATTTTTTGAGATTTTTTAAAATTTAGGCAGAAACACTGTCAGATTTTTTAAAAAAATTACAAGCCTGATAATCATCTGAAAAAATTATCGTACCATCCCTTGTTGTTTGGGATCATAGACAAAAATTATCAAAATAATTTAACATCATTTGTTATCTTCAAAAATCAAAAACAGAATGGACATAATTGGGACAGTAAACTTGTTAGATTTTTCTAAATTTTCTCGAGTGTGATCATCATCTAAAATTTTTATGAAAGATTAAGAACTTCGTCAGTACCATTTTATAAAATTTTTAAAAAATTCAACTTTCTTGGTTTGCTCAATAAATGCAGTAAACACTAAACTTAATTTGTGGTATTATATTTCAAAAATCAGTTCTTATTTCTATTTTCTGTTTTGGATTTATCAGGCAATACAAATATTTTTATAACTTTTTGAAATTTTGTTTTTCAAATTTATTTGAGCTATGGATTCTTATTTAAAATTTTCAGCTCAAAATATTTCTCCAGGAATTTATAAAAATTCTAACATTCAAAGTACTAGTTTTCAATTCTCTCTATTTTTGTATTTTTAAATATCTTAAATTAATTTATTAATTTCTAATATTTTTAATGTTGATGCATTTATTCCTGGGAAGATAATATAAAATTTTAAAAAATTTAAACTTTTCTGGTTTTCTCAATAAAATCTATCAATGTAGTAAGCAATAAAATCTATATTTCAAAAATCAAAGAGAGAAAGAACATAAATGGCACTGTGCATTCTACGAATTTTATAAATTCACTGGAGCGTAACCATGACTCCAAATTTTTATGAGATATTAACCATTTCCTTACCACCCTTATGTAAAATTTTTAAAAATTTAAGCCTTTTTATTGCTAAATTAAATGTATGTATTGATCATCGGTCTTTTAACAGGATAGTAGCACTGTTCGCATTTTTTAAAATTCATGACACTTTATCATCATATGAAAATTTTATGAGAATATTATGTATTTGTCAGGACCATCCAGAAAAATTTTCAAAATTTTACAAGCTTATTTGTTTTAATTTTCATCCAGATGAAACTTGCCGCTCAGCGCTTTACCAGGACAGTACCAATGTTTGAATTTTTATAAATTCCTCACATTTGATCATCATCTGAAATTTTTACAGAAATATCATAAATATGTTAGAAATCTCCATAAAAATTTCAAAATGTTCTAACGTCCTTTGTACTATTTTTCATCCGGTTCAAACTTGCCGATCAACGCTTTACCAGGACTGTACCAATATTTGAATTTTTAAAATCCACAGAACTGATAATCACCTAAAAATTTTGTGAGAACATATATAATGTGTCAGGAACCTACAGAAAAAATTTCAAAATTTTTGACATCGTTTGAACCAATTTTCAGTCAGTTCATTTTGACCGAAATTTCGGGTAATTTCGGCGAATTTCGGAAAATTTCGGTGGAAATCAAACCGGATTTGAATTTTGAATCTCCTCCGGCGAAATTACCGAATTTTGGCCGAAATTTCGGATTTCGCCTGTCCGAATTTTTTGTCAAAGCGAAAAGTTGATCCTTGCTTCCTCCTCTCTTTACCGTTACCTCGACGCCCACTCCTTTGCAGGAAATCGCTATGGCTATTCTAATGTACGTAACATACCTATTTAATACATATCATATAAGAGCATCTTCAATAGTACTATTTCAGCTAGCTATAAGGGTGTCATCTTAATATTTTACTTAGGTGGAAGAGAGAAATGAGGAGAGAGATATAAACCGACTACTAATGTATAGTCAGACTATAACTGATTCCAAGGCACTTATTATCTATTACATATGAGCCAATATTTAATTTTATAGATAATGCTATAACTAATCCATTAGAGAGGTTGTCTATATGCTATCTATAGATGACATAGACATTTTTTATAGCTAGTACCATTGGAGATGCTCTAAGTATTTTTGATGATATGGCAAGAGAGTTAAGAGGGAAGAGAAGAAAGCTGTATCTTGAGAAAGATACCACTTGAGCATGAAATCATAGATATTGAAATTTGAATTATCTAAGTGGCCCACAATTCATACTCTCATACACAACTAGCATTTAATTATCTTGTGGGGACTAAGAAACAATCCATGATACCATGCGTTGGGATAGTTGTATCTTCTATAATATCATATGACATGACAGCTTTGAATATTGTGACAAGACACAATGCACTGTGAATCATAGTTCAAATTTTCGGCGAAATTTCGGATTTCGGACCCCCCCGAGATTACAAAAGCCGGGTAAATTAAAAAATTCAAAAAAAAATTGAAAATGCTACAGTAACTTCGAAATTTCACCGAAATTTCGGGTTTTGAATCCGGTTTTTGAAGTTTGAGCACCGGATTTGGTCCAATAACCTATTAGAAAGTGATCTTCTATGAAAATTTGTTGAAAAACTATTTTTTTGAGATTTTTTAAGTTTGAGCGGAAATATTGTCGGATTTTTAAAAAAATTTACAAGCTTAATAATGATATGAAAAATTTATGGTACTATCAATAGTAGTTTGGAATCATACAAAAAATTTAAAAATAATTTAACATTATTTGTTATCTTTAAAAAATCAAAAATAAAATGGACATAATTGGGACAAGAAACTTATTAGATTTTTCTAAATTTTCCAGTGTGATCATTATCCAAAATTTTATGACAGATTAATAATTTCTATTACCATAATATAAAATTTTTAAAAAATTTAACTTTTTTATTTGCTCAATAAAATCTATCAATGCAGTAAGCATGAACTTAATTTGTTGTATTATATTTCAAAAATCAAACAGAGAAAGAACATAATTAGCTGCCTTCTACAAATTTTATAAATTCACTGGAGCGTGATCATGATTCAAAAATTTTATGAGATATTAACCATTTCCTTGTCACCCTTATGTAAAATTTTTAAAAATTTAAACCATTGTTATTGCTAAAGTAAATCTATTATTGATCATCGACCTTTAAAGGATAGTAGCATTGTTCGAATTTTTAAAATTCATGACACCTGATCATCATATGAAAATTTTATGAGAATATTATGTATTTGTTAGGACAATCCAGAAAATTTTTCAAAATGTTATAACCTCGTTTGCTTTAATTTTCATTCGGATGAAATCAATCTGGAAAAAATTCCTTACCAAGACATGTACCAATGTTTGAAATTTTAAAATTCTCACATTTGATCATCATCTGAAATTTTTACTAAAATATCATAAATATGTCAGGAATCTCCAAAAATAATTTCTAAATTTTTTAACATCGTTTGTACTATTTTTCATCCGGTTCAAACTTGTCGATCAACGCTTCATCGGAACAGTACCAATGTTTAATTTTTAAAATCCACAGAACTGATAATCACCTGAAAATTTTATGAGAACATCTCTAATGTGTCAGGAACCTACAAAAAATTCAAAAATTTTCGACATCGTTTGAACTAATTTTACAATTGAGTGCAATTTGGACGAAATTTGTAATTCATTTTAAATTTCAGTCAAAAAATCGGATTTGAATTTTGCTTTTTGAATTTTGAATGTACTTGGCTGAAATTACAATTTTCGTCCGAAATTTCGGATTTCGGAGGGTCCGTTTTTTTCACAAACGAAATTTTGATCCCTGCTGTGAATAGCCTAAACTCCTGAGTTTTTTCGGTTTGCTCATACACAGGGATAAGAGTTACGACATCGAATACTTCACTGTATTAGCTCCTTTAAAAAATTAATTACGTAACTAGCCTGCGTTGCTTCGGAATACAAAATTGACCTTTTTCGCCGTCTATGAGCGCTGCATATGTGCTCAAGAGGCGCTGCGGCCCTGGACGCTGCCGTGATATTTTTCTGCTGTGCAGTAGCACTGGTTTGCGAAAGTTTTACTACTGTCGCTCCTAAAAAAAATAAAAATTAGCCCCCATCGCCAGATTTGGCCCCGGGCTAGCGAAAACCGTGCCCAGAAGTGATGCAGACCAATTCTCGGTTAAAAAAAATAAGAAGAAAATAGCATGTAGCGAACTAGAAGTGCTGCATGCTACAATAAATTTTGTTTTTGTTTTTTTGCTATGTAGAAGCTAGTTATGAAAAAATATATTTTTATTTTTATTAGATTTTATAAATACATTATAATAGAAAAAATTGCATGAGTAAATTCGAAAAAAGTGTTCGTATCACACACATTTTGAGAACCCATATACTATGGATGGGTATAATATAACACAATATATTTGATGAGGCTAGTTGGAAAAATATATTATAATTTTATTACGTTTTATAAATATATTATAATAGAAAACGCAATGGCTAGTTTTGAAAAATAATTCGCAGTAGTTTTCAAAAAAATACAAAAGTTAGTTACAAAATGTGCATATCCTACCACAAATATAAATTTTCATATCAAATTGATGATTATTTTTCAAAACTACAAATGAATCTTTTTTAGAATATCTCATGCAATTTTTCTTATTGATGTTGATCGTCTTAATTTTGAGACTACGAAATTTGATAAAAAAGGATTATTAAATTTTTTTTAATTTTCTTTAACAATGTTGTCAAAAACACAAAACAATATTAGGCCATAGTTGAGACAACTCATAATCATTCCATATATTATAGATAGCTGAGACAACTACTACAATGTGTTTGCTCTATAGTAAATTAATTGCTTGCATGGTGTGTATGAAATAAATGCATGGTTCTAATCTAGTACATCATATCATCTTTGTAGCCTATGTGTTTTTTTTGTTTAGATGTTTATGAAAAAAATAAACATTAAAACTAAATGACAAACCATTAAATTAATTTAAAATATAACTCAAGGAAATGCCGAATTCAAATACATGGCATAGATTCAAATATATTAATTCAAAATTTTAATATTAAATTTACATGGCATAGACAGAATTCAAATTTTCTTTAATCAAACAATTGATCGACCATCTTCGCCAAATATGTTCAACTAAGTCCTTCTTCAATTGGATATGTGTTGGCCTACAATAGAAGAGTTACTTTATATCTTCAACAATGATTTCCTTCATTGACTTGGTAGACGATAGATGTCTCGTCATTTAAATCTAAATTTGTGTCACGTCATCTTCAATAACCATTTGAAGAATGATGCAAGCTTGCATGATCTTGGATTTCACGTTCCATTGGGTTGGGGCAATATTAAAGTTAATATACCAAATGCACTCAACATCTTTTCTTGCTTTCTTGTTCCTTTGCAAATAATTTGTCTTTTTGGAGGTAGTGGTATTGTCTTTACAACAACCCATCGGATAATACCATCGAGTAATATCCTCTATTATATTGTGTCCGTCAAAAATGCACTTGTGGACCTTCAACGATGAATGAACAATGGCGATTGATTAACACATTGATGTCATTGGACCACACCAAATATGCATGCTATCCGACGGTTTTAAAGCAAGCGAGGATCAAGGAACAATATGATGCCACGATCTCCATGCGAGACAATTTTTCCATGCGTAATCGAGCTTCCACGACTAATTAATCTAATGGGACCAATTTTAATTTTTTAAAATCCACAGAACTGATAATCACCTGAAAATTTTATGAGAACATCTCTAATGTGTCAGGAACCTACAAAAAAAATTCAAAAATTTTCGACATCGTTTGAACTAATTTTCAGTCAGTGCAATTTGGACGAAATTTCGGGTAATTTCGGCGAAATTTCAGTGCCAAACAAATCGGATTTGAATTTTGCTTTTTGAATTTTGAATGTACTTCGGCTGAAATTACCGAATTTCGTCCGAAATTTCGGATTTCGGAGGGTCCGGTTTTTTTTCACAAAACGAAATTTTGATCCCTGCTGTGAATAGCCTAAACTCCTGAGTTTTTTTCGGTTTGCTCATACACAGGGATAAGAGTTACGACATCGAATACTTCACTGTATTAGCTCCTTTAAAAAAAATTAATTACGTAACTAGCCTGCGTTGCTTCGGAATAGCAAAATTGACCTTTTTCGCCGTCTATGAGCGCTGCATATGTGCTCAAGAGGCGCTGCGGCCCTGGACGCTGCCGTGGCTATTTTTCTGCTGTGCAGTAGCACTGGTTTGCGAAATTTTTACTACTGTCGCTCCTAAAAAATTTAAAATTAGTACCCATCGCCAGATTTGGCCCCGGCTAGCGAAAACCGTGCCCAGAAGCGATGCAGACTAATTCTTGAAAAAAATAAAAAGAAAATAGCATGTAGCGGATTAGAAGTGCTGTGTGCTACAGTAAATTTTGTTTTTGTTTTTTGCTATGTAGAGGCTAGTTATGAAAAAAAATTATTTTTATTAGATTTTATAAATACATTATAATAGAAAAAATTACATGACGGTTAGTTCTGAAAAAAATTATATGTCGTACCACACACATTTTGAGAACCCATATACTACGGATGGGCATAATATAACACAATATATTTGAGGAGGCTAGTTCTGGAAAAAATATATTATAATTTTATTACGTTTTATAAATATATTATAATAGAAAAAACGTGCAATGGCTAGTTCTGAAAAATAATTCTGCAGGTAGTTTTAAAGAAAATCACAAGACGGCTAGTTCTGAAAATTGCATATCCTACCACAAATATTTTTTCAGAAGTAGCCATCGTATGATTTTTTTCAAAACTACCCGTGGAATTATTTTTTAGAACTAACCGTCATGCAATTTTTTCTATTATAATACATTTATAAAATCTAATAAAATAAAAATGTATTTTTTCATAATTAGCCTCCGCATAGCACAAAAAAAATGAAATTTATTGTAGCATGCAACACTTCCAGTCCGCTGCATGCTATTTTTTTGGGATGAGAATTGGTGTGCAGCTTCTCGACGCGGTTTTTACGGACCTAAAGGCCAAATCTGGAAAAAAAATTCCAACGGGGCTAATTTTTAAAAAAATTTTGAAAATTTTTCTAGTTTGCAGAGTAAAGTTTTTCAATTCTGTTACTGTGCAAATAGAAAAAAAATGGAGCGGCTGCACTGCATTGCAGCGCTCCTAGGCCACTGCAAGGGCGCAGCGCCTCCTGGCCACAATTCCCAGCATGTGCAGCGCTCCCGGACCACGAAAAGGGCCAATTTTGCTATTCCAACACAAGGCAAGTTAGTTTCGTAATTAATTTTTTAAAGGAGCTAATACAGTAAAGTTTTCTACGACATCATTGCTAAACCTGTTTATATTGGCTTACAGTAGTAAAATTGTATGTATAATTCACACATTTATAGATTAGTGCGATCTTTTTAAGACTATTACTACGAAAAGACAGTTACATACGTAATGTCGTACTCACGTCAGATTAGAAAGAGATGGTAAATAGGGTAAAACATCCTTTAGTTTGTAAATTACCAAATCCTATTGCTTGTCCTTTTGGTTCCAAACAAACCGCAAGTCAAAACAATTGACGCCAATATATATGGACAAAGCTAGGTTACAAGACTGCAGACTGGGTTGAAACCATTTAACCAAATTGAGGGTGCGTTTAGCAGGGCTCTAGCTCCACTAGATTCGTAGATCTAGTAGAGTTAGGTATTCCTAACTCCACCAGATCCGTGGAGCTGAAGCTGTGAGTGCATTAAGAGTGTTTAGATGGATCATCTTGTTTGCATTTTAGACCAAAAATATAAAGTTAATTCACTTTATTTTAGTCTACAAGTTTCAGATCTCAGGTGAAACTAAGATCTGAAACTCTATCAAACAGGCCTTGAATTGCCATTGTTCATGGAGAAGCGGTAAATTGATTATTAAACTAAGCAACTGAAAATAAAGTACATAATTTTACTAATATTTTTATAGAATTATCATCGTCGGTGGCATTTGCCTACACAAAAGAATCATGGCACTGCCCGCATTCTCGTCTGATTGAGAATGATGAGTAAGAGAAGTAGAGCTGGTTCCCTATATCTTGATTTTAGAAGAGGAGTGAAAGGTTGAGATGAGTTAGGGTTAGGAAGAGACATATTAGAGTTAGGAGTAACAAATTCATGTTTTAAAAAGAATATTTTCGTTACTCAAAATTTTTTGAAAAAATCATGGATGTACATCTCATCTTACCCCATCTACATATAAAATTTCATGATCAAATTCATCTAGAAGTTACAAAAAGACAAATTAGAATCCATGATTTTTTTCAGAGGAACATAATGAGGTACATCAAACATTGATATGTTTTTGAGGGAAGGTAGCTCAAGTACCTTCTAAGCAGCATAGACTGTCTCCGGGAAAAATTATTTTGAAGTTGAAAAAAGCGTCAAGCTAACAGGGTACGATATCACGCGGTCGCACAATTATTGTTCTAATTATTGCAAACAATTATTCTTTGTATTCATTCAAGTGTAAGATTTTATTCTTTTAACAATGTTGTCAAAAACACAAAACAATATTAGGCCATGTACAGTGGTTGAGACAACAGCTGTCTATAAGCCATTGCCATATCATCTATAGATAGCTCTAGAGACAACTACTACAATGTGTTGACTGTCGCTGTCTATAAGGTAAATTAATTGCTTGCATGGTGTGTATGAAATAAATGCATGGTTCTAATCTAGTACATCACATCATCTTTGTAGCCTATGTGTTGTTTTTTGTTTAGGGATGTTTATGAAAAGAAATAAACATTAAAAAACTAAAAATGACAAACCATTAAATTAATTTAAAATATAACTCAAGGAAATGCATCGGAATTCAAATACATGGCATAGGAATTCAAATATATTAATTCAAAATTTTAATATTAAATTTACATGGCATAGAACGCAAGGAAATTCAAATTTTCTTTAATCAAACAATTGATCGACTCATCTTGCGCTGCCAAATATGTTCAACTAAGTCCTTCTTCAATTGGATATGTGTTGGCCTAGCACGAATAGAAGAGTTCCTTTCTAGTATCTTCTCAAAACAATGATTTCGTCCTTCATTGACTTCTGGTGGTAGAACGATAGATGTCCCTCCCGTTTCATTTAAATCTAAATTTGTGTCAGCCAACTCCCGTTCATCTTCAATAACCATGTTGTGAAGAATGATGCAAGCTTGCATGATCTTGCCGATTTCACTTCGTTTCCACAGTTGGGTTGGGTGACGCACAATGTTAAAGCGAGCTTGTAATATACCAAATACACACTCAACATCTTTTCTTGCGCTTTCTTGTTCCTTTGCAAATAATTTGTCTTTCTCTGACTGAGGTAGTGGTATTGTCTTTACAAACACAACCTATTCAGGATAGATACCATCAGCAAGGTAATATCCTCTATTATATTGTGTCCCGTTCACTGTAAAATGCACTTGTGGAGCTTCTCCTTTCAACTGATGAATGAACAATGGCGATTGATTAAGCACATTGATGTCATTGCTAGACCCCACGACACCAAAATATGCATGCCATATCCGACGGTCTTTAGAAGCAACTGCTTCTAGGATCATAGTGGGAACAATATGATCGCCACGGGTAAATTGCCCTTTCCATGTGACCAGACAATTTTTCTATGGCCAGTGCATACAATCGATGCTTCCCAACATACCAGGGAACCCTCGATCTTCAGCAACTTTCAACAATTGCTCCACTTCAGCAAGCGTTGGAGGGCACAAGTACTCCGGACCAAATTCGTCAATCACTCCTTGAGCAAATTTTCCCAAGCATTCTAGTGCGGTGCTTGCACCGATCATCAGTACCTCATCGAGCTGATCAGCAGAGGTACCATATGCTAACATACAGATTGCGGCATTACATTTTTGGAGTGGTGAGAGACCATCGCGATTAGTTGCATCCATCCTTTGGGTGAAATAGGGATCACTTTCACCTAACGCACTTACAATTCTTAAGAAGAGGGGTCTTCTCATCTGAAATCTTCTTCTGAACATCTCATTTGTATAGATGGGATTGCTGGAGAAATAATTCGCCACAAGCCGCTGATGAGCTCCTTCATGATCCCTTGGTACGTACCTTCTCGAACCACTACAACGACGAGATGACTCCACGCTTTCATCAAGATTGGCCTTCAACTTTGCACCAACTTGGGCTGCAATCGAGTCCAAGGCATCTTGTTCAGCGATGAAGTCTTCTATTGTGTACCACTCAGTTGGGTCAATGTCATCAACATCTTCAGATGAAGACTTTGATTGTTGTGACATGGTTGTGGGGAGAGGAGTGTTGTGGTTTGATCCACCCATGCAGGCTGAACTCGTGATGTATATAAATAGAAAATGAGTGCACTCATTCACATTTGTTCACATACACATGTACCTGTTCACATACACATATACCTGTTCACATTTGTTTAGATGCACCCCTGTTCACATGCACATATACCTGTTCACATACACCCCTGTTCACGTGCACATAATTAACAAAACGTGTTCAGAGGCACCCCTATTCACATGCATCTGTTCACATGGACATAAATTGGAAGATGAGTTTATAAATATCGAACAACGCTACGAGCAAATTAGCATCATAGTTCGTAAAAGGAAAAAAAATACTACTCATAGCCTCATGATCAGATATTCTTGCCAGGTGAGGAAAATATACTAAAACCAAAACAAACCCATCTTCACTGATTAGATCAGACTGTTCTTGCCAGTTGACCAGAACATACCAAGGGAGATTTTGAAGATAGCAGCATGTCACTATAAAGGTAACCCAAAAGCAAACCCATGCTTCTGACCTGCAACAAAAAAACCCACAATCAAATTAGTAAACCACCATGTCAATATAAAGGTACAGTTGTATTAGAGAGTTACCTATGAAGCATCTTCAAACAACTTTCTTGTTAAATGTTTGACCGCCTTTGCGTGCTCAGCTTTTATGTCTTCTGGCATATTTCTAGTATCTTGAGCCATGAGAGTTATGTATGTTTCCAGCATTTTAGACTCCTTTTCGATCAACTTAGCTGCCTTGTTCTCTTGTGAGGCTAGATGGTTAAGTTTTGCCGATTCAAGCTTTTCGGCAGACACACGTTGTTGAACTTCTATTATCCCACTGCGTTGCTTACTAGTTTCAACTTGCATGTGCAAGTACTTATCAAGATCTTCCAAAGCTGATTGTGTGCCCTCACTCTCTTTTTTCCTTCTTTTCTCATTCGTTTAGCCTTAGCTGCTTTTGTTCCTTTTGGACGTGGCGTATCTTCAAGATCAATTGTACGAGTTAAGTCAATTGCCTCCCCTGCATCTGAACCTTTCCTTTTTTTGTCTTCACCGAGATTTTTGTTGTATGACTTCCACTTTGGTTCATCTTTGACAGCCTTCCAAGTACTTACTTACAGAAATTGTCCCCCAAACTCTTGGTTATAGAAGCGTTGAGCCTTGTCCATCAATTGATCATCGGATTGTCCACTTGCGTAAATACGGGAAGCCTTCATCCAACATGAGTTAAACTGCGACACAAACCTATTTACTCTATGCCAATGGTCCTTGGCTTGCTTCCAATTTCTATGCCGACTTTTAGGCGTGGTTGAGTTGTAAATAGCAGTAACATCTTTCCAATATTGATCATTTTTTTTGTTGTTACCCATTATAGGATCATTTGAATTGTTCAACCATGCACTCATCTACATGTGAACAAAGAAAGTTAATGGCATGTGAATAACTTGTACTGATGCAAATTAAAAAGAAGTGAAGATAGTTTACCAATCTTTCATCTTCCTCTGTTGTCCAAGATAAGCGCTTCTCTATCCTACCATCGGCATCTTCATTTGTTGGACTGTCACCATTAGTTGGCATGGATTGCAACTTTGATGGACCATCATCATTCCTCACTTGAGAGGTGCCCAAATTCTGAGAGGTTTGGGCACCGTGTGCAACTGCTGGAGGAGGTGGTGGTGGTGAGAAAGGAGTGAATGACATATTGCCATGGACAAAGTAAGAATTCTGTAGCATGGGCTGATTAGGACCATATTGGAACCATGGATTTTGAATGTAATTCACAAATCCACCGGGAGGCCAAAAATCAGTTCCCCTACAATTATTGAAAATAATATTGCCAATTTAGTGGACAACATAATTGACAAATCCATGTAGAAAGTGATCGGTCTATGGAACTGAACATAGCTTAAGAGTATAGTTAATGGTAAATCTAACAAGCTCTTTGGGTCTGATGGAGAAGATTGGTCAGCCATTGGTGCAAGTGTAATTTTCTGGAATTGCTTGAGTCTGCGGACATATAGAAAACCAGGTCAGAAGCTTGTTACTAACATCAACACTTTGTACCAGATGGAATTTGCTTGATTAATCTAAGCAATTATATAAATCTACTGGTTACATCAACAACTAATGGTTGAACAGAAATTGCTAGTACTAACACAAATTTGGTTTTCCACACACTAATACCAACTTGCTAGTGCTAATTTCATTGCTGTAACCATTTACATCTGGTACCTTCCCCTAATTTCATTGCTAGTACTAATTTCATCAGCACTGCTACCAATTTGAGTACAAGACCAAACACATCTTTTTTGAGTCCTATTGATGATACACACTACACAGTACTGCAACTAGTTGTTATGGGCACCAGTCTTGAGGCCTACCCCGACGAAGGTGGCCAAGATCACATATAACTTCAAAAGTATAGTTATAAAACCTATCATTTGAAACAAGAGACACCAGTCTAAATTTAGGCAACCACATGGAAATTGGGAACCAACAGAACTAACCAGACAACCAAACTAATCGTAGTTAAATCCTCTTAATCTAGACCTAATTCACGCCAGGTCAGATCCTCTCAATTGCTGTGGAACCAAGCCCGAAGGACTTCTCCCTCCCTGCATCTTCGATCTTTTGGTCATTTGGTTTGTGATTGTTCTACGGTTTGCCTGACATCTTTGGTGCTTAGATCTATTTGTTGGTCTTGTGGTAGCCATCAATCTCTGAGCTTTGCTTGTGCTAGTCTCGTTGCAGTGACACTTGGTCTTAGATTTGGAACTTTTCTTTGTGGTAATTTCGGCCTCAAGTTTACTGACGTCCATGCCGGGTGGGAGGGAGGGATCAACCCATGATGCTCTCATTTTTGGCTGATGCACTTGAAAGAAATGATGGGCTAAGGGTGCCACCAGGTCTTCTCTCCATTAATGTATACCCTGCTTTAAGTAATCCTAGATGAACTTCCTAAATCTTGAATTAATGGTGGCGGTGTGCACTATTTAAGTCTGCTAGATGAACCTACGCATCTCATCTTGTTTTAAGCTGATGCCTGTGTTGGTTGCCATGAGTTCAGTGGTGTTTCAGACGATGAAATAAAAAAACGAGTGCACCCTTTTAGTGGCCAATGATGTTAGTCTTTGCTTCTTCACAGATCTGAACAGATTCTCACTTGATCTTGCTTTGCATAACAGATGAGCACTTGTTTTTGTGATATTGCATAAAGACAATGAAAAGAAATTTATATAACACAAGCAAAAACTAGTCCCTACACCAGCCCAATCTAATCTAAAGACGATGCTCTCGAGGTGCTCCTCGTGTCGTTTTTCTACTTCAGAACAGAATAAACTATCAAATATGTTTGATTACTGATGAGCAACCAAAAAAGGTGGGCTGTTGCAGTACCTGAGCGAGGCAATACCAAAAAAGGTGGGCGGCTCCCTTCGAGCGGATGCGGCACGCGGCGGCGTCGCGCGAATGGGAAAGCGCAGGAAGCTTTTGGGTAGTAGAGAAATATCAGCGCGAGGTGGAAGCAGAAGGGCGCGAAGAAGGCAAAATCTCCCGCGCGAGAAGGGCGCGAGGAAGGGGCAAAACTCTCACAGACGAGTGAAAGTGCATCTAGGCCCCTAATTGTGTTTTGGATGATTAATGACAAACGTTTCAGGGACTAATGGCTTAAGTGAGTATATGAGCAGGTGATAGTCCCAAAAGGAACACATCTACGGACATTGACGACCCTCAAAAGAGAAAAGAAGAACGGCGTCGACTTAGCATAGATTTTTTCATTTAATTGAGTCGATAGAATCGCCGTACTATCAAGAGTGATGGGATGTAGGTGCCTTAGAAATGATCTCTATGCTCAGATAAACTATTTTTACAAAATGAGTTTTGGAAGACACCAAGCACAACACTCACATTGCTGTTTTAATTGTACTGATATTATCGGAATGTCCGATGTGAATATCGGATAGTCCGATTGTATCGGATATTCCGTTGCGAGTGCTGTTTTAATCTTGGTTCTCTCGGGAATTATCGAACTGTCCAATAGTTGAAATCGGATTGTCCGATGTGGTCTGAAAGTTTTTCTAAGGACTTGAACTTGGAAATCTCTGGAATTATCGGATTGTCCGATACCTTATATCGGACATTCTCGATATGGACTTAGAAAGTTTTTGGAAAACTTCTTATTCTTTGAAAACTCTCGAATCATCGGATTGTCCGATGTCCCATATCGACATCCGATATACACTTAGAAGAATTTCAGAATAACTGAGTGGTTTTGAAATCTCTCTGGAATCATCGGAATGTCCGATGTGTGTCATCGGATAATCCGATGTGTGTTTCATTCAAAAGAATTTAAATTTTTTGGTTGGAGTGGATCTGGAGAATTACACTTATCGGAATGTCTGATGTGGGTCTGACACAGGGCAGAACGGCTATATTTTGTGTCTTGGCTATAAATACTCCACCCACTCCCTCATTTATGACAACCCCAGACCTGTGCTGAATATTTATTGCCTCTAGTCTTCTTTCTTGCTCTCTCTCTTGAGTTCTTCCTTGAGACATTTGTTGAGAGTTGAAGCAAGTGTTTTTCTAGTGGTTGGATTTCAAACCGTGAAAGTTCATTTGAGCACTAGAGCGATTTTCAAGAGCTGATCTACACTCCATTCATTACTCTTGGAGATTGAGGTCTCCTAGACGGCTAGGAGTCACCGGTGAGCTCCCAATCTTCGTGTGGGGCGCCACTGGGAAGTTTGTGAAGGTGTGATTCCGCCCGCAAGGAAAGGGATCAAGAAGTGAAGCCATGAAAGTGCTTTGTGCAACACCGGAGGAAAGTGGTCAAGTGAGACCGCTCCTCAACGGCGATCTCCTCAAAGATCCGAACTTCGAAAAACCAACCGCCGATCGATCTTTGGTTTGGTAGTTTGATTAGGTTTATTTTGTAATAACCGCTATCTTCCTACTAGTATCTTGCCTTGTGCTCATCCGTTGCCTACCCTAGATCTACTTTCATGTGAGACCGATAATCCGATTCCACATATCGGATAGTCAGATATCAAAGTCATTCTCTCCTTCCACCTCTAGGCGATTTTATCGATCCTAGATGACATGGCATGAGACATTAATTAGTATATAGCTATCAAGATCCGAAATGGCTCTCTTTTTCATCATTCTCTCCTTCCACCTCGTACATGGTCTTAATTGACCTCTGACATTGTTGTACATGGTCTTAGTTGGGGTTGTTCCAACAAGGCAAGTGTGGTTCACTTCACTTCAAAGCCACAGCTGGGGACCTGGAGTCACTCACCAGTTTACAAATTAAAGGTTAGAACGAAGTCCATATCGTCTTTCCACTTTTATATCCTCTCACAAAGATCAACTACGTACTTTTCTCTGCAAGCACTAAGAGAATCAAATGTACATCAACTTGACAACAAGCAAATGCGCAAAGCTAATTTGATGAGTAGTCTCTGTGTTTGAAGTGACAAATCAATTCATCCTGGTTTTCCCTAGCTAGCAGAATGATTGCTCTAGCAATGCTGGCTTGATCCTATAATCGTCTTTTCTCCTTGTTCTTCTGAGGTGAACCCCAAATGATGCTGTAATATGTTGCTCAATGTATCTTGTAGGGCTGTAGGATTTAATGAAGCATTGAATATTGAACCAAATAATTTCCTGTAAAACAAGAAAATGTGCTCGACTTGTCAGTTCGATCACCAACTCTCTCAGAATTTTATCTGAAATGTGCCAAACCATAATCATTTCTGAACTTTGGTCAATGGCGGCCCAAAAGTTGACTGACAAGCGGTTCATTTCTAAACTATTGTTGCACAAGTCAGTTTGGTACTTTGGTTAGAATTGCGTTGAACCCAAACCAACCGACTTGTCTCACTGCATACTGCCATATGGAATCATGTAGATTAAACCTAGCTGTTCAGGTGTGCGTGATCTATTTTGTTGACCTATCTTGTCCTATCCTCGTAAATAAATATTTAAGTTCTAAAATTTTTGTCTCAAGTAACTTTTAAATCTAGTGACTCGCAATTTTAGACCGATCTGATGTCAGTTAAAGATCAATTTCTAAAATGTTGCAGAGTCATTTTGAATGATAGCTCCAATGCAAGATTTTGAGAAAATATTTGGCTAAGTAATCAATATTTCTCTCACAAATACTCTAGATTATATAATTTGACTTTTAGTAAGAATATTAATATAGCCGATGTCTTCTCTAAAGATTAGGAGACTACTACCTTTAGAAGGACTCCCTGGGGAGATATTTTGGCCTTATGGGAAAAACCAAAGGCAGAATATTAAAGGGTGACACTAAGTGAGAAGATGATCAGATTGCTTAGAATTTGAGTTCTTATAGCTTTTTTCGTGAAATCATTTTATTTGTTCATAAAAATCCAAAATGTAAATTTTTCCTCATAAATTCCTTTTGGAAGATTAAGATTTCTCTCAACGTTAGAGTTTTCATTTGGTTAATACTAAGGAAAAGCATTTTAATTAAAGATAGACTCTTATGAAGGGGTTGAAAAAGGGATAAGAAATTTTAGTTTTGTTGTGCTAATGATACAATTGACCATTTATTTATCCCATGTCTACTGGCAAGACCAAGGTTTCAAATTTCGGTTATGGACCATATCTCGAGGGTGGCCGAAATTAGAAATTTCAGCGAGATCTCCAAATTTTTGCCAAAATTCAAAAACTAATTGTCGTGTTTCATATACCGGCAAGTAAATTTGTAGTCAAGGGGTCGCGCGTTCCCTCTCCTCGAATGGTTAGACTCAGGGAGCCCAAGATGTATACTGGTTCGGGCCGAATGTCCCTACTTCCAGTTCGTGCGGTGGTTCTATATTGCTCTGGGTGCAGGGGACTACACTGGATTACAAGCGAGGGCTAAGGGCTGGCCTTATGCGCCTCGTCCGAGTGGAAGGAATGAGAACAATTTGCTCTAAAAGCCGCCCCCTTCCCGGAGAGTCCTGCCTCCCTTTATATAGTCGGAGGGGGCAGGTTACATGGGAATTTGGAAAAGAAAGGATGGGGTATCCTACGCCTAGGAGTTCTGATCTTCGGTCTTGCCGACCGACCGACGTCTTCTCGCCCCACGCCGGGTCGGTAGATACATCGCGTGGCATGGTTGTTCGTTCCATCGGGAAGTGGCGTGCCTACTCTCTGCGCGTCTGTCAGGTGCTGACGTCGTAGCGCGTGGCTCCGGTCTTGCCTCGGGAGGGAGTGTATCCTCCCACTGTACGTGACGAGACGATGAGACCGGCGCTTGACTTCGGCAGCCTCCTCGCCACCTTGGGAAGGAGCCACCTTAGCTTGGTCGGAGCTTGCGAGGCGTCCGACCCATGGCAGGCTTGGTCGGGGGTCGCGGGGCGCCCGACCCATGGCGGGAGTCGGACCGCCCCCCGGTCGGGGACGAGAGTTCTTTGTGGCTCGGCGGGGCCTTCGGCCAAAGCTGGGCTTGGGGCAACCCATACGTCGTCCTGGGCCGCTGGGGTACCCATGGTATGAGTATTCGTCACTAATTTTTAAATCAGTATTTTTGAGGAACCTTAAATCAAAATTTCACCCAAAACAACCGAAATTTCAGTCATTTCAACTACCTGTGAAATGGTTCTTGAGACTTATCACAGACAGCTCCTTATTAGAATTGTCTGTGGTATGATCTCTTTTATATTGATCAAAGTTAAGGAGCTTTGGTGTGAAATTCGATTCAAAAATGGAAATTGGTCGAATTTGTGATCATCACAATCCAAAAATCGAAATCTCGGTGAAATTGACTGAAATCTCAGCGAAATTCACTAAAATCACTGTATCAATTTGGAATTTTTCTTATTTTTCTATCCCTTCGAGATTTGGAATCTCGGCCCAGCCGAAATCTAAAATTCAGTGATATTTTGAAGAATTTTTCACTGTTATAGTCCCCAAGAAATTGTTTTTTATAGAATTAGTCACCTGTAATTTTTTCCTGCAAATTTGACCCTTGGACCTCAAACCCCGCGCATGAGTGTGAACGAGGCGATTCTTGCGGACAGTGCACCGTTCCACTGCTGTCGGTGTACTTTGCACTAGGGCACCCTCTCCGCCGGGGAACAATGGGCCCATGAAGCGGCCTGGCGGGTAGGTGGGCGATCATGCCCTGCTCGCCGGTCGAGTGGCCCGCGTGGCTCCCTGGCGGGCAAGTGGGCGATCACGCCACTCATCGGCGAGGAGATGTGGCCTGGCGAGCGGTGGCGATCACGCCACCTTGCCGGCGGCGGCCAGCGTGGTGCCTGGCGAGCGGTGGGCGATCACGCTCGCTGCGCCGGCGCTGGCTAAGCGGCGAGCAAGTGGCGGCGTTTGGGCCCCCTTGTCGTGCCAATGAAGGCAACCAAAGGAATATGAAGAAGGCTTCACCTCGAAGTCTCATTCCCCTGACATGCCGCGTCAGGGCCATTAATTGTGAAGAATTCTGCTATCGACACGACGACAGCCCATCCCTCTGACGCCTCTCACCAAACCCGTCGCAGGAGTGTCATATCCTGGGCGGACCGGGCGAAGCCACGCAGCGGCATTAAATGGGGCTTGAAGGACAAGGCTACAGCGACAGGCGTAATAAATGAGTCATGGGTCTGTAAGATAAGGCACGAATGATGGGTGCAGGCCCTCTTGGGGTCTGCGCCCGGGGCATCCGATGCAATCAGTCGTTTGCCTATGCTCCGGTCGCCGGCCCGGGACTGGACTGGTCCCTGATCACTAAGGGGCCACGGGCCGGCACCACGACGGGACCGGTGGAGTCCATCGCCAAGAAGGATTGGACGATCCGGAGGCGCTTTGCGAACTCCAGATGACAGAGCGGCCGGACCTCAGCCGGAAATTCCAGGCCACTCGGCACTAGCGGGATCAGCACGGATAGCCACGGAAGGCGGGGACCATCCGAGTTTCCCTCACTGCACCAGGAGAAGACAGGAATGTCAATTGATGGTGACTGCGAAGAAGAAAATGCGTTCAAAAGAAGAGCAACAAGACTTCTTGCCGAATGCGTGCCGTCATGTCGTCGTCCTCATATATCGCCATGCGAAGCGAGCGATGGCGTAGGGGCTGATCCTCCGAGACATGAAGTTCCGGACTACCAGCGCCTGTAGGGTCGAGGATGCGCCTAGAGGGGGGGTGAATAGGCGTTTTAAAAAATTCGATCGCTCTCTAAAATAACTCGCTCTAATACACCCCTAAGTCAAAACCTAATCAAAGATATATGCGGAAGCGATAAACTAGGTTTTGACAAATAAGGCCTAAATCAACTAGGCTCGCTAATGCACTAACTAAATTATGTCTCTACACTAGAATTGCTAAATTGATCACACAAATAATACTAAGCAATTCTAATTCAAGCAATCAATAATATGCAAAAGGTAAATACTTGAATGTAAGGAGACAAGGACAAGCGATGTTTTTCCGTGGTGTTCGGAGACTTGCTTGGTCTCCCTAGTCCACGTTGAGGCAAGCCCACACTTGGACCGGCTCCCTCGAGCACTCCGCCTCTTTCCACTAGGCGTGGTTTTCACGCTTGGCGTAGGCTCAACCCGAACCTTCACAAACTTGCGGGGTTTCTCACACCTTGAGAGCTCGCGCCTGCACGCCGCCTCTGTTGTCTAGGAGTCGGCAACCTCCAAGAGTAACAAGCAGCTCCTTCGCTTGAACTTCACCGAGCACAACGAATGCGCTCCCGGTGATCACCAAGTGCAACACATGCACAAGGACCTCATTCAAATGCAACACATGCACAAGAGATCACTCAATCCACTCCTAATTGTAACACATGCAATTAGTGCTCACACTTAAGCTCAAGAAGCAAAGAGAGGAGAGCAACACATGCACACACCTCCCACACACAGCCAACCTGCTGCCCAAGCCCCCCAAGGGGTGTATTTATACCCCACCAAAGAAAACTAGCCGTTGGGGGCAAGATTCCAGAAAGTCTGCGAAAATGCGGTACTACCGCCCCACATCTTGATACTACCGCTCTCTTTATAACAACGGCTATAAAACTAGCCATTCGCGAGAGGGCGATGTCTCTGCGAGCATGCCCGTACTACCGCTCGCCGCATAATGTCAAGCATGACCCACCGGTACAACCGCACCATTAGCAACCAAAAACAACTCCTCTGGAAAAAAGCAACCGCGAGGGCGCCGGTACTACCGCCGGCCGGTATGACCGCACGTGGGCACGGTCATACCGCCCCCACTGACTCCAGACTCCGGTTTTCGCACGATCTCTTTTCCGACAAACCAAAAACCATTCCTTGAGCCAATAAATGATCAACACATGATCATACACACGTGCAAAATATATTTGCACCAATTTAGCTCACGCTCAAAGAATTGCAACCAAATAGTGAAAACGCATTCCGCAACCAACTCAAGAACTATTTGCAAAACGTATTATGTAAATCAAACTCGAGTTTATGAGATTAATCCCCCTAGCCATGTGAAGGTCAACACAAGACCCGGTCAACTTGCCAACACCTGTTGCAAGCCCCACTCACATGCTCTCGGGATTCCGGACTCATAAACCTCAGTTTATTCGCACAATGAACTCGCAAATAATGCAATAAACACAATTTCATGCTTGAGCACTACTCTTTGCAACACATGCAAAAGTCTAGCTCCAAGCAACATCAAATCAAGGTGCATGAACTCTCTAATTGCAACACATGCAATTCTCTAGTCCCATGCAACACCAAATCGACTTCACACCAAAGCCAAACATCAACTAAACCAAATCACACGTATGAGCTCTTTACTCACAACACATGCAAGCCTCTAGCTCCATACAACCACACAAACATCAAATCATGCTTGAGCTCTCTCCTTTTGCAACACATGCAAAACTTAGCTCCAAGCAACCACAAGATTTTGAAAGATTGTTTTGTAAATAAAAACCAACATGAAGCTTCAACATTTGCAACACATGCAAAAGTGAATCTTCACGCAAAAGCCAACGCATTAGCTTATCCTATTTGCAACAAATGCAAATCAAAGCATTATGCGAAAACCAAATGCATATACTCTTCCTCTTTGCAACACATGCAAATCGAGCATAAACCAACAACAACCAAGCATAAGTTTAACCCATTCGCAACACATGCCAAATGGTTAACCCTCATGCAAAAACCAAATCCTAAAGGTTTGAGCTTGAGTGAAGCGCGAATGAGATCACCAACACATGATGAAGCTCAAGCTAGGAGACAACCCTCTTAATAGCACGGCGATAAAAACCTTAGACTCAAAGACTACAAAGTCCTTAGCCTATCTAATTATACCTTCGCCGTCGCGCGCAAGCAATCCCCTTTGGGGTCTTTATGATCTTCACTTTGATACTCCCCCGGGATCATCACTCGACTCCTCTTCTAACTTCGGGATCCATTCTTGACGCCCATCAACTCATGATGCCGTCTTTATCCCGTTCTCATCATCTTCATCCATCTTTGGACCTAACTCAATCACAACTCATACAAATAGTTAGTCCAAGATGCATGGTTGTCTCAATTATCTCTTGCACACCATTAACACATAATGGATGCCTTTAGATCAATTGAGCACAACTTAAATCAATTTGAACGACACACACGTAGGAGCCCAAGACTAGCAGAACCACTGTAATCGCCTACACCTTTCCTCAACAAAGATCTAGCAGGACGTAGGGCTATTACCCACGCTAGGGGCCTGAACCTGGGTACATCGCCGTGTTTATTGATCTGCCGATCCCCGGAATCCATCGTAGAGAGCCATTAGGGTTTCCAGACACAAAGACGCCCTCTATCGAACCATACCTTCCATCTTGGGAGTAGTCAACCCTGTTCGTTGACGGGGTCCTGTCAGGCGGAATACACCGACAGCTGTTGTTGCGCCAACGTGTCGTGGCAAACCGGAATGCCGCACCATCACACCACGGAAAAATAGAAAGTCCCAAGCCATCACATCGTGGAAAATGGAATCCCACATCTCCACTCAACGAAAAATGTAAATGCAGTGCTCGAGATCCGCGGTTTGTCATGGCTACCGCTAAAAACCGAATGATGACTTTCCCGTGCATAGGTACCACAAAAAATAAAAACCCCATGCGTTTGTACCACGAAAATCACCTCGTGTCTGTAAGGACAAGGATGCCGATTAGAGGAGGGTGAATAGACTGCTTTTAAAAATTACTTATACGAATCTCTACAATTAAATTCACCCCTAATCACCCTTATATCAAAACCTTACCAATAATTAATGTGGAAGCGATAGACTATGATTTTGACAATTAAAACCTAAATCAACTAGGTTCACTATGTGCACTAACTAATTATGTCTAATAATAAATTGCAATCCTAAAGACAAGTAAACAATTTGATTCTAGAAATGCAAATTGCAACAATGTAAATATATAATTGCAAGCATACACAAAGAACACAATACTTTTTACCGTAGTGTTCAAAGACTTACTGGTCTCTCTTAATCCATGTTGTGGTTAGCCCAAACGAATTGGACTGGCTCCACGAATTGAGCACCCACCTCGAATCCACTAGTGGTTGTTCTTTCCCCCTCCGAGTAGGCGAGCACCGACATTCACAATTTTGCCAAGCTTCTCACAACCTCTGTTGAGAGCTCCCGCGCACGACGCCTTCACACGCCGTCTAGGTGTTGGCAAACACCAAGAGTAATAAGTAAAGCCTTTCCGCTTGAGTTTCACCTAGTGCAACACATGCATTCTGATGACCTCCTAAGTGCAACACATGCACTAGGATCCTTCTCAATTGCAACACATGCACAAGAGGCTCTCAATCCACTTTCCAATTTGTAACGCATGTAATTAGAGATCACTCTTAGTTCAAGAAGCAAATGTGAGAGTGTAACACATACAGACTACTCTCACACAACTCACAATAACACTAGCAACCAGCCAATGCCCCCTAAGGCCTTCTTTTATAGCCTCACAAAGAAAACTAGTCGTTTGGAGGCAAACATGGAAAAATCAATATTTTTCGGTACTACCACCCTTCTAGGGCCGGTAGTACCGGCCTTCAGGGCAACGATTAGAAAACTAGCCATTTTGTAGGAAATCCGATACTCTCGAGCAAAAGCCCCAGAACATCGCTCAGCGGTAGTACCGCCTCCACAGTGATCTTCTTGGCCTCAAGTCACCTCCAGAGCAACCTCTCTGAAAAATAATTACCGGCGGCTTTGGCTCGGTACCACCGAACCTTCGGTAGTTCCGCCCATTGACCGACAGTAGCTCCGACTTTCAAAAACTGTGAAAATGCGTTCTTCTGAAAAATAACTATCGACTTCACGCGTGGTACTCCTGACCTTCGGTAGTACTGACTACCAAATAGCAGTACTACCGGCCCAGCGGTAGTACCATTTTTATACTTGCGGTATTGCCCAATTTTTAGATAAAATTAGATTTCACACAGAAATCTTGTCTTTCAAATCAACCACCAATAATAATTGATTCTTTGAGCCATGTGATGATCAACACATGATCAAGCAATTTGCAAACCCAATTCACATGCTCCAAAGAATCGTATTAAATTCTAACTTGTTTGCAAAACACATTCGTAAATAAACCAAGAACCTATGAGATCAATTCTCTTAGCCATGTAAGGATCAACATATGATCCCAATATTTTGCAAATTCTAACACATGCTCTAGGATCGAAACCCATAATTTCCAACTCATTTGCAAAATACATTTGCAAATAACAAATCGAACCACTTAAAAGCACATCTTGAGCTATGAGATGATCAACATATGATCCCAACATATTGCAAAGTACATTTGCAAATGCTTATCTCATGCTCCAAGATAAGAAGTATAAACATCAATATTTTGCAAAAACACATTTTGCAAACTCAAAGCACAAACCAAGCTTAGCCTTGTGATGATCAACACATAATCCAATCAGAAGCTAAAACATCGATGCATAAGCTCTCAACTTTTACAACACATATAAAACTTAGCTCAATGCAAAGACCATATAAACCAAATTATATGGACTATCTCTTTTTTGTAACACATGCAAATCCATAGCTCCATATAAAACTAAATCAATTAAAATTCAAATAAGATGCAAGCATGAACACCCTTACATAAATTTTCATGAAAAGGGAAGAAATTAAGGGAGCATCACGCCAGCGCGTACGCTACTCGATCAGTCACTGCCGCTGCCTTGAGATGGAGAGTTGGAACAGACAACATGTGAGTACTTTCGGTGCCAGAACAAGTAGTTAGGACCGCATTGTTTCGTTGCATGGAGAAGCAGCAATCAGATGCGTGTAGAATTGTACATGGATGGATGCATTCGAGTTCCAGTGCAAAGCTGGAACATGAAAGGAAAACACTTCTGTCCGCCACATCTCTTCCTTTCGTCATGTTCTGGATATCTCAGAGCTCCAAGGCGATCGACTGTATCAACATCGATCATCATGGCACCAAAAGCCCTATGCCCCACGATGGAGGCAGGTCAAACCCTGCATTATTTTCTGTTTCGATTGAACATGAAGTGTGATGGTATAGTCAACGTCAGATAGCAAATTGGCAATAGCATATACTACTGCAGATGTTAGAATGTCAAGCATCGAGATTATTGTCTGTTTGCATTCCATTTACAAAAAGCGGAAAGTTTCGTTTCGACTTTCGAGTCCATTTGATATTTTTTATGGTGGTTTGGCTACAGTATAATGAATGACAGAGAGAGGCAAGGCACACAAGCTTGGCACTTACATTAACAAGTCAATATCGCTCATACTCATGGAAAGCAGCTGAAAACCTTTATGTTTATTAGACAGTGCTTTTTTCGTGATTATACAGGTAGGTTGTCAAACGCTCAGTGTCATGCTCATCGAGCCTAATACTTAAAACGAAGCTACTTATGCACAAGTAGCAACCCTAACTGTAACTATGCTGTGGCGGAGCTTTACCACATGCGCCTAACGCAATGCTGCAACCACTTCTACACTGAATGAGAAAGGGGAACACACGCGCACTATGGAAAATTTGTAGTCTTGCACTGCACGGCAGTAAGACTTGAATATAGTAGTTAGTGGCCATCAGATCCTGTAAATGCTTTTGAGCACTCAGGTGCGGTGAAAATGGCGAAGGTGTTTTACTTGAAGTTGAAGTAAATTGAAGAGACTGATATTTTTCTCTTCTTTTGCCCTCTCTTTTCTGAATATATATATGCTTTCTGGCGAACCTTTCCATTTGCTGTGTGTGTCCTAAAGAAAGGGCATGGGATTGGGTAAGTAACAAATGGAATGATTACATGTCAAGCAAGAGTGCTGCTCTCCCACTGAAAACTTACGAGGCACTTTCGACATTGCGCGAGCGAGAAGAATGAGTTGACGATCCGAGACAAAACAGGGAAGAAAAGAGGTGGATGCACTCATGGCTTGCAGAAGCACACACTAGCTAGAAATAATAATATAACAAGAGTTCATTCATATTGCTTTAAGTGCACTGTTTTTACCAGTAATTTTTTAGTCGGCCGCAGACTGCTCACACCTCACAGTCTGAACACTAGGATGAAATATTCAAACGATAGAGATACTCCCGTTTTGTAGAGCTACAACCCTCACAGATGACCATTGCTGAAATTGTGTTATTGACTTTGTTCTGTTTTCTGAACATCCTTCTGGTGCTCAACTTTGCAGATCAGTTCTAGAGTAAAATTGTACAGGAGATGATTTCCCCACCAAGGGAATATGGCAGCCCACACATGACACATTAAGCAATCTACATGAGAGAGAACCTCCAGGTTACAGAACACACAACTTCGTAGCATAATGGAGCTTTGCCCCCAATTGATTCGATGTTCCTTTCTTATAACTATTTCCTGAAACATGGCACATACATATCATGGAAGGAAGCACTCGTTCAACTAGCTCTCCACTGCAAAATGGGACTTTGCCCCAATGCTTCTGCCTTCTCTTCCTAACTATTCCTGAAACTTGCTATACTAACTTGGATAACCATGGAACTGTAGCAATTTGGGTAACCTTGGAAGTAAACATTCATCCACCTCCTGTCATGGAGAGCGGTCTACTGGTGTGATCCTCAACACTGATGGCAGCTCGGACACCTCCTCCCTTCGGGGGCGGTCCACAAAGAGCATCAAGAGAAGGCCAACTACGAGGCCAGAGGCAATGAGGGCCAGGCCGACGGAGACTAAGCTGAGGTCGCGCTCTAGAGGAGCGCAGTACTGTGAAGCGATGGAGCTGAATGTATCACGGACGAACTTGCAGTCCTGGAGGTTGAGCAGGAGGGGGGCATAGTGGTACAGAGCGTAGCTTACATTCGCAGCCAAGACAAGCTGGCTGTAGATCTCTGGGGTTATGGTTCTGGGGCCAGAGCACACGTCTGCGTCAGGTGCGTTGCATGTATAATTCTGCCAAGCCTGAAAAGTAGAAATTATTCTGTTGTCAAGCAAGCTATACAAATGACTCCATTTGAATCCTGCAGGATTCCGAAGAAAATGCAAATGACCCAGACCAACAAGAATCATACATTACGAAAGAGCTTCAATTGAAAGGCATCAACAAAATGAGAAGAATATCAATACTTACTGTTGTTGCATTGTCAAATGTGACCTCCCTAGACTTGCACTGCCGATCATTTAGGTTTGAATCATAGGGGGAACACAGGTAAGGCATGTACTGCCCAGGATGTTTACGATGTGGTCTTCGATTTGAACGAGCAGATATAGCTTTATTAACTATCCTCACAAGCAACACCACAACTTCTTTACTCTGGTACAACGTTCGATTGGTTGTACTCTCATCCACGCATGGAAGGATGTTGCTAAGAGCTGTTTCTGCTTGAGGGTGTTGCGCCCATTCGTCCATTGCTTGGCAGGTATCCTTTGCAGCACTGTTACAGAAAGATTATAATGGTATTATACTAAATAATGGATTGCATACTCTTTATGACAACACAATTGCTTGCAAGTTTGGCAGCAAAAACAATTGATGCTAAATTACTAACGTTATGAAACAGAGGATACATCAATTGACAAGCAAATTCCTTACACATACTTGAGTCCTACATATATACATTTCCATTTGGTTTCATGGTTGTGAAACCAAAAGAAAATGACAAAATCAAAACAGGTTCAACAAGAAGGGCATGCTGGGTAATGAAGATTTACCACTCCTAAACATGTTTCATCAAAGAATATAAAGGCATGATGGAAGGTAAATAATACCTGTTTACTATCAGAAAAATCCCTATAAGAATGAAGAGAGCTGACACTATTTTCCAGCATAAGGTAGCAAATCTGTAAAGTTCAAGTAGAAATGTGTTAAAATTATTGCACTACATGCCCACTCCAACACATAATACTTGGAAAATGGGCCACAAAGCTTACACATAAATTGTATATCTTGGTCCATATAGCTCCAACACTGCATAACAGAGGAACAACCATGTTGGGTAGTCAGTGGCAACACACCCAAGGTAAAAGAAAAAAGAAAGAAAAAAAGGTACTTGCGGATTGATTAGCAGAGTAGACTGCATACCATATCCAAGGAATGCAAGAACAGGCATCAACATGGCTATGCAAATCAATGCAACAGACCTGTAACGAAACAGGACTAGAATATTTCAGTTGTGAGCATACCACTACTAATATTGGAACATAAAAGGAAGTAATGCCATAATAGTAATTTTGGCATGTGATTATGCATCTCAGGCCTACTGATCAGTGATAAATAAATATATCTTTCAGATCGTGACTCTCAAGGTCAAGAAAACCGGAAGGAATCTAAATAGCAAGGACAGTGTCGAAACTTACACATTATGGAGGACTTTTCTGATCCTTCTGTAATTTTCTGTTGTCTTCTGAGATATGGTATCTGCTGCTTTATTTAAGTCCCCCCCTCAAATTGTCAATTTGACCTTGAACATCTGATGGAAGGAAGAGTGCTGCCACAGTTATCGTCTTTGCAAGCGACAAGTAGTCTGTAACATTCCTTAGTGTTTGAATAGTGAAATCAGATTGGTTGACGACAAAATCCAAAGTACTTGTTGCTTCATCGCAGAATTCACTCTGCCCATACAAAAGGGCAATGCATCCAGCTCTGGCGCCAAAAAATTTGTGGAAGGTATTAGAACCAGTAGTTCAATAGTAATCTATAAGTTAAGATTGAACTTGGACAGGGACATGGGCATACCGGCCACATCCATATTTTTAAAACAAATCCCAAGTACCAGATGCTACTCAGATTCGAAATCAGATTTGATTGGACATTATATAAGAAAAAAACAATCCTCTAGTATTTGATATTTATGAATGCTTCATGTTATAAATCAGCACATGATATAATTCAAACGATTTTATTACAAGATAACACAATGCGACATTTTTATCACCAGAATTTGTCTGGTGAAACTAAGAAATGTATCCATATGAAATTCGGCTTTGGGCTTGCATAAATAGAAACATACTGAATGCACACTTTTAACTACTATGCATCCCCTTCCTCTAGACTACAGAAAAACACGTGCCTCATGTAATAAAATGATCAATCTATGGACTAGGTTACACGCAGGGCAATGCTTAAGTGTGAATATCAACTAGACTTATGGATGCCGTAAAATTAAATCATCTGCTTATATACCTAGAATCTCCCAAACTTGCAAAAAACAAAAAGAACAAATGATTGACAAAAGAGGTATAGTGCATTACATTAAGGTAAGCGCGAAGACCACAAGCAGCACAGGGCGTGCTACATCTGCACGAGAAACCTTCCCTTTGCCCGTTCTTGGTTTACAAAAGCAGCATATAGCTGCAGCAATTCCAAATGAAATAAACCACAAGGCAGCAAGAAGAAATCCAGCAACTCCTGTGAATGAAACAGACTGAAACAAGCTCGACTCGGTTAACATAGTAATGGAATACAGGTATTCGGTGGAGTCTTTTAAAAAAGGACTAACAAATAGCAGTCCTATCATAATTAGATGGCATGAACAATGATGGTCAAACTCAGCATACTAACAAGTTTCATAATCCTAGTTAACTACATAAGCCTAGGAACAGGCTACTTACCTTGGAACTGTACCATGTCATTCCATTTTGAAGGCACTGTCATTTTGTTTTCCTTACATTTGCAAACAAGGTTTGCACTTAGTTTACTAACAAAGCTAGTATCCATTTATAGACAAAGTTTCAAGAAAATAAAATAATCCTATAATACCCATCTTAAATTCTGCAATTTTCTTATAGCTGTGTACTCTCCTTGGACATGCGGACAATAGGGTGTTTCCTCGCAGGGGAAGAAAGGAATCAAGCTTTTCGATCTCCATAGTGATTGATATATTTACCACTGATCTTCTAGATTCCTCGAGTATCAGTATTCAATATGCAACAACAGGCTGAATCTCTAGTGCGTACACAGCCTGTACTAATCCAGCCTAACCAGATTCCAACAACCCACATAAACAATACTGACATATAATGACATCTCTAACAAATTAAAGCTTTTGACCTATGAAACGTTTAAAGTTTAAACAACGACACATACCGCCCAGTAGTGCTTGTTAGTGACGTTCCAACCTCCTCCATACATTCTGAGATGGTCGAGAACGTCCGGCCGCCGCGTCCTCTCCTCTGCCAGAACCAGCGGATACTTGGCGACGGGGGCCATAGCTGCCGGCCCTTCCGTCGCGGCCGGCATCCCTTTCAGCAGCCCCTTCGCCCATGGTCCCAAGTTCTTCACCTCTAAAGTACCAGAAGAAATTGCACAAAAACACAACCTTTTAGCACCAGCATGGCCGATATATTTAACCACAACAGCAACCAAAGTCCCGCCCGCTTGCTTCTACAAGGCTAATTCGAATCAAAATACCGACTTGCTTCTACGATAAGAAAGCATAAAAGGTTCGCATTTCTAAGCATAAATTACGAAGATTTAGATTCTCTTATCCTAGGAACCAGGGAAAATCTGAGGCTTTTACACAGAATTTTCTTTGCAGTTCTAGTGTTCTACTCCCTAGGAAGAAATGCTTCGTGTGAACCAGATTTGTCGCTAACGTGTCAGCGAGAGAGAGAGGGGGAGCACCGACATGGCTATAAAAACAGCAATAAAATAGCCAGTATTGACTTGTTCTAACCGAGGTATAAGTGGAAATAAAACAACAAAAATTAGCAACCCTGAGGTCTGCAGTCAACAGTCAGAGAAGATCTACCGAGAAACGCAGGAAACAGCAATCACCGCCGAATCCTCCAGAACATTAGGCGTTTGTATGAAGAAATCGATCAAGAAAAAAACAGAGCCGAATAAAATTCGGGCTCGATTCTCCAACAAATCGATCGAATGAGATGAGATCACCGGAAGGTGATGTTTCTACAGCCGCCGACAAAAGTCATGAAATTAACCAAATTAAACAGTGCACGTACTGGCTACAGAATTAATCAAGTCGCCGGCACCGCTATTGAACAGCAGTGAGACAACCACCAAAATCACCTATTAACTCCCATGGCTACGCAAATGGATTGGAACCACTAACGAACTCGATCGATCAACCCGACCCCATCGCTCGCTCGCAAACGGGCGGGAAAAACCGAAACCAGACAGAGATCGATCACCGCCGCCGCAAGCACGTACCTGGCGCGCTGTCGATCTCCCTCGTGGCGCCGCCGAGATCGAGGAGCGAGGCCCCCGACGCAGCGGCGCCGGCCACCACCACCGCCGCCGCAAGGGCAACAGCCACGGCGACGGCGGCGGCGGCGCCTCCCATCTCGGCACCGTCGGTATCACGGCTTACGGCGCCTCCACCGCATCTAGGGTTTGCGCGGCGGCGGGAGGAGGTAGAGGTGGAGGCGTGCGCGCTTGCAGAGATCGGCGCGTCGGGGACTCTAGAACGGCGGGAGTGGAAGTGTGAGTGGACGACACCACCGCTAGTGGCAGGCAGTGAGGTTAGTTAAATACCTAATACAATTATAATATTATAAAAGTTTTTCTCTCTCTCTACATATATTTAGTTTAAATATTTTGAAATATTAATAACCAAAAGTTTTTAAAGTTTGCCGGTATGGGTTCTGCCAGGTAGTTGTAACAGAACCGTTCGCTTATTTTTTTTTTTTTTTTTTTTTACAAATTTTGCTCACTGCTATTGCCCTAAAGTATTTGCAAATTTGGCACTTTCCCACCATGAAAATTTGGAATGCATGCATCACATGCAATATCCGGAGAACTCAGTAGGTGATCAGAGCCATAGGAGCTCAGCTATTCGTGTCAGTAGGCGCATGCCACACCACGACAGGATTCTTTCCGTACTACCCAGACGTGGCAACGAGGTGTCGTGCGCTATCGCACTTTCCAAGTCTCACCTATCGCAGCTTGACAACTCCCCCTTGCAACGTTCCAACACCAGCTTTTGTGATCCCTCACCTTGTCGTGGTGTCGGTGACCTATCATTTGTCATTTGTCGTGTCTTCCGTTGTGAGGGAGAGGAATAAATTTGCAAATGTATATGTGCAAGAGCTATATTTACAAAAAAAACGAACAAGGGCTAGAAAAGCGAAGCTTTTGTTGTGACCGGAATAGTATTGCAACACGAATGAAACAGTACGTACAATTCACAGGGTGCCCCGAGCGAAGCAGCGATGTGTCCCACTCGCGTGCGACAATTGGAGGCCTTGTGGTTCCTATCTAGGGAACACATTGAGGCGTGGTGCTACGTGGCAATGGTAAAGACTCTCGGGCTCGTCGTTTTTTCTAACCCCTAAATTTTGTTTTGACAAATTTAGTTTCCTTTATTTCAAATCAAAACTAGTCCTTTCGGTGAGCTCGGAAGGTGTGTTAGGTGACATGAGTCACCTGTCATGGAGATGAGCTCCCAGGAGCTCTACACTTCTTTGGCAAGCAGGTTTCGAGCTCGGGTGGCTCAGAAGGAATCATCGGGGGTTCCACGCTTGGCTAGCTTTAAAGGATGAGGATTAATTAATGAATTTTATTAATTAGTGATTTAATTAAGTGATTAATTAAGAAATATGATTAAATTAGTGATTAATTAGTAGAGTTTACCCCCTGCCAAGAGAGAGGAGCTTGGCAGAAATCTTAGCACGATGGGTGCCTTGCCGAGCTTCTCGAACGCAAAAGGTGACTCGTGGGACAAAATCTTAAATGATTTTGAATGGGCTATATTTTAAAAAATCGTTAGCGGAAGGATAAGAAAGCAAAGAAAAAAAAAAAGTCGACTCGAGACCTACTCCGACTCCGAGTGCGGCGGTGGCGGTGCGCGTAGTATTGTATGGAAAAGGCACGAAAACGGCTGGTGATGGCGGGTGGAGCCCGGCCAGATCTCTTGCGGTGCGGGGAGTCCTCCGCCTAAGAGGTCGAGATGGACTCGGTGTTGGAGTTAATTACGACATGTGCCATCCGGTTCATAGGAATCGAGCGAGTACTGTGAAGCGGGGGTAGTCCTGTCTGGGGAAATGGGGTCGGTTGGTGTGAGGAATGGCTTGGCCGGTCGGAACGTGGAACGGGCGTCTCTTTCTCGCCCCCACCTGTTTGGTGGAGTACTAAGTCATTGGTAATGCCTTTTCTCTGGGCCAAACAGAAATGGTTCTTCGCATAGTGGAGTAGGATGATGGCCTCAGAGATCATGTTCAAAAAAAAAAAAAGGACTGAAAACATGTTTTAAATGATTTGCACAGTCGTCCACTTGATGAGATCCGGACCCGCGTGCCGTCGAAACCACCACGAACTCGACACGCACGAAGAGGAAAGTAGACACGTCACTAGCTACAATAGTACAGTACTGCCACTACGTGCCCTCAAAAGTTTGGACCGTGAATGCATGCCAGGTAACCAACCATCCTCACTTCCACGGCGCATAAAATAAAATTGCTCCTCCGTGAGCTCCGCTCCCTCTCCAGCTCTGTTTTTTTTTTTAAAAAAAAGAAAGAATTTTATTAATCTTAACAAACTTACATCGAGACAATACAAGTTCTTGAAATTACTTCCGGTCTCTGCTTACCTTAAGCACACAGCCAAACAAGAATAAAAAGAAAAATGCACACACTAGTGACTAGCAATCCGAAGACTAGACCGCCACTCATGTGCCCGGGAATAAAAGTCCTTGGCCACTCGAACCAAACAATGAGTAGCCTCCGCCAAAATAGTTCGTGCCTCCACCTTCTGCAACACAGCCCACATACGGAGCCAGTGGGTAGTAGCAAAAATAACCTGTAACGAAGAAGAAATGTTTCTCTTACCTTCTCCGTATCGACCCGAGGCTTACTTAGGTCGTGTTATAAATACTCTGACTAAACCTATTGATACGAGAGGTAAAATTGTAGCTTTGGAATCTCGCTTAATTGAATCTCTGGCTCCGGGTATAATTTTTAGGCATTCTGTATATAAACCCTTTCAAACAGAACTTATTGCTATCGATTCAATGATCCTATGGGTCATGGTCAGTGAGAGTTAATTTTAAAATCTCATGGCACCGTGGCTGTATAACGACGTGGATGTGAATGTGAGGAGAGAGAGAGATTGGAAAATGAAGGTGTCCTTGTACTAGAACGCATACCCCCACTGACTAATATACCACTTAAACAAACTATTATATCTTAATTACTATTTTTGGTATACTTAAATACTAATTAAAAAATAATCCAATACGATATGGTTAAAAAAATTTCATCCAAACCCTTTATTTCTTTATATACCCTTTTTCCTACATAAAAGCAGTATGTGAACAAATTATACTAGAAAAAGTAGACTATGATACACACACACACCTCTAGGGCACCATAGTGTCTGGGCATCATGATCTAAAAAGAATATTTTCTCTATGTATTTTTATGTAAATTTTTTTGAAAGTTTTAGGATACTGAGTTTAACCAGTTTACTAACTAGTTCAAACAAGTTTAAACTGAAATTCAAACTAGAGTTTCCCTTTTTATGATAGTTTGGTTGTAAGTGCATGTTGATTATATATATAAATCAACAAAGCAAGTGATCCAAACTCATTCAAAATCTTTGAATTCGACTATATTTTTTTCAAAGGTATATGTTTCATTTGAATTGTTACAGATGGGTATATACCCTAAAACTGATTTTTTTTAAAATTATACTCGAATATGGCTTGAATTCGCGTATTTGAAATCATGATGCCCAAGCACCATGGTGCTCCATTTCGGCTTCCTGTGTGTGCATATCAAATGGTCAGAGGAAGTAGCGCGCCAGGTCTCACATGCTTGGAACCGAGGTTTTTCGCTGCGATAGGTAAAAAATTCCTATGGATTTATTGCAAGTGAGCGACAGAAATTTCAAAAGAAGATAGTTAGGGCAGCAACTAAGGGCCTATTTGTTTTTGCTTTGGATGCTTTAAAAGCTGATTCTAGATTGCGGTCGTAGAGAAGCTAATTTTCCAAAGGTTGGAATCTAAAAACATATATAAAATGGATTGTAGGTTTTAGTGTATATGGATAGCCTAGACTCTTTGTTTTTTTATATATATTTTTAAGCCGTAAAGCTTGCTGGCCGAGAATGGAGGCTAGCTTAGCCAAGGATCAAATTTTCGCTGAATTTCTGCGAAATTTCGGATTTCGGGCTTGGCCGAATTATGGAGTACCGGCCGAATTTAAAATTTTAAAAAAATTTGAATTTGCTACAGTAATTTCAGAAACTTCGGGTTTTAAATCCGGATTTTGACTTTTTTGGGCCAGATTTGACCGAAATTAGTCCAATAACTCTTAAGAAAGTCATCTTACATGAAATTTTGATGGAAAACTAATTTTTTGAGATATTTTAAAATTTGAGCAAAAACACTGTCAGATTTTTATAAAAGCCTATTTGTTTTTGCTTTGGATGCTTTAAAAGCTGATTCTAGATTGCGGTCGTAGAGAAGCTAATTTTTCAAAGGTTGAAATCCAAAATCACATATAAAATAGATTGTAGATTTTAGAAGCTAATTCTCTTTGTTTTTTTTATATTTTTAGGATCAGAATCCAAAATAAAAAGTAAAAACGCAAAGCCCGCGGCCGTAAAGCTTGCCGGCCGAGAATGGAGGCTTGCTTAGCCGCTTTGTTGATGGTCGGCCATGCCGATGACGTCAAGCGACCGAGGCCCATTTCGTTCCTCAAATAAATGGGCCTTCAAGTGAAGGAAACTTACACTAAATGGCCCTTGCTTTTCAGGCCGAATGTTGGGCGGCTGAAGGATCATATTAATTCTAGCAAAGCAAGCATTTCTTTTACAACATGTCCTTTCTCATGCTCCAACGCCCTGCGACAGATCAAGCTAATCCACACAATAATAAAAGTACATGGTTTAACTGTTACTAAGTGGAGTACTATATTATCAAGGCCAGTAATCAACCGACCAAACGTTAGAATTGCAGGCTCTCTAGCTGACGACAAAACTCAAAGAAAGTAGCCCCCACGGGACGATAGGTTCGACTGGCAAGTGAGCTAGCTTAATTAACTCTATCTAGCTAGCAAGATAGACAGATAAGGGGGGAGATCAGAGAGAGGCGTGTATACGTATTGTGCGTATTAATCAACTAGTTACTATACTAGCTAGATAAGCATGCGTGCATTACGGGCACGGCACGCTCGACGGCGATCGAGGCCAATGATCGATAGGATCGTTTTTTCAGATACAAAGAGGAATGTCCAGATGATACGACGAGCTATCTCCCGACAGCGGAAATCGGTGACGGATCTACATGTAAATTTTAGGTATCGTCAATTCGATCGTGTGAAGACAAAAGGTATCAATCACCTAAATACAAAAGGAATACCCTTGCGCGAACGGTGCTGAAGTATCTCTTCAAATCCATTTCTGCCGTATCAAGCACTCGTCTAGAGATGTTGAAACAAAATCACAGTCCATAACCATCTAGAGATTAGAATCGTGAGAGAATGAGAGGAGGAGGACTGACTGTTACACCTGTCGTACTTGCACATCGTGCCTGCCCTTGCTGCAGAGTGCCGGCCGGTGGCAAACCGTCGCCGTGCTTGTCTCTGCCTCTCGGCCTCGCCTCAGGAGCAGCACGCCGCCGTGCCCAATTGGCGACGCCGCCGTGCTGCTAGCGTTAGGGATGCACACAGCTAGCCGCGTACCAAGTTGGAGCTCTGCTGTCCGCTTGACGCCTCGATCTGGACCGTGGATGCCATCGATTGGATTAGCGGCCTCAGCAACCTCACGTTGTGGGCCAACGGGAAAATTGGAACTCGGCCCGCTCTCTTCGAATCAACACAAAAATGTCTTAGCACAGTGGTGCATGTCAGCTGTATGCAAACTTAGGCGCATTTGGCGAGGATTCAAACCTACAAATTCGAGAATCTGTGAAGTTTGAAAATTTTAACTTCACCAGATTCATGAAGTGAGGCTGTGAAGTACATTTAGAGTGTTTAACTGGATCATCTAGTTTACATTTTAGACTAAAAATATAAACTTAATTAACTTTATTTTAGCCTATAAATTTCAGATTTCAAATGAAGCTGGAATCAAGTTCTACCAAAACAGACCCTTATATTACATAAAATTTGATTACTATAGAGAAGAAAGAAAGACGTTGTCTACTATTTAAATAGTTTTATAGATGACTTTACGTTATGTATATTATTGTATGGACAATCCATTATTTATATAAGAGGCTATTATATAGACAATCTACTATATGAATTGTCTTTAGTTCTATCTATAAATAATATAGAGATATATTATAAACAATTATTGCCTGTCTATATTATATCGCTGTACATCATTCAAAGGGGAGGGGGCAGTAAGGAGGGGGTTCCCTGTCATCATCGGTAGCTCTCGCTAGAATGGTGGGTCCGCTCTTGTGGAAAATTATGAGGATATACCACCATCCCATACGTGGACGAAGAATTAATCACCTCTTGACACCACTCTCTGTCTTGCGATCGAGCAGTTAACGAGGCTGTAGCAATAAAATCTTGGTGCTTTCCCTCGTTACTTTGCAAGATCCACGTGTGAATCGTCGACAAGTAGCACGGTAAGTTGACATCGACAGTTGTAGGAATAGTAATTTGCTGCAGGGTATCGGTCCTGTGCACGTTGACGACGTGATGGGTGATGGTATGGTTGGATCTCCAGACAGTACAGGCACATATTTATGGATGGCCATGCATGTAGGAAACCGGATGGCCCACCTGTCAGTGACGGCGATTATTACGGTGCCAGACTAGTCGATGAGACATTGGGCTGTTTGGTTACGTAGCCCGGCAAACCAAACTAAATATTAATAGCATCAATAAAAATTAGTTGCTGTTTAGTTTGCGTAGCACTAATAGAATTCAGTTTCACACGCAACAATCTAAAGATGGAAAATCGCTCGTCAAAATCAGAGGGCGAAGAAGTTTTTGTTAATATCTTAATAATCGGATTTTGTGATCAAACTATGTGCCTAAAAGACATTGGGTGTGTTTGGTTTGCTTTTAATGATTATCAATGTTTGTCATACTAAATTTTAGTAGCGTTGGCTAAATTTGGTAAGTAGTTAGTTTGCTTTTAAATTTTGATAAGATTCTCTTCTCTCTTAGTTCTGTAGTTCATTTTCTTGTCAGTATTTGATTAAAATATTGACAGCAAAGTTGATAACCAAATTTTAATAACACTAAATTTTAATAAGATTTAATAAGACAAATTTGTTATCAAACTAAGAAGGCCCATTGTTTTTTCGGCTCTCCTTTTTACTTCCTTGTCTGCATAAACATGGGTCTAATATGGCATGTGGAAGACATCGGTGACAGATGGGTCTGATATGCTTACTCTATTTTCTATCCATGTCATTTAGAGTAAGCACTAAAGCCAACTTATACAATAGCTATCTCTAAAAGTTAGCTCTAAATGTTATGCATTAACTATCTATTCTCTTTTGTATATAACTAATCTACTTATACTCCCATGCAATACTTACTATTAAATAAGCTCTTTTCTCTCTTCTCTTTTATTGTTCTCTCACGTAGAATAAAACTCACGTGAACATATTAAAGGTAGCTTTTTTTTTGTACATACCTAATAAATGGAATGATTTGTACTCGGACGTTCGAAATTTTCGAACATACTGCAACATTTTTTTCCTTCACGTGCAATATTTTGTTACAACGCGTGCAACATTTTCCTTCGATAAACAGTAAAATTCGCTACAATAAACAGATGTTACAAGCATTTAAAAAAATGCATCACACGTTGACAGAAAATATTATAAACATAGAAAAAAATATTATACAAGACGTCAGATGAGATGAACAGAAATCAAACGTTCAAACGCTAGTTTCTCCCCTAATAAACCGTTGCAGTATACAAGCGGACTGGCACGTCACGTCGCTCTCGTGTTCTGCCACCCTGACTCTGCCCAGGTCCCGAGGCCAGTGACTCAGCACTCAGCAGCAGCAGCATACGTACGTCCACGCAATTGCAGGCACTACCCAATCGGATCGCACTAGGCACGCCGGTGGGCCCCACACCATTGACCGGTCAAGATCCGAGATCTAGCATAGCTAGGAGTACACCATTGGCAGTAGTGGTACTGGATCTGGATGCGGACCACGCTAGCTTAATTACCATTTGATCTCATGCATAGTAACCGATAACGGACATAACTACGTAGATTTTTTTAAAAACAAATCTACACTCTTGTACGAATAAAATTACAAATATAACTCTTTAGTGAATGTGAAAGAGTCGAAGAGAGATATCTGTCCACTACCGTATTATACCACCACAGTAGGGAGGTGACGCAGGAGGAGGAAACCCACGGTAGCAACAAAAAGTATCGCGCTGCCTTGCCACGGCAGGCCTTCTCCTCTCGCACCACCTTCCATGGTTGCATAGTGCAGCATGCCGGCTCATCTCTGACCGTGAAAACAATGACAGACGACACGTGTCACCTATTCCACTCCTATGCCACAACACCTCATCGACTTAGTTACAGCTTAAACATAGCCATCAAGGTCCAATGTCTCGCCAGATACTTGCCAAGCATTCTCACCTCCATAGGCTTGCCCCAAGTGTTAATTAAGTGACTTAATTAAGCAAAATGTTAATCTTGGTGCTTTATTAATTAAAAGCAGTGGCGGAGCCAAGGCCCGGCCAGGCCGGGCCCATGCCCGGGCTTCCTTCGGCAATAGCAGTACTTTTGTGCAGTATATTGCCGAGATATATTGCTGCCAGACCTCCCTCCCTCGGCCATTTCTTCGGCCGTCGTCGCTTCAGCATGCTCTTCCTTCCGTACCGTCGCTCCAAAGATCGCTTCTGCCCGAGCTCCAAAACTTCCTAGCTCCGCCACTGATTAAAAGTGATTAATTAGTGATAGCCTGCCGTGGAAGAGAAGCTCAACAAGAACCTACCACGATCCCTTAGCACAGAAAGCCAATAGGCCTCGCCCTACCACGTTGTCAGTATGTTGGTACGGTAAGGAAGCACGACAAATTACGGTAGGATAGGTGACTATTTTCAATAAATTTATTTGGAAGAAAGCTACGTAAAAAAAAGTGTGTTGGAAACTTAGGGGGTGTTTGGGACAACTCCAGCTCCACCAAAATCTGTGGAGTTGGTGGAGTAGGGTATTTCTAGCTCCAGAAATTTATGGAGCTGGAGCTGTGGGTACATTAAGAGTGTTTAGGTAGATTATCTTGTTTACATTTTAGACTTAAAATATAAACTCAATTCACTTTATTTTAATCTATAAGTTTCAGATCTGAACTGGAGTTAGAAGCTGAAACTCTCCCAAATAGGACCTTAAAAAACAAAAAGCATTCAGAGGAGATGCAGCGCTGCTGCCATATCGAGATCGACATCCAAACTGTCAAACTGTAGCTAGCACGTACGTAGCACGTTCCTGATAAAGTGAGCTGCGTTGCAATTCTACTTTTAAAACTAGATCCACTGCATCTTATGCTTGGTTGAAGAATTTGAGTTGTTTAATTTGGGATGTGGGGGGGATGGACTTGTGTCCACCCGCATGCAGACGATCTATGTAGTTGCTCTCGAGCTGGTAGCCGTAGTAACAAACTTTACATTTAGGATACATTGCTTTAGTTGGATTTGAAGCTTATTTTAGCTTTTGCAGCAACTTGTTAGGTATGGGTCAACTAACCAAGATGCCTCGGACGGTGTAGTACACAGGGGCGGATCTACTATGATGACGCTAGGGTCCGGTGATACCGACGTCTTTGTATTTGTCTCTTATACCTCCTTCTAAATACTGTTAGTGACCCCGGCGACAAATTAGTCTAGACCCCAAGCCCAGTGCACTCACCTCCCCACCGGCCGCCGCATGTCGGCGATGACCCCAGCGACCAATTTTCCTGAATCTGCCTCTAGTAGCACAGCCTTTTGCCTTCAGTTTCTTTTTTTTTCCTTCTCTTTACGGAAAGCTAGCTCGGAAGCCTTGCATCTGCCAGTGATTTTGCAATTGTAAACCTCAGCACGCATATTATATAGAGGAAATACGAATGCGTAGAGGCAAAAAAAAAAAAGGAACAATCTAGCAATTATATATTCCTGGTATGTAATTTAATCTACAAAATTTCTATGCATCGTATGAATGATCATTTTTGCGCAAACCATTCGAATTTCTTATCATGTGATTTGCTTTAAAATTCATGCTTCAACCGGCGATGTCGTCTTCTCTATTGAGCTCGTGTCTACTCCGAAGTCATCATTTCCCACCGTTGTCGTTGGGTTTGGGTTCATCAGACCCCTTGAACTTTAAAAGAGGCTAGGGCAGTGGGTAGCAACAACGGTGGTACCGCCTCGGCTATGAGTTGGAGGAGTCGGATCCGATGATATCCATCGGATCAAAAGGAAGAAATTGGATGGTGAGAGGTGGTGGGGGTGGACGGTGAGGACGACAGGCGACACCAGCAACCGCTGGGGGAGGGGCTTGCCTTGGTAGCGCTAGCAAGGCGGTGGACCGTCATGGTGGCGGCAGAGACAGGAGAATGGTAGTCAGGGTTAGGAGAGGAGTGGAGACGCTATGCGGTAAGGGATGGGTCAACCTGAATAGTTAGACAGAAGATCGAACAGTGCAAAAATCTAACTGATTTGGTCCAAAATATCATTCGAATGATTGCTAGCCGTTCCTTTCACTTTAATCTAACACGCATGCTTAGTACACTGTTGCACGCGTCGATAAGAAATAATCATAGAAGGAAGTACACAGGATATTTAAGACCTGTTTGGTAGAGTTTTAGATCCTAACTTCACCTAAGATCTGAAACTTGTAGCCTAAAATAAAGTAAATTAAGTTTATATTTCTGATTTAAAATATAAATAAGATGATCTATTTAAACACTCTTAATGTATTCACAAATCCAGTTCTACAGATCTGATGTAGTTAGAAATATCCAACTCTATCAGATCTAAAAGTTCTGCCAAACACAAATATACGTGTGAGGAATCGATTGATCTAGATACAGCCACCGAAAATAAAAATCCGAAGTGATGCAAATTTCTTTTCAGCTGAAAGGACAGCTTGTGCCGATTGATTGACGCTAGAGCAGCGGCGTGCGGGCGCGCAATTATTTAACTCTTCTAGCATTCACATCTAACTTGCATATGCTCGATTGCGCGTTGTCTTTCTGTTTTCCAGAAGAATCAAAGCATGCATGTTACCGAATTTCTCCTGCATCGGATGGGAGCTAGGACCGGATCCACACGTTCGAATGTCTTGATGAGGAATATATACTCCTCACAAGGATTCAAATCTCGTTTTTGTTCCAAATTTCGTCAGCAGCCAGAAAATGAAATCTCGATGATATCTCGCCATTTGAAACAAATTCTGACCAAATTACAAAATCAGAATTTGAATTCTAGATTTTGAAAACGAAATCTCGCCGGTTTTTGCCAAGATCTCGGTAAAATTGAACGGCGTGAAATCCAGTCGAAACGAAGTCAAGAAATTTTGAATTTTTTTTTGAAAATTTCTGACATATTGATGATGTTTTCATAAAAATTTGAGAAAATTATGAAGTCTATAGAATTTTTAAAAATTTAAACATTGCTACTGTCTTAATAAAACACTGACCGGTAAGTTTGAACCGAATAAAAAATAAAAAAAACCACATTAGAAAATTTTGAAATTTTTTGTGCATGATTGTGATGCATCACTAATGTTTCCATTAAATTTCTAGATAATGATCAAGCTTCATAAATTTTTAAAAAAAATTCAGACAGTGCTGCTGTGCTGATAAAAACTTTACCAGCAAAATTCAATCAAATGAAAAATGGTACAAACCATATTAGAAAAATTTGAAAACTTTTTTGGATGGTCCTGATTTGTCATAAATATTTTTATGAAATTTTTATCTGATGATCAAACTTTAAGAAATTTTTAAAATTCTAACAGTGCTATGTCCTCATAAAAACCTTATGATTAATACATAAATTTGTTTTAGCAACCAAAAATGTTTATTTTTTTAAAAAAATTGTATAAGGGTTATGTAAAAATTATTAAGATCTAATAAAAATTTGAATAATGATCATATGCCAGTGAATTTATAAAATTCTTATAAGTATAGTGTACCATTTATGTTCTTCCTATTTTTTGTTTTTGAAATATAACAAATGAAGTTAAATACGTAAATAAATTTGATTGAAAAAAGTTAATTTTTTTTTGAAAATTTATAGAATAGTACTGAGGGTGTGTTTAGTAGGGCTCCAGCTCCATCAGATTCGTGGATCTGGTAGAGCTGGGTATTTCTAACTTCACCAGATCGTAGAGCTTGAGCTGTGAATACATTAAGAGTGTTTAGATGGATCATCTTGTTTACATTTTAGACTAAAAATATAAACTTAATTCACTTTATTTTAGCCTACAAGTTTCAGATCTCAGGTGAAGCTGGGATCTAGAGCTCTATCAAACAGGCCTTGAGTCAATTATTAAACTCTCATAAAAATTTTGGAATATGATCACACTTGAGAAAATTTATAAAATTCTAACAATGTTACTGTCCCAATTATGTACATTTTGTTTTTAATTTTTTAAAGATGACAAATAAAGTTCAATTATTTTGAAAAGTTTTTTGTATGATCCTACACTTTTTAGAATGGTACCATAAATTTTTCACATGAGGATAATGCACGTACAAATTTATAAAAATCTGAAAGTGTTGCTGAAGTTTCTAAAAAATGTCTCAGAAATTCGGTTTTTCAACAAATTTTCATAGAAGATGACTTTATTAAGGGTTATTGATCAATTTTCTGTCAAATCTGATCATCAAACCTCAAATTCCGGTAAAAAATGGTGAGATTGCTGAGATTACTGTAGTAATTTAATTTTTTTGATTTTTTTTATTCCAACCAATATTTCAAAAATCGTCCGCGTCTGGAAACCGAGATCCTATGAAATTTTAGTGAGATTTGAATCCTTGCTCCTCCATAAACCACACATGCTTTTCATCCTTATCGATTTGCCACACTATACATGTAATCGCCAATCGAGTAGTTTCTAACCTCCATTAGTTTCATGTGCCTGTCAGTGTCTGAATCTTCTGTAATCTCCTTTAATTTTAAAAATTCTAAAAACTAGAAGGCCTCTAGCGAAATTTCCATTTAAAAATTTCGTCAATTGAATTTTTTGAAAATTTCTCCGTTGCATTTGAAAATTTGAAGGAGGACGCCCTCAAAACTAGAAGGCCTCTAGCGGACAGAGTACGCCACTACCAAACAGCACTGTCCTGTCCTTCCATCTAATCCTCTATTAACAGAGTAATTAATGCAATAATGGTACGATTACATGGAGACTTACGTGCCCACATAACGAGGTTTTAAATGGAGGGACAGGGGGCCTCTCAGACGCCCTCAAAACTAGAAGGCCTCTAGCAGACAAAGAGTACGCCACTACCAAACAACATTGTCCTGTCCCTCCATCTAATCCTCTCATTAGCAGATTAATTAATGCAATAATGGTACGATTACATGGAGACTTACGTGCCCATATAACAAGGTTTTAAATTTTATTTTCGGACCACATATCAGAGGCGGCTCAAATCTGATATTTCAGCGAGATTTGGAATTTTGGCCAAAAGCCGGTTGAAATTCCAAATTTGGTATTTTGGAGGCCATTTTCAACCTCTGTGTGAAAATGGTCTCCCTAGGCTTGAAAAAATAAGAAAAAAATTATGTAATAATTTATCTACATTTTCTATCTATTTGAATGTAAAATATTAAGTATTTGTGCATAGAATACTACTACCTGCTCATTCAAGAATATTCCAACTTTCCCCAAACTACAACACCAATCCATAGCAAGAAATTCCTTTCCTCCAGCACCAGCAAAATCCCATCTTTTGACCACTGAAGCTTGGAGAAACCGGTTGTAGGATGCTTCTTGAACCAGATGCTAATCTATTGCAAGGTCAGCAGCTGTTTTCTTCCTCTATTAAATATTTAAATGGTTCTTGCTTCTTGAGTAGGTTTCTTATTTTCAATATTTGTATGTTATGTTGATATATTTCTATCCGAGATTTAATAGGAATATTTGTTGCTTAAACTTCTTGATTGCTATGGATCTCACTAGAAAATTGAGATTATGCTTAGAAACCATTACTACGGAGAGGTCTGTATTAGACGTTTCATCACAGATGGTTAGTATCACGAATCGTCTGTGATATGACTACATATCATAGACGGTCTTCTAAAAAGAGTCATCGTAGACTACATATCATAGACGGTCTTCTAAAAAGAGTTGCATGTGATACTTCGTAGACGGTTAGTTTTATGAACCGTCTGTGATATGTGATCTGTGATATGTGATATCACAGACATTTTTCAGCAAACTGTATATGATGACCTTTTTTTATAGTAGTGTTACATCCATTATGCAATTAAATATTTGATCCTATTCTACTTGGGTGTTACAGCAAATTCTCAATACTTTTCTTATAGATTTATAGCTTGTTTTTGCTATAATATCATATAGGTCAATGTTGTAGCAGTGAAATATTTTGCTTTCAAGAAGCAATCAGACAAACAAAGGCATCGACATCTATTATGTTTACTAGGACCTAAATGAATGTAAACATCTAATGATTGCAAGTTATGAAGTTGAGCTTATGAAAAACGTATGAACTTCTTAAAATCCACAAAATTGGTTGTTCTATGCTGAATAGTGAGTGCTATTTTACATGACATCAGCTGGTGGTGCTAGCATAAGATCTTGCAACTATTGCTCATCGTTTGCAATATTTGTATACGTATTTGATGACTCTCAAAAGCCTCTTTTTTCTGGGCTCTCAACGTTTAGAAATTATACTTTATTAATAGACCTATAATCCATGACGCCCGTAATATAGAACGAGTCTCATTCATAACTAGACGGTTATGTCTCCGACCAATATATTTAAGATGACCTATCATATTGCTTCACACTGGTTATCCATGACTAGTGAAACTGATCAGAGCAAGCAGATTATCCCTGTACATGTAGTTTTCATGCAGATAGTTATCTGACAGATACATGCAACTACCAGGAAGTTATCATAGGAAAAGGCACCCTTTCCCGAGGAAACACCGTTTGGTGGGAAGCCACCTCTCGGTTATACAACACCTTCTTAGAGAACAACTGCCGTATCTTCTTTCAACATAAATAGGGAGCCCTTCCGTGCTATCAAGAAACATGCTATGAACATAGGCAATTGTAATCGCAATTATAGTTAGATTTCCGATTCTTTGTAAACACTGTACTCTGTTAGATCGCTTAGCTAATAAAGGAGCAATCCCCATATTCTTTTTTTCGCAATCTTTTTCACCTTAAGCCCACAATCATCTTTTTATAAGCTTGATTTAAGGACCATAGGTCTTGAGCATCCATAGTATTTTTTTTGGAAATATTTTAACATGTATTTCTCAGAAAAAAGCATTACAACTCTCCACAAAAAATTTGGTGTTAAATCCGGTCCTACAAACATGAAAACCAGTCAAATTTGTGATCATCTCGGTCAAAAAACCCCGAAATTTCGTCGCAATTGTTATAGCAATTTGAAAATTTTAATTTAGTTTTATCTTCCTGAGATTTAGAATCTTGGCCTCGGCTAAAATCAATTTTTCGAAATCTCAAAATTTTTGAACCATGCCACGCGACCGACCTACCGTCTCCAAATGGAGAAGTGCTAGCTAGTACTACTAGTATAATACTGCATCAATGAAATGGACACATGTAACACATTTACACATCCCATTCCCAAGTCCCAACCGTGCTCGTCTTGGCATGCACACACATGCATGTTTTCGTTCATATTTACGACCAGCGCAACAATCGAATTAGTATTTGCGAAGTGTCCATGCTATTTTTGATCCTTTCAAAAGAAAATTGTTTTTTTTTTAATATGAATATATTCAGATACGATACCTGTCCTTTAGCATAATTATGGTAGATTTGATCTTTCGCTTTTGTCATCCGTTTGTACCTTCAAAAATGAATACCGGAGCGGAGTCCGGAGTACCACCATGGATGGATGGATGGATGGATATGCGCGCTCGCGCCTAGCTAGCTGTTGGTTGGTGGGTATCCATCCAACTACGCATGCAGGTGTAATGGGCCACCAGTACTGACTGGATGGATGGAGCTCTCTGACACTGATCGAGGAATCAATAATCCTCCTCTCGACCGTTCCATTCCATGGGCTAACATGCGTCAAGTATATCTTTATTCTAGTTTCAAAAAAGCGGTGCCCTCGAGCTAGTACTCTTTTCTTAAAAAGTACTTCGATTTTGGACCATTAGATTAGCATCCAATGTGTCTTATCCCAGCTCCTTCCAAGTCTTTTCTTAGAAAAATCTAATCGAAAGGTTTTAATTTTCTGTAACCCATCGAATGTTTTTCAACTGAAAAGTTTTTAACCAATTCAAATTAAGTTTTTCGAATCAAAGTTTTTTTTAACCATTTGGAGCGTGCATCTTCTCGAAGATCTGAATGGGAGAAAATCGACTACTCTCTCAACCTAACAAAGCACCTTGGTACTCCTGAGCAATTTCCAAAGAAAATATATTTGTTCCAGCCAGAGAGAAAAAGAAACTAAGGAAAGGAAACTGTCCTAAACGATATAAAAAGGAAGAAGTTGGGAACGAATCTATATTATATAAAGCAAGAGTTTCTTTCCGCATTATTTCATCAAAATTAATTATCTTTACTACCGCTCTTTAATTACCCACCTTTGTCACTATTAGTGCTCTTTGCAAATAAACTTTTTATCGCAAATTGAGTTTCAACCATTGTACATTTAGATTGAACAGTATTATTCAGACAAGATTAGTGTTTTTTGCAAATAAATTTTATCACAAATTAAATTTTCATTACAACATGACTAGTTATGAATTAATTGGCAGTGAATACACACCTTCCAAATAGGCTTTCCCCTTACCCCTCTATAAAAGGACCCCTTCATCTCGCACACTTCCATCCACCGAGAGCAACAAATAAGAATAGTTTTTTTCCCCTTGTAGATGTAGATTTCACGGGTCTTCTGATTCGATCTTGATCTCCTGGTCTTTCTAGCTTGCATGGCTGTAGTTTGTAAGAATCTTTTTATCTCCTTAATCCGTCGTCTATAAGCTATTTCTTGTTTGTCGTCTATAAGCTATTTCTTGTTTGTTTCGTACTGCTATGATGCTATCACAGATCTGCTTTGATTTTCTTCGTGGTTCTTTGATCTGTAATGTTGGGTTGGTTTTGAGGTGGAGCTCCTTTCATTCCAATGAATGGTCCATTTGAAGGGTGGTGCAGCTGCTTGTTCATGGTTCCCACTATCCTATCTCATTAGAAAGAGTAGAGTGATAGAGAGAGAGAGAGAGAGAGAGATGAACTACACAGATGCATAAGCTTATTGAGATAGGCCCGTGGTTTGCATGACCCAGGAGCTGCATCAACCCCTTGCCGACCGCTGTTTGGATTGAAGGGAGCTCTGCATCTTGATCTCCTCACATAAATTGCTCTGCGTTCGTCGTTCAACTAATTGAACCCATGCCTTCGCTGAAACTAGTGTCTTATTTATTTGATCGGTTCCTACATGTTTAGATCTGAAGCTTATAATATTCCTATATATGGAGCTGCAGAGACAGGTTGACCCGGATCTTGTTATGCAGCCCTTGAGCTTAGGTTCAGCGCTGTATTTCGTTTTTATCTTTATTTTTTTCAATTTAAAGCACCGTCTTTTCTCTGTCCCTAATGAAGGATTCAGCTAGCTCAGGATTATCAATGTCGGTATAGGTTGGGAGTGGTACTTTGCATCGCTTTATTCCTTCGTTTCGTTGGCGAGATGCTGTGTCGAGTCACTGTTGTTTATTCCTTCCCTGTTGGTACTCATGTTGTTGTGCATTTGTGGTGGGGCTCTTTAGATCTTGCTTTGGACGGTTTGATCTATGCATCCATCCTAGCTGTAGCAGCCACAAATATTTATCTGTCTGTTTGTTCGTTTTCTTTTGCACTATTGCTGCCCACCTGATAGATTTGCATCAGATACCATCATACGCCTAGCTTCATTGCTGGATTGCATCTGGCTGACCACACATGTGCATGCGCAGCAGCTAGTGCCTGCCCTCTCACCTTTTCCCTGTCTCACGTTTCGTCACATGTTCCTTTACATTGCAGATGGGCATATCATATGTATACTGTTGCTACGTAGCTAGCTTAGCTAGCCCTGGAAAGAGGTGCTTTGAGCTTTGGTTTATGATTCTTCCTTGGCCTTGTCTGGAGAGTAACAGGAGCCTTTAATTTGCCATCGGCCGTATCACCTGGTTGATTGCAAGATGGCATCATGCATCTTGTTTGTGCTTTTGAGACGTTTCATATATATATATATTTTTTATAAAAAGCAAAAGGCCCCTGATTAACGGGGATTGGTTTCGTTCAAAAGCATGTGATTCTACAGGTTCTTGCCAAGCCTACGTACGTGCGGTTGCCCCTGATGCGGTCAGAGGCTGTCGCGTGAATGATGAGACGACAGATGATGGTGCGAATTAACATCTGATCGGTATTGCCCTGCAGGCCGGAGGACCTATATATATATTGATTTCAAGAATCGACTTCCGGCCAGTGTGTTTTGAATGGGTGAGAGATGTATTGTACAATGTAAATGTAACATTGTCGTGCATAGCTTTGACTAACACGAAGTGTGCACAGATGCATGGAGGCAAGGCAATTAATAATATATTGTACCGTGTGACACGCCAATAAAAAAAAAATCTGTGGTACATCGGTTGGATTCATGGCATTGTCCTAAGCTAGCTGAGCATGGTTGATTGAGATGGAGCAAACTAATGTAATTATTTGATTAGATAAATTTTCTCCTCTCCTTGACGAAGCTAGCCCTGAATGCTTGCCGTTTAATTTGCCAGTTTGCTGTAGTGACACTCCGATATGGATTAATTCATCTAGCCAGTGTATTGCATGCCATCGGCGACACGGAACGGAAAGGCAACTCATGAGTGATTGAGATGGGCCTCGTGGCCCGAGAGCAGCAATTGCGCCCACTAAGACCTCTTTGGGATGACTTGGGCTTGGGCCAAAGAAGCGGGCCGTTTGGCACAGCTCATATATGCTGCCAGCTCACGCACAATCTTGAGATGATTATGAAGACGAACAGTGCTGAAATGAACAGACAATGAAACTCTCGTTTGCCCGTTCATGTAGGCACGATTTCATGTTCCCAATTTGTTTCCATTTCATCTAGCAATAGCCGATTGCACATGTAGTAACAATCCGATCGATGAATATCAAAGAATAGAAGAAATTGATGATTGACTACTCATGAATCCATCAGATTATTCGCAACTTGAAGAGTCTATCAACACATGAGTACTTGTTAGTTATTACTGAATGAAGAAGAGTTCATCTACATACATACGCCTCAGATCCAAACACAAATAAAAAAGAAGGCACTCCATTAGATCTGAATATAGAAGGGAGGAGATGGTTACCTCGGCGAGAGGCGAGGCGCGGAGGATAACCTTATCATTTGCTAGTTCATGTAGGTATGATTCCGTTACTAATTCGATTCTCGTTTCAACTAGCAATAGCCGATTACTATCCGATCGACGAAAAATTCCAAAAAAAAAAAGAAGGTGAAATTGCATTTTGAGGAAATTAGGGATTGATTCATGAATCCAACAGTTCATTCACAATCTCAAGAGTATCAACACATGAAAATGGCACTGTCTCTTTCTTTTTTGGATTAATTCCTTATATACCACTATAATTCTAGGAAATCCTTGAATGTGTCACTAACATGCAGGGTTACTGGGTTAGGGCTCATATGTCAATGATATAATGAGTAGTATAAAAGGGATGAGGTGAACTTTTAGTGGCTTGTGAGGAATTCACGCACCCTTCCATTTTTTTTCGTTTGATATAAATTTTGTGAGAAGAAGTTGAAGCTAAGGCTGTGCCAAGCGAAGGGGTAAATTCTATGTGTAATTCCATGCTCAAAGAAACCAAGCACGATCAGTCACTTCCTGCAGTTAGCTCATCATTATTTCGAGATTAGTTGAGCAATTAAGGGCCTGTTTGGCAGGGATTCAGCTTCTCCAGATTCTGAGAATTTGGTGAAGCTGAAAATTTTAGCTTCATCAGATTCATGAAGCTGAAGCTGTGAGTACATTAAGAGTGTTTAGATAGATCATCTTGTTTACATTTTAGACCAAATTTTGTGAAGCTGAAAATTTTAGCTTCATCAGATTCATGAAGCTGAAGTTGTGAGTACATTAAGAGTGTTTAGATAGATCATCTTGTTTACATTTTAGACCAAAAAATATAAACTTAATTCATTTTATTTTAGACCAAAAATATAAACTTAATTCATTTTATTTTAGCCTACAAGTTTCAAATTTCAGAAGAAGCTGGAATCTAGAGCTCTACCAAACAGGCCCTAAGTACCAGTGTATGCGTGTATGTATAAAAACCAGTGCGCTCCGAGCTGATCATCAAAGAGAGCTGATCATCAAAGATATATATAATATATATATATATATATATATATATATATAGCCTCTTTATCTACTTATATATATATAATTACTCTCTATAATACTCTCTATGTCGTATCTCACAATGTATGAGGTATCTCGTGCGACGGAGGATATGTATGCTTAGTATACAAGTATAAAAGACCATCTATGTGGTATGTACATTTTTTCAGAGTGGTATGCATATTTTTTTAGACATACTCCTTTTCATGTGCGTATATAAAGGTAATTACAAAATACGCTAAAAATCATAGACTTCCTTACAATTTTTTTCATGTGGCTCACATTGGAGTATCTTATAATTAGTATATGAGTGTAACCAAAGTGATAACTGAGTATTTCAAGTTTGTTTAGGTGGTATTTCAGAGGTGGGAGTAACTACTCCCAGGAGTAAAAGATATTTTTCCTATACACACACACATAGGAAGTCTTTTCCGTAATTCGGGAGTACATACTCCCACCTCTAATATACCACTTAAATAAACGCTTTATACTTCTTTATCACTTTCGGTATACTCAATAATAATTCTAAGATACTCCAATACAACGTGATTAAAAAAATTTCATCGGATCTTTTATTTTTTTTCTACATACCCGGCCCCTTTTCATATGTATAAGGAATATGTAAACAAATTATGCTATAAAGGATGGATTTTAATGAAATTTTCATGTAAGTCATTTTGGAATATCCTATAATAGTATTAGGGTATACTAAAAAAGATAGAGAGATATAATAACATCATTTAAACGGTATATTAGAGGTGAGAGTACATACACCCTATGGAATCATATATATATATATATATACACACACATGTATGTATGTATGTGTGTGTGTATATATATATGTGTGTGTGTGTATATATATATGTAAGGACATGGTGATTAATTCATCTGGTAGTCTCAGTGGTGCAGATTGGAGAGGAGTGCCCGCGAAGCGTGCAGGAGGTGGCAGAGGAGGAGCAACACGGAGGTGGGCACGCTCAGCATCAGCACCGCCACCACCCCGACGCCCACGCCCGGCCGGGAGCTCATCAGGAACGCCTGCAGGAGCCCCACGAGCTCGCACACGTCGGCGTCGTAGCTGCCGTACCACTCCTTCTCCCACGTCGCCCACTCCGCCGGCGGCTCCCAGCTGGCCTCTGCCGCCTTCATCTCGTGGATCCTCCGCCGCAGTACGACCATGCCCACGTCCACCAGCCCGTCGCTGCCGCAGCCGAACTCTGCGTCGTCACCGCGCCGCGACGACGAGGCGCAACGCACGGCCGCGGATTTCCTGGCTGACGCCGTCGCCCTCCAAGATGGACGTCCGGCGCCCCGGCAGGCTGCGGGGAAGTCGCAACTGATGCTCAGTTGCATTTTGTAAGTATTTCGAGTAGAGGAATTTGACGTGACTAGCAATTCGATCGGTAGCTAAGCCAGGGAATTAGCTAGAAATGTGATTTGATCTGGAGTAAGCTAGCTAGCTAGGGACTAGGAGGAATCAAGAGAAAAGGAATCGGTGATGGTGTTTATAGCTGCTAGTTGGCTTGTGATTGATTGATCGGTTTCAACAGCAGCTTGTGTAGATGCGGTGCGGGGACGGGGTGGGTTTATATAGTAGATGGCTAACCTCTTTTTCTGGGTTTGTTTGGGAGGAGAAATGCGCGAGAAGATATCATAGAGCAGAAAGATGGTGACACGCAAAGCGTGTGGCGGGAAGACGGGGATGTGACCGCCCTAACTGCTGCATCGGCGCCTGTTTCCTTCGTCGATTCTCTCTCGTTCGATCTGCGGCTCAACTCTCCTTTCCTTATAGATGTATGATTTGACTGTCCGTATCTCACAGACGACTTTACAGATGACTTTATTCTGTGTATATTATTGCATAGGTAATCTATTAATTGTACGACAGTACGAGAGATTATTACAGATAGCTATATAGAAAATCTATTGTATAAGCTGTCTTTAGTCCTATATATAGATGACATAGAGGTATATTGCAGACAATCATCGTCTATATTATTGTATATGTCTTTACGGGTTTATACAACGTATTTTCTTTTAATATATGGATAAAAATATATTAAAAATAACTAGACTATCTTTAAGCACCATATTTAATGCATACATTAAATAAATATTAGGTAAATTTAAATATTTATTAGGATATAAAGTGAACACCACACTAATTTATATTGAAACACTAAATGCATTTGATATTCATCGACAGCACCGCTCGAAACCACTTCCTATGCTTTTGGATATAGAGAGTATTAGACACGTGGGCGCAGCGCACGCCGCGCCATAACGCGCCACCCGTAATACAATATTCGGGCTTTCCCGCGAAGAAAAGGATCTAGATGTAATTTTTTAAAAATCCCCGGGACGAATCAAATAATGTTCGATACGTGCGCTGTAATTTCGAAAAGCTTTCGGGACTCTGGGATAAATTTCATATAATATTAAAAACATTTTGAGACTCCATAATAGTTTTTTTGGGCGGTATTTCCGAAAAAATAAGGCCTTACCACGAAGAAAGGGACTTAGAAGTAATTTTAAAAAATCTTTGGGGAAAAATAGGCTAATATGTAATTTTAAAAAGTTTCATGTGTCAGCGCCTTTTTGGGAAAAAAAGGTTCACGAAGAAACAAACTAAAGAAGCTCCAGGGGCCTTTTAGCAAAAACATGGACTAATATGTAATTCTAGAAAATGTTAGGTCTCTTTTTCTCAAGAGTACAGAAGTTCGGGGCCCATCACAAAAAAAGGCTAATATATAATTTCTTTAAATTTCAAGCATCTTTTCGGAAAAATCCAGAAGCTTCGGGGATCCCCTTGCAAAAAAGGACCATTCTGTAATTTTGAAAATTTTCGGGTGCCTTTCCGCGAGAAAACACTCGCCGGCGCCCCACTCCAAGCATCACACGGGGAAAATCGCGCGGCCATCGTGGGTGGGGATCAAACGCGTGACCGATTGCGTGAGTGTGTCTAGCGTTACCGCTACGCCACGCACTCGTTGTTGTAAAGCAACGGCGTTAAAATATATGACCCGTATAAGCGGCTGAGTCAAGCAGGCGACGCGGCCCTGCATGGAGCGAACATGTCGACGAAAAACGACGTGGCCGTGCTAAGAAGCCGTGAAAGCTTCAGGATTTAATATCTGTATAGGAATATTTTCGCGGCGTAACAAGCCGTGCTCGTCCACATTTGCGATAAAACAAAAGGTCCTTTTCGTGTAAAGCAGCTGAAATGATCTAAATGTAATTACGCCATTTTTTTGTATTTATTTAGGGTCTTTTCATGAAAGCTTCGCAATTTTACTAAACCAAAAGGTCCTTTTCGTAAAAAACAGCTGAAAGTACCTACACGTAACCATATTTTTTTAGGAGCACTAACGGAAGGAGGACATGAGGCGCGCGATGCCACACCCGTCAAAAAAAATTTAACCCAAATTTTTTATGCAAAAAATATAATTTCGTTTTTATCGGCGTTTTTTTTTTAAAAAAAATAGCCGCGATTGCACAAAATTGAAAGGCCCTTTTCGTGAAAAATAGTTGGAACGATCTAAACATAATTACGCTTTTTTTGGTATTTGTTTAGTGTCCTTTTACGAAAGATTCGTGATTTTGCTGAGTCAAAAGATCCTTTTCGTAAAAACCCGCTAAAAAGACCTAAATATAATTACTATTTTTTCTAAGGGGCTCTAACAGAAGGAGGACACGTGGACGGGAGGAAACTTGCGATCTTTAGTATAGGGATGATGATATCATAGTATATGTATACTAGGGTACGGACTAGAGAGTGTATATATGTGTCTTTCTACCGAGGCATCATGCATGTACGCATAGCCGTACGTGCTTCTGCAGTTTGTTACACCCACTGTTCACTTTATTCTTATAGTACTAGTATACAGTACATGTCCTAATTAACGCGCAACGATTGAATGTGAGGATGTCAAAAGCATGTCCTCCATATTTGTACGGCATGCGCGCGTGTTGGGAAACTGATTGGTAGTTGCCCTGCATAGATGATACTCTTTCGTCTTTTTTAAAAGTTGATCTTTATCTGTAATATATAACTATTTTACATTTTAATATAAAATTAATGTGTTGTTCCCTTAGGAATATCCACCCTTTCTTCATATTCTTTGTATGTGGACATTAAATATAGTGCTTATTAGGCTAGTCACAATAGGAGTTTTATTATCATTTAATGAAGCGATACATCTGCAAAAATGGTGACATGGCAAAGAAATTATGAGGAGAGAGAGGAGATGAGTTTTATCTGGTTGAAACCGGGTGCACACCGTTTACAACACATTGGAAACCGAATGAAACTGCACTGAGAGCGCATCATTTTATCCCACGCACTGAAACCGAATGAAAATGCACCAAATAGAATATTTGATCACAACACCATGTAACAATTAAATGATATGACTAGCCTATGAAACCGCAAAATGAAACTATACATTGGGAGACCTTATTTCATTTATCAACCCAAACCCCTTTAGACGATGTGGCACTCCTGAAAACCGTGAAATGAACTTGCCACTGGAAATGGCCTTAGTGAAAATAATTAGGTGTAAGATAGTTATTTTCAATATCTTTTTGGTTTATATGCTAAAAAGACATACGACTTGTAAATTTGGACGGAGGGAGTACTACATTCAGCCTACGAAAAAAAATCCTCATTAGTAGGAAACATTGTCAGATAATATAAATCTACTGTACAGTGACCAAGGTATAATTATTGTAACATTTTCACTGTATACTTTTCATTTAATGCTTTTAAAAGGATAAGTAATTGTAGTATGATATTTAGTAGAGACGGAGTATCTGGTTTAATATCATTAATTTTTTTGATTAAATGACTTTTTCCGGTACGTATGATGGACTATATATAAACTTATATTTGGGCAGAGTGAATGGGAATTAAACATGCAGGGATAGGCCTATAGGGGTGGATCTAGGGGTGGTGCTGGATATGCCTGGACATCCCTAAAATTTTAAAAAGCGCTACAAAATCAACTCTTTAATGGGCCAAATTAGATGATTGAATTGGTTTTGAATCCAGTGATTTAGGTTTTTTAAGACCTAAGAACTATTTTTATTGCACTTTTAGCAAAATTCAAATTTATGTGTTGAACTGATGATATTATATAATTATTCTATAAGATTATATCACTGTAGGTGTGAATTGTTCCCGCCACCGTATAGCTGTATGCATGCCACCGCCGTCCGCCGATCGCCTAATTCAAGTCTCAACACGCAACGCGCTTCCTTAATTCTGCTTGTCTCCTCTCTCTCTCTCTCTCTCTGTGTCTGTCTGTCTTTTGTTTTCGGTTAAAGAGTACCGTAGCACGAGGCAAGATCGTCAGAGCACATCCTGTCTGTCACAACAGAATTGGGTGTACGTGTGCCAAATTAAATCTGACAAACTAGCTAGTAGCTAGCATGCACTAGATAGACAATATAAAACTAGTCCGATTCGCCTCTCTAGTCATTCATGCGCATACTCTCGCGAAAGCAATTCAGACGATAAGCTTGAATGTCAGCTGGTTAGCCTGATCAGCTAGCTATCAGCAGCTGGCTTTCTAGCTCTGCTTAATTGACACTCGTACGTAAGATGATGACATGAGCCAGCGCGTATGAAGTGGCGGTATTAATCGTAAGGTACTGCTACTTACATGGAAATTGCAGGCGACGCGTTGCGTTAATTGGTCATCACTATCTACTAGTTTCGCAGCTAGGCAGGTCATCAAGGCGGAAGGCGCAAAGTGAACGAGTGTGAGTGTAATTAAAAAAAAAGCGAGAGATGTGAGACGTAAACCGGCGAAGCTCATTGACATGGACGTCTCCCTGCTAGATTCGTCGAACGAGAAGAGAATTACGTTCCTAGCTTTGACAGGTCGCCAAAGCTAGAGGCTGATTGATGTCGTTTTCGGGCTCCTGTCTAATTTCTCCTGAGCTGAGACGGCCAGGCGCTAGCTAGCTTGGTGTGATTTGATGGCGTGTCTCCTTTCATTTCAGATGAGGCCCGAGTCTTTCGTTCGTACGATCGAGCACCTTTGATTAATCCCATTTTAACAACGCTGGCCTGGCAGCCGTACGTCTTGACGGACTTTAATCAATTCAGATCAGAAGTTTCATGCCTCAATTAGATTGATGAACATGACATCTGGCGGTATGGCCCATGCCTGTGGTCATATCTTGAGCAGTGGAGCTAATTTGCAGCTTGATTTCGAGCTTCATGCACATGCGCGCATGGAAGAATGAAACAAACAAACAAGTGACCGATACGTCGACACAGACCAGACAAAACCAAGGGAGATTTTTACGAAGACATAGCTACCGCTAGCTGCAGGTACGTGGATCCGGTTTGTCTCATTTGGAACATAAAATAAGAGAGTGTTGTGATCCACACACGTTGCTGACGCATCTGCTGATTTTAGCTTGGTCATGCTGCAATACTAGCATATTTTCTTCACCGGATTATATGGGCCGCGGACATCCAGGAGGACCCACCCACCCACCCCAAAAAAGGGTCGGCTCAAAGTACGTCTCACGTATTAAATAGTTTGTATTATATTCTTATCTATTTTAAGGGTTAATAATAATTTTTATTATAAAAAAAACTTGTACAACGTTCGTTAGTTAAATTTTTGTAAATCTATAAATAAATTAACGCTAATCAATTAAACAAATCGACTATTGTCTCTATTCAACTTATTTACACAGTTACAATTATAGAAAAAAATCATACATCAGAAGGGAATCTCACATTGTCTATTTGTTGTTTTGGCCAGCACACTTTGCCGGTCAGGCACTCGCTAACTAACACTACGCTGCCTCCCTTGCCCACTCACCATCAGCGTGGTGGGTTGCCGTTGCCACACGCTCGCCCCCTCGCTGGCTCCCCGACATTCACTCTCTGCGACGCACGTCAAGCATCCTTAACTCGATGGGCTGCCATGTCCTTACGAAGGCGAGACGTTGAGCCGCGCATTCTCTCTCTCGTGCTATGGTCTTTGCGTGTGTCTAGGGTTCGGACCTAGTGTGCAAGCAAGAAGCAAAGTCATCAATTACCAAATTAGACCTTAAATAAGCAGCGGCCTACCAAACCACATGGTATATGAAACAGCTCACCCACCTAGTTGCTATGTCAAAAATTGAGCACCGATGCTAAAATAATACTTCAGATCCAACAGCTAGAGGACGGGCTCAAGCCGAACAAAGCTCTCCTGCTAGCTACGCCCCTGGCTACAGCTGCATAAGAGGTGGGAAAAAGAAGAAGATTACTTTTCAAAAAACTGGAAAGAAAAGGGACAAGCCCGAGGGGTTTGAGGGATCCGCAGCTCTAGGCAGTGTCGGTGGGGATGGAGTATGGACAACCAATCCAGGATGATCACCAGGTCCATCTGTTGTGGTCCCAGTTGTCGAGGTCACAGTCTTTAGCAAGAGGGGAGGGAGCTCCTCTATCTTCCATCCCTTCAACATGGAGGATAGAGACCTTCCCTATGGAGCCAGCTCATCGTGCCCCTTGTGATCAATGTCCTCCGGGACATCAAAGAGGCTCTGGGTGGTTACGAGCACCGCCGACAGGCAGATTAGGCCAATGTTGGCAAAAAGCCCCACCGTGTCTAGTATGGCTCGTGCGCCAGGAGGGAACGCTTGGTAGTCACTTCCTGGCACTTGACTCGAGGTAGATGAGGTGCTCAAGACCAAGGAGGGGCCGCAATGTAGCAAATTATCACTTTATCTAGCCTTATGTATATATTTTTTTTGTAAATCTCGTCCCATGTATGTTTTTATAAAATAGCTTCCTCTCCATCACGAAAGGAGTTGCAGAGTCCTCTGTAGTGCTCGAGGAGAGCGAAAACTACCCGACAATGTGAGAGGACATATTCTCTAGCACTACTTGAGCGCTGCAGCGGGTCCTTCAGTGTTGCCCACCCCCGCACATGCTTCCCACCCCTCCTATGCCTGCCGCCCCCTGCCCACGTACTCTTGTGCTCACCCACGATCCAGCGGAGCTAGCCAGTTTCTACGCTTCTCGGATGCGGCAGGGGATACATGTCGTCTGTTACGCCTTCTGTGGTGGGTTTACAAAAACATGTATGGAATGATTAGATTTGCAAAAAATAATGATGTACAATGGTCTAGATAAGCGGTGAATTCGAGTGTAGTGTTATCCCACGCCTCTTCATTGGTGAAATCGAACTTGAGAGTCTCTAGTGTACAAGTTGTTGTTGGACTTTAGTTGTCCCAAATTTTTATAATTAAATAAAAAAATATGAGTAGGCAGGCCAACTAGGTAGGCTCAGCCCATGTGGCCAAGCTAGCCCAGTCGACCCAGCCGACTGAGGATATGGTGATGCCTTTGGTGACCTTGACCGGTAGTAGGCTTAGAGCTTGAAGGGGAACGGCCTTATGGGGCTAATGGCTGCGACACTAGTATATCAGCTTCTGCTATGGTGGCCCCATGTGGCTCAGTCGGTGACTGTTGCCTATCCTCCTCAGCCCTGGTGCTCCTTTAAATCTCGATGGTATCTCCTCTTGTAATACACGAAAAAAATGCTCTTCTAATTCCTGTCTAATCAATTCCAAATCCACACTATTCGGTTGGGGATTTGGCATTGTTCTTGCTTTTTGGATGACCTCTTGTGATCCTAGGCATCGATCCAACCTTGACTCAACATGTGGATGACTGCTATTGCGTGTAACCCGAGTTGAGTCTTGTTGTTCATCTTTGGCTGAAGGATTATTTGGAGGTCTGGAGGAAGGCAAACAGGTGCTAGACCACCTTGGTTGTCTGGCTTGCAAGTCTTACTTGCTGGCTGCTTGATCCAGTTTTGTGTGAGGTTTGGCTTGGTTATGTTGTCCATGGTGGAGTAGGTCCTTGTGACCTGTTGCTTGTTGTTCGGTTGATCAGGGAGAGGGTTATGAGATCCTGAGGAGTTTCAACAGCTTTTCGGGATCATTGGTTGAATTGCCTCAATCGATGATATGTGGCTTTGTATCTCCAAAACAATTGCTAGTGATTCTGTGGCATTGCAGTGGCGATATCATTTTCTGTGACATCATCTTTGATGAGCCTAGCCGGTTAACACTGACATCCTATCGGTGTTCTGTGAATATTTTCAAACTCTTGTGATTACATTCTTACTGTATTGCAAAGGGGCTAGAAAATTTGATTGTCTTGAGGACCTTGCATATGGGAAGGCTATTGTACAATGGGGATTTGGACTAGATAGACAATTTATGACAACATTGTTTAATTCTTATATCTTGCAATACTTGGTTAGATCAATCGATTATCTTCTATTAATTGTTGATATATATATATACATACATACATTCATATACATGTACATACACATGTACATATACATACATACATACATACATACATACATACATACATACATACATACATACATACATACATACATACATACTATGCATGCATATATGTATATCTATATAGTATAATTACCTAGAGCATCATGGTGCCTAGGCACCAAGATCTAAAAAGGATATTTTCTATATGTAATTTTTATGCAAAATTTTTTGAAATGTTTAGGATGTTGAGTTTAACCAATTTACTAACTAGTTCAAACTGAAATTCAAACTAGAATTTCCCTTTTTGATGATAGTTTGATTGCTTGTATGTGCTAATTTTATATATAAATGAGCAAAGCATGTGGTCCAAACTCAATCAAAATCTTTAAATTCGAGTATATTTTTTCAAATGTATTTGTTTCATTTGAATTGTTATAGATGAGTATATACCCTAAAAATGAAATCTTTGAAAAATATAATCGAATATGGCTTGAATTTGCCATTTGAAATCATGGTGCTCAAGCACCATGGTACCCCATTTTGGCTTCCTATGTACATATACATGTACATATGTACATACATGTGTGTGTATATGTATGTATGTCTATGTATATATGTAGATGTACATACATACGCATATATACATATACACACATATATACATGTACATACATATCTGTGCGTGTGTATATATATAGTTCAAGATGATTCGGTTTTTTAAACTATCAAGTATGGAAATTATCAATTATGGTAAGGTTGTTACAAATTAGTCTTAATCTTAGCCCTAGTGATGAGGAGATAAAATCAACTTGAGACTTATTGCTAGTTGTGTGCCTCAATTATTATTCATTGTCATACATAAGCTTAAATACCTAATTATGAGTATATATATGCGTTGATATTGTCAAGTATCATGTTTCGTATATCTGCGGATGCTTTTATAGCAATATTAATCCATGGTTATACTTCATGCTTGGAATTAAAGATATGATAAATTGCTAATTCTACATTTATTACAACACAAGCGTAATTAGCACAACAGTGAGCCGCGAAATTTGCTCTTTCTCCTAGCAAACTGAACAAAAAAACGCACAAAACCAGATTTGCATCTTCGACGGTCCTGCCAGAGATCCACCAATTCCTGACAATCCAGCTCCATGATCACCTGACTAAAGCTACTCTTTGACGAGCAAATTTCACACCATCACGGAACGTCGGCATGTATTGACTGCTAGCTGCAGTGAAATATGCACAGTAAAATTGGTACAATGTTACAATATTGTGCCTTTTTATATGTGAAAGTACTGTGAGGATACGAATCCCGGCCGTAGCTCAAGTTGCTAGAAATTTACAACGAAGGATAGTTGTTGTGCAATTTATGTTCGTCGTATTGCTAAGGTTTCTCCAAATATCAATATCTTGAACTTTGGATAGAAGTTGGCATAAACTATTCGAAAATTGTCCAAGTCAGAGACGATATATCAGTCTAGCTTTTTTAGTCGCCCGTGCAAATGCTGCAGGCTCTAGCAATATTTTACAAGTTATTAGTTTCAAACAACACTGGAAAGGAAAGAGAGATGCTTTTATGCATCATTATTTAAAAGAAATTGCCTATATGCGTATGGGACTGATCCCAAGACCGAATGAATCTACACATCCAGCTGCAACAGCAAACTGCTATCTATACACCGGACACAATGCCTGAAGAAATAAAGCACTGGTGTAATCATCAAGAAACGTGGTGCAGAATGGACCCCGCCGCCTGCGCCAGGTGGTGCAGCGCCGCGACGGCCGACACCGGCACGCTGCCGATCAACAGCGCCGCGGCAGCGATGGCGACGCTGGGCCTGGTGTCCATGAGCAGCAGCTGCAGCGCGCCGACGAGGGCGGACACGTCGGAGACGTACGACGGGTAGTAGCGCTTCTCCCACGCCGCCCACCCCGCCGGCGCCTCGTAGTTGGTCTCCGCCATCCGCGCCTGCCTGACCCTCCGCCGAAGCACGGCCATGCTCTCGTCCACCAACGCGCCGCCGTACTGTTCCCGACGGAAGGCACAGCGCGCCGTCGCCTGCGGTCTCCTCGGAAGCGCCGGAGCTTGCCCGCCGAGCCCCGCCGGCATCGTCGGAAATGAGAGGGAAGAAGACATTGAATGGTATCGGCTCAAGAATTAAATTTGTGTCTCGGGAAAGTAGATACTACTAGCAAGTGATCAGGAGCAGAAGTAATCGAAGTTGATGAGAATTTGAGCTCATCAAATGGGTATGCATTTATAGGCCTGGAGCTTCACGCGTATGCCGTAGATTAATTATGCATAGATTAGTATATAGTGCAAACGCGTGATCAGTACTCGTTTGGGCCAATGGGAGGGTGACACGTGCAGAACATAGGGTAATGTGCTCTTTAAGAAACTGGAGTACTAGTTACGAAACGGTAGTACTCCATGACAGGTTTTGGCCGGTGATCTAGATTTTGTTTATTGGAATGGGTTCAGCAAATCATGGAACGATTCTCACCTCGTTGCAACGCCAAATGCTCGTAGCCGTGGATTCCAACTAACACCTGCATGCCGACCTGCCGTCTCCCATCATTGATGGCCTGTTTGGTTGAAGGGAATTGACGGAAGGGAATAGGAATTGAGAGAGATGGATTATAAAATTCTTTGATTGGTTGGTGGGAATTGAAGAAGGGAATGGGAGTTTACAACTTAAACGTAGGGAATTCAATTCCCTGCCTCCCCTCTAGGAATTGAAGTCTCGCTTAATTCCCTTGCCCATTCCTATTTCTCAACGATGCCAAACAGGCCATGAGTTGAATGCTAATAGTACTCTGTCTGGGAAGCCTCTTTTCTATAATCAGAAGCAATTAGTCTCTACATTGTATCTTATAACCTAGCTATTATCTCACAAAACAATGTATATGTACATGTAGTATATAAGTATATAAAACTATCTAAGTGGTATATACTTTTCTTCGAAGTGGTATGTACTTTCCTGGATATACTCCTTTTTATATATGCATATGAAGGTATTTGTAAAATATATTAGAAACTATAGACTTCCTTGCAATTTTTTTATGCTAGGCCCGGGCGGTGGAGTAGATACCGGCCCATGGTACTGGGATCCTCTCGTGGTAAGAAGCTGTGCAGAAAGTGCAGTTTCGCTCTGATAAAGAAAAGTAGAACGGTCAGATCAGAGAAGAGAAATTAGATCCATCAATTTGCGTTTTTTTTCTTCTTCTTCTGGAACACGATCCCAACCGCAACGTACTGTTGGTCACAGTAGCGAAGTATACTCAAATAGTCAGATGTGACTAAGCAATCGGACAATGAGTTTTCTAGCCACAAAACAAAAATGCAGAATGAATTGGTACTGGTCATAAGAACGTACGTGAAATTTGAAGTTCCTAAAATGTGTCTAATCTCTTGTGTGCGATGATGATAACTACACAAGTTGCAAAACTTGGCCGAATCTGTAGCAGTGAATTTTTAGGCAGGCATGCCTCCAATTTTGTAGCTGCCAATGTTGATCTCAACGTGTAGACTACTGAATTACCCATGGAAGAGGTGATTTCAATTCTTAAGTAACTTTTGTGCAATATACTAGCAGAACAGAGGATCTATTATATATTAAAAGCTCATGGCATGCCTTTTAAAATTGCTAATAAAAAATTAAAATAGCCTAAAAATTCTCAAAAAAATCTAGCCCTTAATCTGCTAACCATAACTAAGTTGAATTATAATAGTCATGGGATGTTATTACTTAAAGAAAAACATCTAACCGTTTGTATAGTGGACCCGAGTATTAACGAATTAGTTTAAAAAAGAGTCCATGCCAAGTGCAAGAAAAATAACATAAATTTAGAAAAAAAATCAGCCATTTGATTTTCATTCAATTCCAAATTAAAACCTATAAATAGCTAAATTCAAAATAAAAATTATATAAAAATAGTAGTTGGATTTGCATATAAATTCTAACCTAAAACTAACATTCAAAATTAAATAAAAATAACAATAAAATTAACGACTTAGATTATAAGAAAGATTCCACACCAAGTACAATAAAAAATAATAAAATTTGAAATAAAAATAAAATTAAATCAACCATTTAACTTTTATATGAACTCCAAATAAAATCAGACATAGTTGAAATTGAATACGAATTAGATAAAAGTAGCAATTGGATTTATATATGAATTCTAACCTAAAACTCATATGCAAAACTAAATAAAAAATAACAATGAAAATTACCAAAATTTGGAATATAAAATAAAATTAGATTAGTCATTTGATTTTCATAAGAACTCTAAATTAAAATATGTACATATCTAAAATTAAGAAAAAAAACATAAAAAATCAGCAGTGGATTTGTATATAAATTCTAACCTAAAACTGATTTTCAAAATTAAATAAAAATAACAAGAAGAATAAGAATAAAAGGAAATTAGGGATTGTTTTTAATTGCATACTAAGTGCAAAAAAATGGTTTTATTCAGAATTAAAATTCCATAAATATGTTAATTAGAGAAAAAGGTGAAATAAAGTAAGAAATTTGATTTGTATATACATAAATTATTTATATGTAATAAAAGTCGATGACAATATTTTTATAATCAGTAAGAAAATTTAGAATATGCTAAAAATTCTAAAAAAAATACATTATGACTCTTTATTTGGTGGACTTCGATGCGATTAAGGGATTAAGAGGGTGATACATTGACATGTATTCACTCAAATATATTGATATAAGCAATATGATATGTATTAAAAGAAGTACCGAAAGAAAAATACAAACAATACAACAACGAAAGTAAGAGATCATGATATACACGAGAAATGTTACGATATGCTATGCAGGTATTACGAGATGCTTAATTAACACGTACACGCGCTATGGGAAGGACACCGCAACTCAGCATTAGGTTTAATAATCCTCTTGAATCCGCATTCATTTCCACAATTCCACCTCCACTTAAGCAAGCTTAATTAATTAACAGGCTGCGATCCATGGATTCTTGATTAGTAGTAAGATTTAACACATGGATGGGCCAACCGGCACTGCGGTTGGCCCAAACAAAAAGCATGCGCGAGCTCTCAAGCCCGAGTACGATATGAATGCAAGTATGTATTCGGACTGAAGCATGCATTGGTTTGGAATGGAATGGGTATTAATTGGAACCAAGTCGCGCTCGCGCTGCATGTAATAAGTTTCTATTCATCCCATCGGATGTTTCTTGTAATATTTTTTTTTCTACGTTTGTAACATTTTCTGTCAACGCGTGAAACATTTTTTTTAGATTGCAACATCTATTTACTGTAGCAAATTCTACTGTTTATTGAAGGAAAATGTTGCACGCGTTATAATAAAATGTTGCATATAAAGAAAAAAATGTTACAGTACGTTTGAAAATTTCAGACGTCCGAGTTCAAAGTCATTCCGATGTAACAAGCTAGCTAGCAGCTTGTTTCTCTCCGCGTGGGAGCGAAGCGATTAATCCGCATCCGCATCCAACTCGGCCGCCATGGAGATTAACGGCGATATAAGGCGAGGCCACCCATCCATCCAGCTCTAGCACCAATTGCATGCCATTATGTAATGATCTCGTAACCGGAAAATCCAAGGACTAACCGATGTGAGAAGAAACCACAGGATGAACTTCTTTAATCATCCAAACACCAGAGTATATTGTCTTGGAGAAGAAGACAGGGATGAGGATGAGAGGCGGGAGAGGGAATTGTTTTGTCTTCACATTCGATACCTCAATTTCATTATGAGACTCGCTTATATACTCACACTTTCCGCACCTCAAAACTACGTATACTATTCCCTCTCACGCATTTTGAAACAAAACCATGTTTAGTATCCGAAGACGCTCTTCTTGTTCCCGCCTTCTTCCACTTGTAGTCCCAACGAGTTCCCGCTTCCTGCACCGGTCTTGACATTACCCCCGCCTGAGGAACCTGCTTGTCCCCAAGCACCAGCATCCGGAAAACTCTTCTGCACCACATACAAATCCTCCCAAGTTGCCAGTTCAGCTGGAATATGCGTCCACTTAATCAGAACCTGTGGCACAGCAGCGTTTCCCTTCTTCACCAAACGCCTGTCAAGAATAAGCTCTGGCGCCACATCCTCCAAATTTAGATCAGCAACCGTCGGCAAACAATGGAACACTGGTGTGAAGTCCGGAACAAATGGTTTGAGCTGAGAAACATGAAAAACGGGATGAATTTGACTCCCAGGTGGTAACTCCAGTTTGTACGCAGCGGATCCAATCCTTTCCAGCACACGATACGGCCCGAAGAACTTAAATGCCAGTTTGGGAAAAGGGCGATTGACCACTGATGACTGCGCATATGGCTGAAGTTTCACATACACTTGCTCCCCACATTGAAATTGACGGTCTGATCTCTTTTTATCAGCTTGCATTTTGGTGCGATTCTGGGCCGCCTGCAAATGCTGTTTCAAGAACGCTGTGTGGGCAGAATGCTCATTGAGAAATTCAGAAACTGATGGAGTACACCTCTGCGGAAAATCCAACATCACACCATACCGTGGTTCCACACCATATAGCGCCTTGAACGGTGAGCAGCCAAGCGCTGAGTGATGAGATGTGTTGTACCAAAATTCCGCCATGGGCAGCCATCTGCGCCACTTGGTGGGAGAAGAGTGAACGGCACAGCGCAAATACATCTCCAGGCACTGGTTAACGCGCTCCGTCTGACCATCGGTTTGGGGGTGGTAAGCCGTGCTGCACTGGAGTTTCATATCCATCGCGTAAATAATTCCTTCCAAAAGAGACTGACAAATATTCTATCACGATCGGAAACCATCGACCGCGGAACGCCATGCAGCTTCACAACATGCTCCAAGAAAGACCGAGCAACCTGAGGTGCTGTAAAAGGGTGCTTCAAAGGAATGAAATGAGAATACTTTGAAAATCGATCCACCACAACTAAAATAGTGTTGTACCCGTCAGATTTGGGAAGCCCTTCAATAAAGTCCAAGGATATATCCTGCCAAGCACCATCCGGTATCGGTAGGGGTTGTAATAACCCAGGAGTTTTAACATTCTCATGCTTGGCTTGCTGGCATATAGCAAACTGTTGCACCACATTGGTAACATCACGCTTCAAACCTGACCACCAAAACAACTTCTTAATACGGTGGTAGGTAGCCGAAATGCCAGAATGGCCTCCAACCGGACTAGCATGAAAGGCAGTAATAATCTTCGTCTGCAATGCCGAGTTGGCTCCAATCCAAATACGGCCGCGATGCTTAATAAGCCCTTGGCTTAATTCAAACTCTTGCTCATCCGGGCTATGAACTGCTAAAGAAGCCAACAAACGCTGCGCTGTGGAATCAGTGACATAGGAGTTTAGCACCTCCTGAATCCATAGAGGCTGATACCCGGAAATAGCTTGCATGCGCATCAGATGGCTCACCCGAGACAGAGCATCAGCAGCCTGATTTGTCGCCCCTTTCGCATCTTGAATCTGGCGAAGACCCATCGGTTTAGTCATCGCTTATGCTTGCTAATCGGAGCCCAAGGTTTGATCCTCTAAATAGCCTGATCGCGATGGTCGGTCTTAATAATGAACTCCCTACCGCAAATAAGAACGCCACTTATCCACCGCAAGAATTCTCGCCAAGAACTCTTTTTCGTAAATGGACAATTCTTGATGATGGAGACCGAGAGCTTTGCTAAAAATGCAATAGGGTGATCGAATCGCATCAAAACAAAGACCGACTCCAAGATCGCAAGCATCTGCTTTCAATGACGAAATTTGTTTAAAATCGGCGGTGTAAGCACGAGGTCCGAGACATGGCTCGCTTAAGTTTGTCAAAAGCGGTAGTAGCTTCCTCACTCCTTTGAAGCATGCGCTTTTTAAGCAACGAGGTGAGTGGTCGAGCAATGAGTCCATAGTCCCGACAAATTTGCGATAATAGCCGATGAATCCTAAAATCCCGAGCTCGGTCGAGTAGTGGGTCAGGCCAATCAAGCATGACTTGGGTTTTAGCGGATCTGTACCACCCACAGTCGGAAATGACATGACCCAGATAAGAAATTTTTTGCTGAGCAAAGGCACATTTCTTTCGGTTTACAAACAACTGATGTGTCTGCAATAACTCCAACACTTGGGTGAGATGCTCTGCGTGCTGAACCAAGGTGGGACTATACACAAGTATATCATCCATGAACACAAGCACAGATTTCCGCAAATAAGGAGCAAGAATGTTGTTCATCAAACACTGGAAAGTGGCCGGGGCATTTGTTAAGCCAAACGGCATTACCCGAAAGTGAAAATGGCCATGATGTGTCTTAAATACAGTTTTCTCCATGTCCTCCTTAACCATCCGAATTTGATGGTAGCCCGATTTCAGATCCAACTTGGAAAAATAGCGAGTACCGGCCAACTCATCAAGTAATTCATCGATAATGGGCATAGGAAACTTATTCTTTATAGTAATGTTATTCAACTTACGATAATCGACACAAAACCGCCAACCTATCGTCTTTCTTTTGCACTAACAGCACCGGTGAAGCAAAGGGGCTCAAACTGGGCTGAATAAGACCGGTTGACAACATCTCAGTTACCTGCCGCTCGATCTCATCTTTGTGCATAGGTGAATACCGATAGGGCCTACTATTCACTGGTGCTGCTCCAGGAAGCAAAGGAATAGCGTGATCATACGATCTGGATGGTGGCAAGGCAGTGGGATCAGCAAAAAGAGCGGCAAACTTGTCGAACTTGTCAGATCAAATCCGCAAAGACAGATCGAAAGCGGTGGAAACCGAAGCTGCGGTAATGCCGACAATGCCCAGATTGCATTTGCACTCTCCAACTTGTGTAATTGTTGCGAGTGCATCTCCACCAACCCCTCATTCCTTTTCTGATGTAGCCCTTGTAACTTGACGCGCACCTTGTTACTAGTGAACTCCAAAGTCTTGTGTTGCCAATTGCAAATCATGGGACTGTGGGCTTGAAGCCAATCCATACCGAGCACTGCATCATATGCCCCAAGTGCCAGTACGCGCATATCAGTGTGAAACGAATACCCTTGAGCCCACCATTCAAGGCCTGGAACAACACGATCACACAACAAAGCATCTCCATTAGCAACAACAACACGCACTGCAGAAATTGTCGTGGTCGGAAACTTGATACGGTCCAGAAAAGTAGTACTGATAAAACTGTGGGAACTCCCGAAATCAACTAGGACAAGCATAACATGATGTCCAACTTTGGCCTGCAGCCGGATAGTTTCGCAGTCTTCAGTTCCAGCCAACGCATGCAACGAGAGCTGACATTGCTCATTCTCAAACTCCCGGTCCATATCATCCAGCTGCTGCAACAACTCATCAGTTAGACGCTCAGGACCTGTAGCAACTTCCATAGCATGGGCATGAACCACCGGAACTGGTTTACATTGATGGTCCCGATCAAACTTTTCCCCACATTTAAAGCAGAGTCCCCGAGCACGCCTATATTTCCGGAGTTGCCGTGCGCGTACAACATCATCTGTTGGAGTTTTAGCGGCTGGAATCTCTCCCCTAAGAACAGGAGCGGAGCGAGCTGCCCCTGAAACCTTGGGAAATTTCAGCCTCGACTTCTCCCATTTCTCTTCCTGGATTTGCGCCAACAGAACAGCCTTGCGAATAGAGTCTGGCAATTGAAGTTCCACTTCATACCTTAACTCATCCTTGAGTCCCAAGATAAAATGATTGACAAAAAACTCCTCCGTACACGAGCGATGATAAGCTTTCACTTTGTACATGGCCGTTTCAAATTGAGACTTGTACTCGAGCGATGCCATCGCTTGATCAGATTTCACGAATAAATCGGCGCGAATCATATGCATCAAATTCCTCATCAACTGCCGACATAAATTGGTCCCAACTGCTCATGGGATGTTCTTCCTGGTAGACTTGCAACCACAAGGTGCATTACCCTCCATGTGCATCGCAAAGAAGATCACCCATAAGGACTCATCGATTCGATATAAATGGAAATACCGAATACAACGATCCTTCCATGCACGAGGCTCCTCACCATCAAATTTAGGAAATGACATCTTCGATGCGGGAGGATGCTTCTCCGTAGACACCGCCACCCAACAGAGAAGCAGAATCAGAGAACACAGCAATGGGTAGTCGGGTAGAGCCCAAAGGCGCAAAGTGCATTTCCCCAACAAACCCGCCGCTGTGTTGGTCAGCTCGCCTGCATGTGGAGTTCGACCAACAGGGGCACGAGGTGGCGTGATGGTCGCCGACTCATCGGGCGGAGGGAGATTGTCGTGGGTGCCAGATTGCGTCAACTTGTGAAAGTGCTCCATCAAACCAGTAATCACCACATTATGCTCCTCTACTTGGGCTTGGATTGCAGGAATTACCTCAATCGGCTTAATCTTCACCACAATAAACTCCAAACTCGCCTTCAAGGATTCCCACCTCTCATCCATTTGGTCCCAGCGAGTGTCGGCTTGATCAGCGGCTTCGCTCATGGCGTCCAGCAGAAACCGGGTCTGCACCGATGGCTTCGGAGGCGCCGTGAGAGAGTTCAAATGTACCAACCAAATCCAAATACTCGCAAGAAAGGTAATCCGCAACACACACGAGTATCGACTTGGGATTTTACGGCACAATCTGAACAAGCAGGAAAAAAATTTTTTTCGGCGATCAACCAAGCTCTGATACCAAATGTAATGATCTCGTAACCGGAAAATCCAAGGACTAACCGATGTGAGAAGAAACCACAGGATGAACTTCTTTAATCATCCAAACACCAGAGTATATTGTCTTGGAGAAGAAGACAGGGATGAGGGATGAGAGACTGGGAGAGGGGAATTGTTTTGTCTTCACATTCGATACCTCAATTCTGTTACAGACTCGCTTATATACTCACACTTTCCGCACCTCAAAACTACGTATACTATTCCCTCTCACGCATTTGCCGACAAAACCATGTTTAGTATCCGAAGACGCTCTTCTTGTTCCCGCCTTCTTCCACTTGTAGTCCCAACGAGTTCCCGCTTCCTGCACCGGTCTTGACACATTACCTCCTCTGCTCCATCGATCTTCTCCATGGCTCAGGCGGCGGCCGGTCTCGCTTCATGCTTTGCCTTATGCCCCCAGGATCGCGAGCTCATTGACCGCTTCCTCCGCCCCAGGATCGCCGGCCAGCCCCTCCACGCCGACTTCATCCACGACGTCGACGTCTACTCCGCGGCCCCCGACCAGCTGGTGGCCGAGCTCACCCCCGCGCCTGGCACCGGTGATGGGGACGGCAGGGTCTGGTACTTCATCAGCCCCGTGCACTACGTCGGCGGCGCCAAGAACACGCGCCGCGGCGGCCCCGCAAGGAAGTCGCGCACGGTCGGCGCCGACGGCAACGAGTGCTGGCACTCGGAGACGGGCCCGAAGCGGGTCAAGGACAGCCCCACCGGCGGGTGCTTCCAGAAGTTCTCCTACAAGGTCAAGACGGCGTCGGGTGTCGTCAAGCCCGGATGGCTGATGGTGGAGTACAGCATTGACTCCCAAGAACACGGCGGTGCCGACCTCGTGCTCTGCAAGTTGTATCGGTCGCCTCGAGCGCCTTCTCGCTCGCGGGCATCATCGGCGACGTCGTCGGCTGCCCTGTCCGAGTCCGGCAGCAAGAAGAGGAAGGCGGCCGATCAAGATCACCTGGAGGCTCCACCCAGCGTGCGGCCGAAATTGACGAACGAGCAGCAGCTGACGCTGCAGGAGTTGGAGCGCATGCTGATGTCCACAGACGAGATGCCCGTCGGAGTCGAGGACGCACATTTGGTGGAGGAGTTCTACAGAGAGATTCTTGGAGAGGAGCAGGGGTCACCAATCGCTGAGTCGGACCAGCATCACGCCGCCGTCGAGTTCGTCCAGACGGTACATGGTGCTTGTCCCGAGTACGAGGTGATCGCACGCCTCGCCGCCGGGGAAACTGTCGACGACTTGCTAGGCCCGTGCGCTGCGAGCGCATGGAGTACTCCTCTGGCTTTCATCCCAAGTCAGCAACTTGTGCAGTGAACAGTACGGTGCATAGTTAGAGGCAAAGTTAGATCAAGATGCATGGTGTCTTAAATTGATCCATGCCAAGAAATTGTACAATGGAATTCGTCTTCAGATTCAATGACAATTTATTGATTTTTTGTATAATGGTTTATGTATCAATGTATGTCTGCGTCGTTTACAACTGATCAAGTTGGTCTTCGGATTTTTCAGGGTGAGTTTGGTTGTGAGCGTCGGTTTTCCGGCTCATGCTTGCTTGTCTGGAAAAAGGGTAGAAGCACCAGAGACACTAGACAAATACCTACGTACCAAAATTGTCGTGGGACTGGAAATACGTCCAATGTACGGCAAATTCCAGGTATAGATGCGATCCTACAAGACTAAAGCATACGAACAAGAACTTCACTGGCCCAAATTATTATTGATCTTAATTTCTTATTGGACAAGAGAAATGCTTAAAGCGTTCAAATATAGCAGCACAAAAAGGAGAAGGACTACAAAAAGGTCCATACAGATGCTAATACTCAATATGATACAAAGACGACGTTGCTAATTGCAGTGTGTTCCCACACAAAGCTTTTTAAGCAGCTGGAATGACGGGGAAAATTCTTAAAACCAAAGCAGCCCTACCTTTTGTTGGCAATGTTGCTAAAGAGGCTTACTCCACTTGCTGTTTATGTTGATCTTCCTCAGACGGCGGCAGGAGCTGCTGGTACTTTGGTCTGTTTTTCTTCAGAAGAAGGTAGGTTGACCAGTACCAGAACAACAGAATCCTACCCTGTGCAACTAGCGTGTCCGCAATGCGAATTCCTCCTAATGAAAATCTCTCCAGGGCCTGCCACACAGAAGAAACGCATGAAAAACGGGTCATTTATTTCAATAAATTTTTTTGTCAAAGGTGCACCCCCCCTCTCTCACGCACGGACACAAAAAAAACAATTTTTTGAAAAACTTCCACAATTCAAGAAAATATTCAATTGAGACAATCTAATGTGCCGTTTGCTTGACATATAAAAATACCAATGATCATTATAGATATTTTTCCTTTGAATACATTATCATTCAAATGTCAACCTAGGTTATGCAATATTTCCCTGGAACTTGACCAACTTTTTTTTTTTGGAGTGATAATAAAACCGCCTTTCACATGAATAGTCATACCTGTTCACCAGTTTGAATGTCATAGGAATGCTGTTGCTCAAATTGCAGACCCTTGAACTCATTAATGCAAAGCCCTTGAAAGGCCCTGAAAATCATTGCAAAAGAAGCACATCCAAATGTTAGCTATCCCATGCTATGCTAGGAGCCAACTAAAGTATCACAAGAAAGAGTATTACCATCTGATCAAAGATACTCTTGGGATCCAGCGAAATACAACAGGGGTATTATCAGGGTTAACATAGTATCCTCCAAAAACAATGAATACCGTCATAAGGGATGGACCAAGAGCCATTGCAGCTTCAGTTGTAGGAACCATTGCTCCAACAGTAAGACCCATTGCTGATGCAGAAAATGATTCAACAGTCACAATGCCACAGAACTTGGCAAATCTGAATGCATAGTACGAAAAATTTGTTTAGATAATGCATAAGTGAAACAGCGTCAAATTATACTGTGTGGCATGTAATGTGGTGCCTCATAGCATGTTCAAATTAGTTTTGAGAATAATACTGACCTAGAAAATGTAGGATGAAGTTTAGCCATTGGATAGAGAATGGATCCAAATATCAATGGAAATGCTGCTCCAATGGGAATCTCAGCCAGCAACTTAGATGAGAGATATGGTCCTAGTGCATAGGAACCTTTTGCTCGTTCTCTGTCAACTATAGCCCGTTCTTTCGGGAAAACTCCCACTGTCTTTGTCAGTGCAGCCATTGCTGTGTTTATGGCGGCCACCTTAACTCATAAATAAAAAAGGATATCAACATCAGGAAATGTTCAGACATTCTTAGAGAAGTTGTTCTTGGAGACATAATGGAAACAGTCATACGGAAATTCAACTATTAGAAGAGAACCTCAGACTAGCAATCAACTCAAGGACTCAACAAAGATCCAAGATATTCTACCTGAAGAAGTCCCATCCTGTCTTGTATGGAAGTTTGAGTTTTGCCCATTCGCCAGAACACTGATCCAAATATAATTGCTGAAGCAACAGACATTCTTGCTCTCACTTTGTTTGTTGGTCCATCACGAAAAGCCTAAATACAGAAGGTTCTATGCTGTTATCAAAAGCAAATGATGACAGCATGATAGTCAATCTCCAGCTAAACACCATCTACACAACTGTGCTCAGATATTTTACAGTTACCCAAGCAAAAGGTTTGAACATTAGCCAAATAACCACTCTCCCAAACATCAGATTTTTGTCAACATCATGAACTTTCTTTCTTGTTTACTTGTATGTTTCATGCCATAGTTAGGTGTTGCACCTATTTGAGGCACAGAGTTTGTGAAAGCTCAATCATGCCACTGCAGTCAACTTTTAGTCTCAGGTTGGTGCATTCAAATCTGATTTACTTAGGCTAAAAACATCTGTAGGCAAAACAAACATTTGAAAGGTAGCCTCATAAGTTATAAGTACATGGGAAATTTCCTACCCCAGAAAACGTAAACTTATCCACTTGTTTCAAGGCAGCAGTAGAAAAAGCATAGTAAAAGGGTGAAACTGGAAGACACAATCAAACAAGGTTTAATGAAGAACCTGCATCCATGCTCTCTTAAACAGCAAACGAAATTGACTCCACCAACCACGTCTTCGCTTAGTAGTGGACTTTTGGACTTTTTTGGCAGAAAAATCAGAGTCCTCCGATTTTGTGACTGAAACATTGCATTCAGTAATCGGAACTTTATTAGCAAATTCTTCAATAAGGTTTTCAATCCTTTTTTGCGATGACTGTACACTTTCAGCTGAGCTATAATCAATGGAAATGAGATCAGCCAAGAACTCAGCAGGATTCACATGATCTGGACATTGATACCTGATGATGTAATCAAACTCAAGTTATTAATCCGTAACAGTACAGGTGGAAAATAAGCAGCCTGAGATATTGGTCGTATACATAGAAAAAAAAAATAACACAGTTGACAATGGATCAAAACTTAAGCAGTAAAAATAAGCCAAAAGAATGCTTCATGGCGTGAACGGCTAAACAAGCAGGAGTCAGTGTAAAAAATTCTACCATAGCGACTATTGAATTTTTAGATAACTGTACTAACAAGGATGAATATAGTCAATGACTCCAAGTAGTTAATTGTGAAGCAAGTGCAAACAATCAAACATAAACCAAGAAGCCGCAGAGATTATTATATTATATTATATTATGTAAAGTATAAATAAAATTATTACAGTACATACATTTAATACATGCAGAAATCATGGAAAAAAATCATACTTCAGAAAACATCAAAAGCCAAAATGGGCTGGGAAGGGTGACAGAATAACAACCCTAATGATGCAAAGTATGTTAGAGGTTCTTCTTTTGCAGGCCCCATGTATACAACTTCTCCCTCTGACAGTAGAACAATGTCATCAAATTTGCCATAGACTGAACCTCTCGGCTGGTGTATAGAGCAGATCACAGTGTGCCCATCTTCTGCAAGCTGTCTAAGAGTCTCCATGACCTTCTCTGCCTGGAATGCATCAAGGCCTAACAGAAAACAATAAACATACACAAAGTTTGTATTTTCATTTCTGTCATATCAAATGACCCAAAAAGTATCTTAATTACTAATAGGCAGGAATGGATAGAATCTTAGAAAAATATGTTAACTCCCATGAAAGTTCAATATTTCAACCAGGAATCCTGTATCTTCAAGAACATATTTTATCATGAGCAATCGACAATGTCTGATTAGGCAAGTCGCAATGTGGTGGTGTCAGAAAAACAAAACATAAAAGTTACCACCAAGATTATGCTACATCTTATGTTAAACATTACAGCAGCAGTTTTAGGATAAGAAAAGCAATATAATCAGCTCAAATCATGCATCCTTTGAGAGCAATTTTTGTGGCATAAGAGGGGAAAAAAGTGGGATCTCAATTGATGCCTTTGTAACCTGATTTTAATAATATTAGCAAACTATTTTCATTTGACTCCAGTAGGTTTGTGTATTACTACCTATTTACCAACATTTTGCTAGATAGAAAAGTGACCAGAACATTTGCTGCCATGCAAACAGTCACATGTTTTAACTACAAACAATATTTAGAAGTAAGAGAGAAGGCTTATTCAACCAGGGAAAGAAAAGATAAGGTAAAACTAGGTACAGTACCGGTTGTTGGTTCATCCGCAAAAATGACTGAAGGACTAGCAATCAGTTCACATGCAAGCGAGAGGCGCTTCTTTTCACCCCCACTTATTCCACGTACTTTCGCATCACCCACAATAGAATCGGCACAATTGACCTTTAGAACAGATGGAATAAAAGAAATGAACATATGATGGTAATATCGTAAAAAAAAATCAAACTGAATAGAGAGTGACAGATCAATCATCCAACAATCATGTAGATTCCCCCAATCAACTGAAAAACATAACACACCACTCTTCTAGTGATCAATCATCAATGCATCCATGCCATGTTGATTCGACAAATTTATAACAGTACCAGTGCTTGAAAGCTCAAGTTCAAGTCCAACAATTATTGAGTTGTACAAAAATAACTTGGTACAATTTCTTCAATATTAACTTAAATGGCAGAACTTACCAATCCAAGACGAAACAGAAGATCACTGACATAGTTCTCCTTCCTCTCGGGAGCCATCGTGTCAGGAAGCTGAAGTTCAGCAGCAAGTGAGAGCGTTTCCCGTACAGTCAGCTGTGAGAAGAAAAGGTCTTCTTGCCTCACATAAGCAATCCTACAGAAGGAAACGATCATGAGTTCTTTTCCTCAAACCCGAGTAAAAATGAGACGCCAACTGCATGCGTAGCTTACTTATAACCGCCTTGCAACATAGGCCGGCCATTGACGTACAGATACCCTGAAAGGTGCAACGAAGGTGATGCAGTGAGCTGCCCTGCTAGCACATTGAGCAGAGTTGTTTTGCCGGAACCAGATGGCCCCATGAGCGCAAGCAGCCTCCCTGGTTTCGCCTCCCCGGAGATATTGGACAGCAAAAACCTTGCCTGACAATTACACAGCATGCATGTCATAGCTCATAAGCATTAACACAAACAAGCGCAGACCCAAGACACAGTGATGATTCTCAATCTACACATAGAACGCACATGAAGTAAAGTATGTTCATAGTATGAAGCTCAGTGTCAGTCACTCAGACTACACGTGGCCCTTCACTACACAAACGAGACGACGACGAGACCAATGCGAGGGTTTTGAGCGCGCAGGTCTCGCGACTCCCGCGAGAAGGCGAGAGTGGGATGATTGAGGAGGGGGAGGCGGTATCGACCGACGACTCACCATGTCCCCGCGCTTGTTTTTCAGGGCGCAGGTGATGCGGGTCCACCGTATGGTGACCGGCGATACGCCGTTGGCCTCGGCGTCGGCGCCCTCGTCCTCCGTCTCCTCCGTCGGCGGGAGGAGGGCGGGGCCGGGGCCGCGATGGCGCGGACGAACAGCGCGGCGGCCAGCGCCGCCAGGAGCTGCCCCAGGCCCCTGATCTCCATCGCCACCCGCCGAAGCCGATCGTTCCAGAAGCTTCTCGAAGGATGCGGAAGAGTGGTGGCGATGAGGAGGGGGAGCGTGGGGAGGAGAGAGCCAGCGTTGGGGTGAAGCCTTAGCCGTAAGCCTCGAGCGAGCTGTGGTGGTGGTTAGTTTGTTGCGGCATGAGTGAGATCGAATGGGGGAGGGAGGGAATGCATTCTGGGCCTTATGTTCAGTGGGCCAGGGCCTTCCAGTTGTGCCTCATTGGGCCTGCTTGTAACTGCAGCAGTGGGCTAGGGCTTGGGCTCGGGTGATGTCAACGACAGATCGGATCAGAACAGATAGTAGCGACCCGTGGTACAGCACTGTACCACTACTTTTTTAGTGGGATAAGGGCGACAAGTACCAGTGTACCACATACCACAGGTATGTATACACACTAAGAAAATTAATCTAGAGCTTAAGGACGTGCTATCCCGGTGAACACTACTACTAGTTAATAGCAATTTTCCTCTTTTATGTTGTACACGTAGAGCTCTTTTATGTCATCTACAGATGATACTAAATACAATCCTTACAAGTTTACAATACATGTAACATCAAGAATAGACATAGGTGTATAAAACATCCACACAAATAAGAAAGTGATATGTAAGGGCCTTTGTTTTTTTGCCCTTAAACTATTTGTTGCATTCTAGATACATATTTTTCTCTCTCTATCTCTCTTGTCCATATTATTTAAAATCATATGCGGAAGAGTTTAAGCATGTACAAATAGTATAGACAACTGCTGCATATAATATCCTTCATATTATCTATAAATAACACTAAAGATTTTTTAGATAAAGGAATAAATTTCGGTCTCTGCAGAATGCATACGACCAAGTTACATAGTATCCATCTTACAAGATGATCTCCAACAAAGGGAAAAAGATCACAAAAAATATCGAGACACGATCTATTATTATTTCGCCAACCATTTTTGGCAAATATTTCTAAAGCGACGACTTCGAAGGTTCTCTTGATCAGCCGGATGTGCTCCTTGAGTTCTCATGTCGCAAGCGTGCCTGAATCAGAACCAAGATGTTCCCACAAGATAACACCGCAAACAAGACATGTATTTTTTGTTCTCAAAGAGTACATCATTGCGAGTGCACTAAATGGCCTACAAAAGAGCTACAACCCATAAAAATCGCTTTTTTTCTATCGCTTTCAAAGCACGAAAGCCAATTTCCAAACATATGCATAATAGATCTTGGTGGAGTCAACCTAGTAGCAATGTAAATAATTCTCCAAATATTGGTGGCATCTCGGCAATCAATGAACAAATGCTTTATTGTTTCACAACGGACTCATGTTGGGTACCCTCTTCGCCGCACAAAAGCGATCAACACGCGGTCAATATGTCAAGTCCACGTGACACCGGCGAGCAGTGGCGAGAACGCTTCGCCGCCGTGAGGCGATCCACGTGGTACCGGCGAAAGCAGTGGGCGAAACGCCTTTCGCCGCGGCGGCCAATATGTCAAGTCCACGTGGCACCCGGCGGCAAAGTGGGCGAAACGCTTCGCCCGTGGCGATCCACGTGGCACCCGACGAGCAGTGGGCGAAGCATACCGCCTGCCCGCCGCAGCAAAAAGGTGGTTCGAGGTGGCTTCACCTCGAAGGCTCCTTCCTCGTCGTCTTGGATTCAGGCGGCAGGACAGTGATGTCGAACTGTCAAACTACGAGGATTTCTGCTACAAGCCCATTCCTCTGACACCTCTCACCAACCTGTCTGGAAAGGGTCACATCCCGGGCGGACGGGGCGAAGCCATCAAGATTTAATGAGGCCGAGGAACGGACAAAGACAGAAGGAGTAATAAATGTATAAGGATCAGCATGATGACCTCCCTTTTACCCACGCCCGTTAGCCTGGCCTATATAAGGGCCTCCGGGTGCCTGGGAAAAGGGGACGGGCATTCGAGAGAAAAGAGCTTGTAACCCAAGAGCTTTGTACTAGCTTCACGCACTCTCTAAACAATCTAGCAGGAAGTAAGGCTATTACCCGAGGCAAAGGGGGCCTGAACCTGGGTAAAAAATCTCTTGTTCATCCGTAGTTCATGGACGCCAATCCTTGGCAGAGTCCTAGTGGCTTTCGCCTCTAGGTTTAGCCACCAAGACGCCCTCCTTCCCAACAAAACCCGGTCGCATCCTCTGGGCTCGTCGGTGGAATACGCCGGCAGTGGGCGCTGCTTAGGTAGGGGCTAGTGGTTAGCTTTTTCCGCTAACTCCCGGCGGACTTGGCGTTCGCGATCTAAAGCTACTCGAGCATCAAAGATGGCGGATCCTCGGCGCCAGACATCGCGGGCGAAGCGGCGACCAAGGCGCCTCCGGCCATCGCGGCCGAGAACCGCCTTGCCCGCCCTCTCGCATGGCGGCGCTGCTCCCACGAAGCAATGGAGCGACTTTGTCGTCAGTCGGCCATGGAGACAGCCACCGCCCCGTAACTTGCACGCCGCTCGTGCTCTTGGACCACCCTCCGTGGAGTTCGCAGAGATTCCCGCCACTCGCGGGTCGCAAGCATTGCTGGCCTCATGGGTGCGGCCCAACTCCGGTAGGGCTCCCGACGGTCAGTCCAATCGTGCCTTGACGCCTAAGGCGCTGCAGGCGCTCTCGAGACCTCCAGTGCCCGACGACAAAGGCCGGCCAGGCGAGGTGGTCCAAGAAGGCGCGCAATCTGGGTCTGGTTCATCGAGGCAACGTGGGGACCTCCGCTCACCTTGATGAGAGCCGCCAGCTGCGTGGTGATGACCTCGTGGTCGCCGCCACGCCACGGACCAAGAGCGCCGCCATGGTAGCGGTGGCGGTGACAATGAGAGTCCCCTCATGGCTCTCATCCGGGGACCGGAGGAGGTCCGCTCGCCAGTTTCTGGCTACGGCCGGCCTCACGCTCCCATGCACGGTCTCGGGCCCAAGCTTCGATGAGCTCGGCTCCCTCTGGCGTCGGATGCGAGCCTTCTCCGGCGTCAGCTGCTTGCGTAACTGGCGGGGCCGGTTCGCCGACGGCCATAGAAAAATATGACGGCACCACCAACCTTGAGGAATTCCTCCAAATCTACACGACGGTGCGGGCGGTGGCGGATCTGAAAAGGTCATGGCCAACTACCTCCGACGGCCTTGACGGGTTCGCGCCGCTCGTCTGGTAAATCTCCCCGAGGTCGGTGCACTCGTGGGAAAGTTATCGACATCTTTGTCGCTAATTTTCGAGGCTTCTTCACGCGGCGGTGTGGAGGATGACCTCCACGCTGGAGCAAGAGAAGGAGTCGCTTCGCGATTTCTTCCATGATTACATCCTTTGCAACACCACCATCCCCATCTCCAGAGCAATCGGTTGTCATCGCCGAGGGGCGGCGTCTGTGGCATAAAGATGAAGGAGAAGATGGCCACCGTACCATCAACTCCACCTCCGAAGCTTTTTCCCTCGCACATAAGTGTCTTGCTGCGGCTATGAGCGGGGTTACCTTGCCCCAAAGGCGCCAAAACAAGGACGAGGCCGGACCTCGAAGGGTTCCGGCCGTCTGTAAGAAGGCGCGGGTGAGCCGAGTGGGAGGCCAGCGAGTCTCCGCCGCCGAGCGCGACGATGAAGAAGACCCGCGCCCAGAAAGCGCAACCGCCGCGACCGGCGTAATGATCGCCATGAGCCAAGCGCGACGATCGTCGTGGCCGTAACGATCGCCGTGATCGGCTGACGCAACCGCCATGCGGTCAAAAGGAGGCGAGCCCTCTTGCCTAATACATAAAACCAATACCCATGACCTGACAAGCTGCGGGTCGTGGACAAGATAGTGGAGAAGCGGCTCAAGGAATGCCGCCCCGATGATGATCAAGACGAAGAACCTCCGCTGGCCTTCCAGCAGGCCGATCACGCGGTGGCCTACATCCATGGTGGTTCGTCCACCCTCCCCTCCAATGCCGCTTACAAACGGCTGAAGAGGGAAGTCTGCGCCACCGCATCAAGCTCGGGGGCGGGTCGGATGCTGAAGTGGTCCGAGCAAAAACTCACCTTCAGTCAGGCTGACCATCCCGAGGGCGCCAACGGCCTGGGGCATCTCCCGGTTGTAGTGTCGCCCATCGTTCGGAACGTGCGGCTAAGCCGCTGCTACGTGGATGGAGGAGTTCTATCAACCTCTGCCCTCCTTAGCATTCTTGGCGCTCAGATCCCGCGATTGGACTGCGCCCGGCTACCGCCTTCTTCTTGGGCTAGCCACGGAGGCGGCTTGATGCATCTGGGCAGTCGTCTCCCGTCACCTTCGGGAGAGAGACAACTATCGCGACCGAGATGGTGGATTTTGAGGTCGCCGACTTGACCTCCCCTACAATGCTCGCTTGGCCGGCCGGCGTTGGCCCGATTCATGGCGACCACCACTATGCGTACATGGTGGTGAAGATGCTGAAACTCTTGGCCCCATTCGATCGAGGTGGATGGTAGAGGCCTTCTGCTGCTTTCAAGTTCGCGCAGACTGGCGGTGCCACTGCGTTAAGCGCCCGGGCGCCACTTCCTCGGGAGCCCTCGTGCCCGGACCAGTGCTTCACCGGCTCGCCCGTGAGGTAAAGGTGGTCGCCTGACTGAGTGAACTCGAACAAGATCACGTCAACATTGGCGCCAACCTCGGCGCCAAATAGGAAGACGCTCATCGCCTTCCTCGATCAAACATGAGCGTGTTCGCTGGCAACCGTCCGACATATTTGGGGTCCCTAGGGAGGTGATCGAGCACCGATGGCAATGCTCCCCGTGGCGTCCGGTCGGCGAAGGTCGGGAGGCGAGCGTCCGGCGCCAAGAAGCCATTCGGAAGGAGGTAGAAAAAATTTGTTGGCGCGGGATCGTCGAAGTCTCTCATCTGAGTGGCTTGCCAACCCGTGCTTTCGTCAAGAATCAACGGGAGGTGGCGCGTATGTGTGTCGACTTCACCGAGCCTCAACAAACTGCCTGGCGATCCATATCCCTATGGCGGGTCGATCTCATTGTTGACTCCACGGTAGGGTCTTGACTAACGTGCTTCTGGGCGCGTACTCTGGGTACCACCAGTTAGCATGGCACTTGAAGATGAAGAGAAGACCTTTTGTAACCCCTATGGGAGTCTCTTTGTTATGTAAGGATGGCTTTTGGTTTAAAGAATGATGGTTCCACTTACCAGCGCCATGCACATTACCTTAGCCCCGAGATAGGGCGTAAATCTAGAAGTATCGTTGATGATTTAGTCGTGAAAGTCAAGAGGAGTGAAAATCGATCCGAGACACGGAGGAGACCTTTGCTAACCTCCTGATGAATTATTCAAGCTCAACCTAAAAATGCGTGTTCGGTGTGCCCTCCGGCAAGTTCTTTGGGTTTCTGGTGTCGGTAGGGCATCGAGGCCAATCGACAAGATAAGCGGCCATCGAGCACATGAAGCGCCAAAGGCGACTCAAGCAAGTTCGATGCTGGTGATGCTTTGGCCTCCTGAGGCGATTCATTGCCGCTTGGGAGAACAAGCACCGCCTCTGTTCAAGTTGTTAAAAGAAGACTAACCATTTTGAATGGACGGAGGAAGCCTGAAGGCATTTGAAGACTGGCGATACCTCTCCTCTCCCGGTCTTTGGTTTCCCCACGGAGTGAGCCTTTGCTTCAGATATCGCCGCCACCCCTGAGGTGGTAAGCGCGATGTTAATTCGCGGAGAGGGAAGGCGTCCGAAGCGGTTTACTACATCGATGAGGTATTACATGAAGCGGCTTCGGTATCCTCAAGCTCGAGAAGATCTTGTATCACGGTCTGGTTGCGTCCGAAAGTGCGGCACTATTTTGAGGGCGAAATCACCGTCGTCACGGCCTACCCTTGCGGAAATCCTCCACAATCGTGGAAGCCAAGGCGCATTGCTAAATGGTCGGTGGTGCCGAGAATTCAACATCAAATTCGTGCCCCATGCACCGCTATCAAGAGTCAAAAGTTGGCGGAGTTAAATGCCGAGTGGACTCCGCCACTCTGGTGAAAAAGCACCCGTGCCTTCCTGGGCGTTATTCTTTGATGGATCCTTGTTTGGAAGGCGGGGAGCTGGGTTGTCTGGTCTCCGGCCGGTGACACCCTCGATGACGTGGTCGCCCTCGAATTCAAGGCCACCAACAACATTCTTGAGTATGAAGGTCTGGCTGGCGGTCGCTTGATCGCTTTGCGTTGGGCATCGGCGTCTCAAGTCAAGGAGACTCCTCTTTGTCTTTAATCAAGCGCAGAAGGAGTTCAATGTTCAACCCCACCATGGCGGCGTACTGGCGGAGGTCCCAAGAATGGGCGTCATTTTGAAGGTCAGGGTATATTTATGTCCCTCGGCGTGACAACCACCTTCGCGGACGGGCTGTCGGCTTGCGTCCTCAAGGGCCCTGTTCTGTCGGGTCTTGAAGAAAGACTATCGCGACCGTCCGTCGCATGACCCACGACTTCAGTGGAGATGATGGTGTCATTGTCGCGACCCGTCCAGTGGGGATTTACGGCAAAGAAGGTTGTCATGACCTCGGCTCAGTGGGGAAAGCGGTGCTCTCACACGGTCTCCAATTCGGGGAGGGAAGGCGGCAGGTGCGCCTCGGCCCAGTGTCCGGGAGGGAAGATGGCGGTGCTAACGAGGCGACACCAGGGAAAAGCTTCGGCCCCATGAGTATCGAGCGAGCACCGAGTGGTCACCACCCTTGGGCGGGAAGATCGATGGATGGACCCTATCTCGCCTTCTGCGTGACCAAGTGATCCCGACGATGATGCCTCGGTGAAGATTGCACGTAAGGCCAAGTGCTATACTACGGTAGGTGGGGCCTATATCGCCAGAAGCGTAAACGGGTTCTCTTGAAGTGCATCACTTTCGGGAAGAAGGAGCGACCGCTCTCGATATCCATGGGCGTGTCGCGAGGAGCCATATGTCCAAGAACCCTAGTCGGCAAGCGTTCGCCAAGGATTTTATTGGCCTACCGCCCTCGGGATGCTTATGGTGGTGAGGGCGTCGCGGCTTGTCGATTCTTCGCCGAGCAAACCCACCCAACCGGCCAAGCTCGCAAACCATTCCACTCTCCGGCCGTTCGCGATGCAGAAATTTGAACGATGCAGGTCCGTTCCGGACCCGTGAGGCTTCACCCACCTCTTTGTCACCATCGACAAGTTCACCAAGTGGGTCGAAGCCGAGGCAATCGGGCCATCACGATCCATCGCCGGATTAAGTTTATCTTGTGGGATCTTCACTCGCTTTGGAGTCGCCAATCGCATCATCACCGACAACGGCACCCAGTTCACCAGCGCGGTTTTTCTGGAATTCTGTGAAGAAATAGGCACCAATGTATGTTTCGCGTCGGTGGCCCACCCCATGAGCAATGGTCAAGCGAACGCGCCAATCTTACTTGCTTGAAGGGCCTCAAGACAAGGGCGTTTGATCGACTCCTGGCGCGGTGCGAGATGGACGGAAGAACTCCCGGCTGTGCTGTGATCGCTTCGCACCACGCCCAGCCATGCGACCGGCGAGACTCCCTTTTTTTTGGTGTATGGCGCCGAACATTTTCTCCCCTCCGAAGCTGTCGCTCGGCTCTCCGCCTCTCGCTTTCAATGAAGAAGACCAAGAAGATCTCCCATGAGAAGAGGTTAACCTCTGGAGGAGGCGGGATCGGGCCGCTTTGCGCCGCCTTAGATTATCGGCAAAGCCTCGGCGATACCACGCCACCCGGTCTCTAAGAGAACACCGCGGTGGGTGACCCGGTCTTCACGCAAAATTCAGACGCATCTTGCCGGTTACATAAGCCGCCTCTCCCGATGGGAGGCCCTTCAAGGTGGTCTCGAGATCTCGGCCAGTATGTCCTAAGTTAGCCATCGAGGACGGCGAGGAGCCGGTGAACTCCTACAACATTGAGCAACTCTGCGAAAGTTCTATCATAAAGGGAATTAGTATCCGTGACTTGCTCGGTCGACCGAGGTACGTCCCTCTTCCTACCGGGTCGGCCAGCCTTTGGCGATCAAGAAGGTCATTGCCTAGAAAGCTTTTTGCTTCACCATTCTTGCTCCTCTTTGTTGTGCTTTGAGTGGCAATTATCGCATGTATGTCGCCGATTACGTCGCGCTTGCTAATTCTTCGTGAAATCCATGGCGATCCTCGGCGTCTGTATACTTAGCTCGGGCGATCGGGGCGAGCTAGGTACAGTGCTCGAGCGCTGCTCGCACACCTCGGGTTGGTTCTCTCAAGCACCACGGCCGTCTCCACCACGAGCACCGCTTCGGCTGATGCCACCCTCGAAAACTTCATTGCTTTGGCACACGCGCTACCGCAGCCTTGATTTCTGGCAGTTCACAAGGACTTAGAATCCAAACAAGGCGAGCCAGACACTTCATCTTTGGGATTTAGAATGTTTTGGGCTTACCTTGCGTATGCCCTTCCAGATCATTTACTCACCTTTCCTAGTAGTCACCGGACGCCGCAGGTAAGCATAAAAGTCTTTGGCTTACTTCCACGAAAAGCATCTTATTTGGTCGCCTGATGGCTTGAAATTTTCGCTTAGTGCCCCAAGCTGCTCGCCCAGCGCTCCAAGGTCTCGCCTGCCCGGCTATCGGCACGCCTTGCACGGCAAGAAAGTCTGATCGCCAGTGACTTGGGGGTTGCCGCCATTGCCGAGTCGCCAGCGCTCGAGCTCCTTATCTGCGGCGTATAAAACAAAATAAGCGCTCTACCGCATTTTTGGCCATTTCCTACGATTATATCCTAAGATGGGTCAAGCTACGCGATTATCGCAAGTGTTGGAAACCAAATGCTCCTTATGATAAAAGAAGGTGTGCTAAAGTGTTAACGTCCGTGAGGCCAAGTCATCTGAGTGTCGATTAGGCACAGCGCTCTGCTGACGGCTCGTCGCCTTGGGTTGGCTCTGTGAAGCAATCACCGGTCGCTCCGCTGAGTGTTGCCGGCCTAAGAGCATTTCGAAAACTTCTTGTCTCGCCACGCTCTGGCGTAGTACATTTTCGCCGATCATCAAGGTCTAAGTTCCGAAGGCGAAACTTGCGATAATCTCGTCGTAAACTTGACGCTGGGCCTTCTTTGTGGTCTGCGTTCCTCGCTCGACTTAAGGCCATTTCCTGCCTGCGTTTTGTGTGGTCCGCATAATCTATGCTTGCGATCGCAATCGCACATGAAATCATTTGGCGAGACTTAGAAACGCTACCCTAATTTAGGCGTTTTTAAAAGCGCTTTTGTCTAAGTCGAATGACGGCCATCTAACGAGCAAATGTAATGAATTCAATCATGCAAAAATAAGCAAACACATGAATAACGATTAAACATCTAACATTCATCCAAAAGTTGTCCAAGGTTTTTTACGGGCGCGGTTCATCGGCGTATAAACAAAAAAGAGAAAAAGAAAGTCGCCTTCACTCGCGTCCTCGCCAAGTCAAGTTCATCGTCGGCGCCACCTTCGACGGCCAGAGGAGGGAGACATCCATGGCCGGCCGCTTCCACCCGCAGCATCTCACCCGTGTTAGGCGGCAGCGCCCACTTCTCACTTTGGCCGAGCCGCTCGCGTCTCCTTCGACGCCGCCACTACCACACCATGGGATCAAAAGCGGCGCGGTATGCCAGCGAGCAGCGTGTAGGTCGCGCCATGATCGCAACTCGTCCCTTCCGCGGAGCGAAGCGGCTAGGGCGGCGAGTCCTCGAAGCGCCTCCGCGGCTTTGGTTGGTCGCGTGAAGCAAATTGAAGCGCCGAGTCCTCGAGGCACGTTCAGCGTCACCCCAAGGGTTCGAGCACCTCTTGGTCGCTGAACGCCTTCTTCAACATGATCGCGAGGTTGCGCCGCACCGGAAGGATTCAAGTTCGAGGTCTTGCTGCCTCGCCTCTCCGCCTGTCTCGAAACCAAACCTCCGCTCCTGCCGCCATTGCGGTCGTGTTAGCCCTCTCTGCGCCCGCTCGCCGCCGCCCTTTCGCTCCGCTCCCCAGCTTCACCACCGAGGCAAGTCAAGGGCGTCTGAGCACCATGCAGGGCGGCGGCAAGAAGAACGATCTTGGCACGCGCATGTCGTTTACGAGTGAAGAGTTCGACGGCTGCCAGGAAGCGGCGATGGCGCTAGGGCGAGACCTCGTGGCTGGTGCCGGGTATCTTCGACCCTTGCGGCATGGTGGCGGCGAGGCGCTGGCGAGGCCTCCGCCATCTCGGTGGCCGGGTGTTGGTGCCCTGGCGGCGTCGAGGTCGCCTTGGTGGCGCCTCAGTTCAAAAGCCGCCATCGGGAGCGTGAGGCCACCTGTTGAGCGGTGGCACAGGCTCCGTGGTCGAGGTTGTCGGCGCCCCATATTGCCGTCGCCGGAGGAGAAGGTACGACAGGAAGGCCCGTCTTTGCGAAGCGGCGCCGAGGTGAAGTCGCATGGGCGTCTTGTGCCCCGCCCCTTGAGGGGTACCGCCACCACGGGTCGGGCGGTGGCGGTCTTTGTCCGTGGCGAAGCCCTCTTAAGTCCGAGCCCGCATGTCGGCAGCAAGTGGCCGCTGTTCACGGCCGATCGCCGCGCGTGCACGCCCTCGATCACCGGCGAACATGGGCGGATCACTGGCGGCCTGTGGAGTCCATCGGCGGAGCAGCGACACACGACCAGCAGGCGCCCGCGGTTTAGGTCGGCGAAGCGTCAAGCGTCCGACGGAAGGCGTCTTGGTTGGAACCAGCGAGATCGGTAGCGGCAAGCCACCGCCCAGACGGCTCCTCAAAGTTGCCCTCGCTTTATGCAGAAAGGGAAAAAGATGGCGATCGGTTGGTAGGAAGCCGCAAAAACATGTGCTTAAAGGAAACTAGAAGAAGACAAGGGCTTACGTCCAGCCACGCTGGGCTGTCGGTCGTTGTCGCCTGTCTCGCCATGAAGGCCGGACGCTGCGGCCGAGGGTCGATCCTCCGGGCCGTAGTCCCGCTACCGACCCTCCGTTCGATCCCAAGATCCCGCAATCTGCCGACGGGCGCCATTGCGCGAGCTCTGCCGTCTCTTCGACCGGCGAGCCCATTCTCAGCGTCTTGCCTTCCATGGCACCCCTCAGCGTCGATTCCATTGTCATCCTCGATGTCTGACCAATCGCCGCGCCATATCCTCCGATTGGACCTGGCCGAAGGAATGTGGCGGAGGCCATCCGTCCGAAGGTGGAAATAGCAACTCCCCACTACTGCTGTCATTGGTGGCCTTGCGAAATGAAGAAATGGCGGAAGAGGAAGGTTCGCATCACCCCATGAACATTTCACAGAGGTGTGCGAAGATGGCGAGGAAGATGATAGAGTTGGGGTGAGGTGAAGATGATGGATTTCGTAGAAATGGAGGACGGTGAGAAAAAATTCGGAAAAGGGTGGAAGGAGGCCCGCCATCATGGCCTAGGTGTGCAGGACGATCTCGTCGGAGAGGCACACGGGCGTGGCGATCCTCGGTCGATATCGGAAAGTGCCTTCCGTGCGATGATCCCCATCCGATTCACTTCGGTGGCGTCCAACATGAGAGGCTGACGGGGTTCACCATGGCGAATCGAAGAAGACGAAGAGCTTTGGGAAAAAGAGGCTAAAGAACAAGAAAGCAAAGTACGCAAGAGAAATGTATATGGAACCATTTGATAGATGAACCTATCTATATGCGCTCAGACCGACGGTTCACGGGAGACAAGATCGTCGTCGCCTCGGTCCCGGCTAAATCTGCAGAATCTGGGGGGGAATCGAGGCGGTCGTACCCTCATGAGTGGTGGCCCCACCCAAGAGCGCACAAAGCATTTAATGAAGGTTCCGAAAGTAGGCTTTGCACGCTTCCGTATGGCCCGGCTATCAACAGACTCGCTACTGGGTACCCTCTTCGCCGCACAAAAGCAATCAACACGGCGGTCAATATGTCAAGTCCACGTGGCACCCGACGCAGCAAAGGGCGAACGCTTCGCTGCCGGGCGATCCCACGTGGTACCGCAGCGGTGGGCGAGCAACGCCTGCCGCCTGGCGGCGGTCAATATGTCAAGTCCACGTGGCACCGGCGGCAGTGGCGAAAACGCCTCGCCGCCCGTGAACGATCCACGTGGCACCCGGCGAGCAGGTGGGCGAGAACGCCCTGCTCGCCCGGCGGGCAGTCCACGTGGCACCCGACGAGCAGGTGGGCGAGAACGCCCGTGACGTATCCATGTGGCACCGGCGGCGTGTGGCGAAACGCTCGCCGCCCGCCATAAGCAAAAGGTGGTTCGAGGTGGCTTCACCTTGAAGGCTCCTTCCTGCGATCAGACTGCTTACAGACAGGCGTGACGTGTCGACTGTCAAACTACGAGGATTTCTGCTACAAGCCCATTCCTCTGACACCTCTCACCAACCTGTCTGGAAAGGGTCACATCCCGGGCGGACCGGGCGAAGCCATGCGTCGGCATTTAATGAGGCTGGAGGAACGGGACAGCACAGGAAGGAGTAATAAATGTATAAGGATCAGCATGATGACCTCCCTTTTACCCACGCCCGTTAGCCTGGCCTATATAAGGGCCTCCGGGTGCCTGGGAAAAGGGGACGGGCATTCGAGAGAAAAGAGCTTGTAACCCAAGAGCTTTGTACTAGCTTCACGCACTCTCTAAACAATCTAGCAGGAAGTAAGGCTATTACCCGAGGCAAAGGGGGCCTGAACCTGGGTAAAAAATCTCTTGTTCATCCGTAGTTCATGGACGCCGGAATCCTTCGCGTAGGAGTCCCTAGGGCTTTACGCCTCTAGGTTTAGCCACCAAGACGCCTCCTTCCAACAAAACCCTGGCTCAGATCCTCCGGACTGTCAGTGAAATACGCCACAGCTTCATTGTTATTACAAAAACAACATTTAGAACTCCCATTCCAATTCCTTTTGGCTAAGTTATCTTTTGTTAAGATCACTCCTTCTCGCACATACCAAAGGAAAATCTTTATTTTCAAAGGAACCTTTAATTTCCAAATGAACTTCAGATGAACGAGTCCCATAGTTCATTAGATAAACATACATAGATCGAATGGAGAATTGACCATGACTATGTAAATCTCGGTAAAAGTATCCTTCTATTTGTGAGTCAATATTAGCTACTTTTGCAACTAGATTATACCACGATGTCAATTTAGCCCCCACTAAAGCACTGATTTAAAGGTAATATTCGGTGGCATTTGTGTCATGACACTTGCCACCGTGCTATGCGGGAGTTGACTATGTTAAAAGACTAGAAATTGCTCTTTGAGTGGTTTAAATCCCACCCACTTGTCTTTCCAAAACCTAGTTTGTGAACCATCCTCGAATATGAAATGTTCCACAACTTAGGAAATTGTCCCCGACCTTGAGAAGACCTTTCCAAAAATGTGAATCCCGAGGTTTAATATGCACCGAGATAAACAATTTGAACTCAGATATTTATTCTCGAGCAAAGTTTGCTGTGTCCTCCTCATTTAATAATTTAAATAACCACTTACTCAGAGACATTTATTTTTGATTTCCAGATCAGTTATTCCTAAACCTCCTTGATCTTTGGGGCGACATAGAATATTCCATTTTGCAAGGTGATATTTTCGCTTTTCCTTATTACCCCGCTAAAAAACCTAGAACGGTAGAAATCCAAATTTGACGGACACCCTTAGGAAGTTCAAAAAGGACATCATGAACATAGGTAGGCTACTTAGCACCGAATTTAAAAGAATAAGCTGTGCCGTAGAAGAGAGATGTTTAGACTTCCAAGTACTTAGTTTGCGTTTGAATCTATCCTCGATAACATTTCAATCCGCATTGCAAAGCCTATGGAAATGCATCGGGATACCTAAGTACCTGAACGGATAAGATCCTAACCCGCTTCCAAACAAATTAGTATAAGAATGTTCATAACGCTTGGCTTCACCAAAGCAAAAAATTTCACTTTTATGAAAATTAATCTTCAGGCCTGATAATTGTTCAAATACACTGAGCAACAACTTCATATTTTTAGCTTGCTCAATATCATGATCCATAAATAAAATGGTATGATCTGCATACTGCAGAATGGATAAACCATCCTCCATCAGATGAGGGATCACCCTTCTAATCTGGCCATCTTCTTTTGATCTCTTAATCATTATAGAAAGCATGTCTGCCACAAGATTGAAAAGAATAGGTGACATAGGATCACCTTGCCTGAGCCCTTTATTGGTCTGGAAATAGTGTCCAATGTCATCATTAACTTTCTCATATCCAAATAAATAACACTAAAGATAGTTTCTACAATCAATTATCTTTCTACATTTCTATATAGATAGCTCTCTCATATCTATAATGTATTCTATTTCTCATGTTACAGTCCACTGCTACGTAAGAGACGATCCAATCCTCGGTGATACATCTCTCCTTCGCATCATCTTTCGTCATACATAACATGACATATACGAACAACTGCATGACAAGATCACACCCTCGCGCCGCTAGAAAAACGTTTAACTACTACGAAAACTAAAACGACTAATGATACCCAAACCGTTGTCATATGTCCAATCCACCCACTCTCACGAAGGCTTAGCGCCTGAGCCTTCGGTCACTGAAATCTGGGCTCCACCCTCCCGCTGACACGTCGTGCCACGAAAGCGGAAAGCCTCCTCCCCAACAACCCGTCCCGTCCGATTCTTACCGTGCAATAGCCAACTGACCCCCGTGCCCCACGCGTCAGTGTCGGCGAGAGCGAAGCAAGCGCCGCTCGCCCCATCCGACGACCCACCCCCTTCCCCGTCCCTCTGAGCCACAGGCTCCACACCACGAGCCACACGTACCCTTCCTAACCCCAACAACTACTGGGCCATGAGTTAAGAGGCCCACATGTCAGTGAAGTCACAGCAATCGTTGCGGACGCGGCCACCACGCTCGCCTTCCTGCTCTTCCCCCGCTCTCCTCTCTCAGTCTTCCCTCCGTGCGAAAGAAACCTACGCGAGGAGAGCTGCGCCTGCGCCTACCCGATCTCGCCATTTCCCTCCCAATGCGATCTCGCCAAACACTAAACTCGGCGCTGCTCCGGCCGTCGCCGGAATCCTAGCACCGAATGCGGCGGCGGTGACGCGTCGCGTGGCTCCTCCTGCAGCGCGCACTGCCCCCGACACGCCCGACACAGGCCGGCCGGCCGGCCATGGGCGCCGCCGACAAGTGGCTCCTCCCGCTCTTGTCCGTCTCCTTCGTCTCGCTCCTGCTCTTCCTCTCCGCGCTCTCTGGCTTCTCCGCATCCTCCGCGCTCTTCGCACGCCTCCCGCCGCCCTCCTACGTCCGCCGCGGAGCTGCCGCGCCGCCCTCGTTCGCGTACCTGCTCGCCGGCGGCCGCGGCGAGGGGAGGAAGCTCCTGCGGCTGCTCCTCTCCGTCTACCACCCGAGGAACCGGTACCTGCTCCACCTCTCGGCGGATGCGTCGGAGTCCGAGCGCGCCGAGCTGGCCGCCGCCGTCGCGCACCCCGCCCCCGCCGTGCGTGCGTTCGGGAACGTCGATGTCGTTGGCCGACCCACCGCTGGCACCCCGATGGGATCCTCCGGCCTCGCCGCCACGCTCCGCGCCGCCGCCGCCCTGCTCCGGCTGGATGCGGAGTGGGACTGGTTCGTCACGCTCAACGCTGCCGACTACCCCCTTGTCACCCAGGACGGTAAGATTCAAAATGTTCGTCTCCATTTAGCACGATTTGTTTGGGAAAGATGCGTTTTTCCCCTCCGCGTGGCCTTGTCCGGATCTAAAACAAATCTGAGGCATTTATTTGGACATCATTATAGGAGGTTGCTTCCTCAAATTTGCGTTTTGTGAGTTTTTTTTCTTGAATTTGAGGTCAAGTGTGAAGTACGTACAGATCAAGAATTCGCAAGGGAAGCGTCTTCTGTAAAGCGTTTGCTGTAGCTAGGAAAATTAAATTTGTGTTCTTTACAAGATGATGATGTGGACTTGGTTTAAGTGGTGTTTAATACTTCCTGTCACATCGTACGATTAGATGCATTGTTATACCTGCAAGGACCGAGGCACAAGGAACCTGCTTGGTGGACTAGTGCTGTTAGGTTTAGGTGACTTGGAAGAACATAGTTGTTTGTTTGGTATCTTTTTCGGAAATATAGTACCGCAATATACTATAGATTGGTATATTGTCTTCTTCAATTTCTATGCCCTTGTTCTTGTTGTCCAGCTCAACCACTCGATGACTTATTTCTGTTCTTCTCTTCATACTGAAGCTCGTGAATCTTGTCAGTCATGAGCTATGCAACTCTAGCTGTGGCTTTGTTTCTGACGTGCAGCTGTTACCCATATGGCCGTTCATTTTATGGTAGTTATAGATGCAGCTGCCAACTATCTTCATATACACTGTTAAATCAAGGGAGTTAACAAGAAATTGAGAATCCTGAGCCTAGCCATATCTTCCTAGGTTACCTTCAATTGGAATTGGGTGGTAGAATATCTGCCAAAATTTTCACATAGCTCATTTTGATCATTTTTCTTTTTTGGCTATCTGATCCACTTTCTTTCTTGTCTAAATGTGTTGGGTTAAAAAATTAACAGTAATGTGCCTGTGGCATTCTAAAAAGCGAACTTTAATTGCCGTACTGGGATCCAAGTGGATTAAGACTGATGCTAAAAAAACAAACTTTACTTGCTGTATTGGGATCCATGTGGATTCGGACTGTCAGTTTTCTTGACCCAATCCATTATAACGAGGCAGATTGATTAACAGGGGCCAAGTTGCATAGACTGAAAGAAGGGAAGTTGTTTCTTGCACACTAGGGGATCTTTTGGTGAAAATTACATAGTCGAGCATCATACATCATATATAACCAATTTTCATCTAGAAAAACATAGAACGCTGAATTTCATACCATTAGGAAATTAGACAATCTTGGTAATTTTAAGGGCCTTGCTTTGGTGCACCTCTTTTAGAAAACTCTACGAATTTCGATGCAGATGGATGGTGGAGAATACAACTGGTCCTTTTAGCTATGAGGACAGATGGATGGTGGAGAATACAACTGGTCCTTTTAGCTATGAGGAAAAATTAGTTCAGTGACACTCAATTCGTTGGTATTTAGTGATGTGGGTCCATCTGAGTCTATGACAGTGGGTCAGGGTGTCATAAAGTGAATCACGAATTTTAAAGATTGTCAGTGACGCCAATCTCCCTAGCTATGAAGGGTAATATAGTTTATCTTCACGTGAAGAGGATATTTAACCCTATCACAACCCACAATAATTGGGGCCCACCTTTAAGCCTAAACCCCCAACAGAACCAAAATACAATTAGTCATATTGTTCATCGTACCCTAGTTTGACGAGAAATTTGATTATTTGCCCTCAAGTTGATGAGCACTTGTTAAAATGTCCAAAGTTGATGTGCCTTTGATTATTTGCCCCGCTATGTGTCTATGATCAGGACCTGTGACCCACCCGTTATAGACACGTAGGGCAAATAATCAAAGGCACATCAACTTTGATATTTTAGCAAGTGCACATCAACTTCGTGGCAATAATCAAATGCCTCGCCTGGCCCGACGCCGCCTCGGAGAGCCTGTGGCGTCTGACGCCCGTGTGTCGCGCGGCAATGACTAGGCGTTTGGAGTGGACGGTTGGTATTTTGAGGGCGTGAATCACGGGATTGGGGAGTTGGGAGGATGCTTGGACAGGGGAGTCACGAGACTGTAGCCTTCGCCGTCCGCCAGCAGCTGCGCCTCCATCTGCTAGCGACCGAGGACCGCCGAGCTGACCGGTAATCCCCTCCGCCTCTCCCTCTGCTTATGTTGTTGCCGCCGCCATCACCGCCAGCATCGCCTGTCCCTCCGCCTCTGGTGTTGCTGCCGCTAATAGCGCCTCCCCCTGCGCCTTCGGTGTTGCCGCCGCTCTAGCTGCTGCCCCTGTGCCTCTGGTGCTGCCCCCGCGCGGCCGTGCCCCCGAGGAAGCTCCAGGTGCCGATGCTCCAGGTGCTCTGAGCAAACGAGGATGACCCGATTGATGAGGAGTGCATTGCTTGGCTTTGAGGCATGAAGAGTATATAGTGCACGAAGAGTAAAGTCAGAAAACCCGTGGCTCAATTAGAGAATACCTGCAAACTAGTTTTTGGTCGCCTAATTGTTGCCTAGGCACCTAGGCGTCTAGGCGCCCCGGAGATGACTTGCATCGCCGGGGCGCCGTGATAACCGACATCAGTCTTGGTTGTTCTTTGTGCCAAGTAGTAGCAGCTCTTACAGCAACTAGCCGATAGCGACAGGGGCGGATCGCAGTCCCACGGTGGAGGCGCTTGGGCGTCACAGCGCAACAGGTTGGCCACTAGCATTGTCGCGTCGCGTGGTGACTGGAGTGGGGCGTAGTCTTGTGGTGAGAGTGCTTGAATGTGCACATGAAGGAATTCGCATGCATGAGCAGGAATTGCGCTCAACTCCAACAAAATTGTAATAATTATGTCCTATACCGAAACTGCCACTCCATTGATTTCTCATACAAAAACCATGTACAATGTTTGAAACATTCCATCTCTGATTGCACGATGTACATAGTTACTCTTCATTAAGCGGCTTTGAGATCCGCAAACTTTTTCCTCTAAGAGGTGTACTGAAGCAAGGCCTAATTTTAATGCATTTTCTTTTGAATGAAAATGTGGATTTGCTACAAATTACTGAATGAGCATGTGTTCATGCAAGCATGCGAAAGGTGGGCATAGTGATAGAGTTCATGGGTGATCAGTAGGTGGGGAAGAGACTATAAGAAATGAAAACTTTGGAAGACTACTGATATATCGCTGCAAGAATGTATGCTAGTAGCCTCCTGTAGATTTTTCTAGAATAATTCGACTTATGTGGCTCTGACTTGCACTATCACCTTTGCTTCTTGGGTGATGTTCATGTATGGCCTCTAGATTTTAGTTATTGGTCACATTCAAATAATTGTCTTGTACCAATATTAGGAACTTTGTGAAGAAGCTGCTTGCTGGATTAGTTGAGTGCCCAGTTGCTATATCTGTAAGCCTGAAAGAAAACTTGTCATCAAATAGATCTCTAGTGTATGGACCATAGTTACCGGATTCACTATAAACCCCCTGTGAATCGCGAATCTAATTCGTCGAACCCAAACCAGTTTAAGGTACGGGGATTCATGTTCACAGTGGAAATTGAAAAGAAAGTGGTGAACCCGAATCCCATACCGTGACTCGAACGAACCGTGTTTCTGGTAACTATGGTATGGACTTTTGCTTGTCAAATAAAGAAACACAATTTATAGTATTTGGAACAAAGTAACAACATCCAGTTGATAATTGAACCTTAAATTGAGCCATGTTCATAGTATTTTGTCTTCATAAAATAACCTTATGTGCTTCCTTGAATCTAGAAATCCTATGCTTACTACATTTTTAAGCCTCCCTGCAAACAAAGCCATTGTATTTAATTGGCATTGTCTGCTACACTGTTGTTTACAAGCTATTATTATCTTTTTTTTTTTCAAAGAGGAACTATTGTAGTCTGTTATGGATCATCCCCTGCTCAGAGATGATGCAGCAAAAACCAAGGACAAGTTCAGCAGAAATGCCGAGGTCTGAGTTCAAAACCAAATTGGATCCCACTGTCAGAGTGAGAGGTAGATGGTTCGTGAGAAATATTGTGCATGAGTTGTGATCTAGCTGGTGTGAGGAGAGCCTGTGACTGACAGATGGAGCACAGGAGTTAGCAGGCGGTGGAAATATTAACATTGAAGCAAACATGACTGTGATGAATTGGACAAGTGTGACTATGGCTGAATTGAATATTGAGAATTCCCCCCTCTTGTTTTTCTTTCTTCCCAAGTCTTCCTCTCCTGATTGCATATTCCTACATCCTTCCCTCATTGGAATATGAAGATCATCTTTTATCGGTTCACTTCGCATTGATATGCAGGAGCCATGTGCTGTTGTCGCTCTGAAGTCATATTGTATACTTGTTCCTTAGCTTGTCCATGATGTACTTTGTATTTTCTAAGGTTAGTAGTATAGTAAGTAGAATATCTGCATTCACCCTTACCTGGACACCATGTATTTTGATTTGTCGGTAGATCTCATATTTTTTTACTACTGAAATATGTGTGTGATATGCTAGTTCCAATATGCATGTGCGGTCCTCGCACCTTGCTTCGCCTGTCGTTTTCTCTCTCTGTCCTAAGGAACCCTACCTTGTTGATCAGTGTTTTGTTTCAACTTTCAATTATTGCTGTCCTTGTTTCATTAAACACCATATATCATCAATCTGTTAGCGTTGTTTCAGTTTTGCATATAATCTTTACCTTTTAATTTGATGCTTGTTGCATGTGTGAATATTTTTCAACTGATAGCTCTTATTTATGAGAATTGATGCAGCTTGAGTGTTCTTGACTTTTCTGATATGTTTTTTTTATGTTGTCTCATGCTACAGACTTGATTCATGTCTTCTCCTCTGTGCCAAGACACCTCAACTTCATCGATCACACCAGTGACATTGGATGGAAAGAGTATGCTCTATCTGAACTTAGCAAGAATTTAGCTGCACTTGTATTAGTTTCACCAATATATTGTTGCAGGTCTCAGAGAGTGCAACCAATCATAGTAGATGCTGGAATATACTTGGCAGGGAGGAATCAGTTCTTCCAAGCCACAGAGAAACGGACAACTCCTGATGGTTTCAAATTCTTCACAGGTATTTTATCTCTCCTTGTACTTCATTTTCCTTCCTCTTGATCAATAGTTCTCTTGACTATGTATTCCTTTTCTGGTAGGTTCTCCGTGGGTCATTTTAAACCGGCGCTTGATAGAGTACTGCATTTTTTCTTGGGAGAATCTCCCTCGAACCCTTCTCATGTATTTCACAAACGTGATGCTGCCTCAGGAAGGGTATTTCCACTCGGTTGTATGTAACTCTGACTTCTGTAATTCTACAGTGAACAATGACTTGCGGTACATGGTGTGGGATGATCCACCTCAGATGGAACCCCATTTTCTAAATATTACACATTATGATGAGGTAGTGGAGAGTGGATTGCCTTTCGCTAGGAAGTTTCAAGAGAATGAACACCTGTTGGACAAGATTGATGAGAAAATACTCCGGCGTTGGCGTCACAGACCAGTTCCTGGAGCCTGGTGCACAGGCAGAAAGAGGTGGTTCAATGATCCATGTTCCCAGTGGAGAGACGTCAACATTGTAAGACCTGGCCCTCAAGCGAAGTTCCGCAAATATATGAATCGGATCTTAGAAGAATACAAGTCAGGCAACAACTCATGCAAGCAATAGCAGCACGAGACATCACTACCCACAGTTGAAACGTTGAGCTTCTCTCATTTTGCACAGAGGGGCTCTGCATGTCTCTAGAGCTTAAGCAATTCCGCTTCATGAGCGAGCATTTTTGCACCTGGGTTCTGAGCACACGACCAAGGTGAGGACTGGGCTTATTCTTTCTAGATTTTTTTGAAACTGTCATGGCCTCAAGGGCTCACTGCATGCTAGCGTCGTCGTTGGAAGCCAGAGAGCTTACGGTGGGAATACCGAAGTTAATAGGCAGTGTAATTAGTAGTGATCAGTTGAATGGCTTGTGCGGCTGTTTATAGAACTTTGGGATTCTTAGTGCTTCCATACATAATTGAGAAATGAAGAGCGGGGAATGTTGCTGATCTTGGATTGTTGCTGTTGTGATTAATAGAATGAATGCTTACAGTTTTTTTTTTCGTTTTCTTCTCTTGACAAGTAGCTGTTCCCATTTGTCCATGTGATTTACTAAGAATTTAAGTTTAGGAGTGTAGGAAGCTAATCGTCTGGTATGTGAAATGGATGAGGGCGTCTATGTCCTCTTCATTTTCTAGAGCAAGAAGAACGGGCACACCTTGTGCGCCGCCTGTTGCGCTGGCCGTAGGACATGCTCGCTGTGCTGCGAGCCCGTCGGCGACATACGCTGCCGACGGCTGGAGGAGCTCCTCCATGGCACGTCCATCTCCTGCGTGTTCGGCTGCGGGGCGACGGTGCGGTACACACGGGGTGGCGGGTGCACAAGGAGCCGCGCGAGCACGCAGCTGAGCAGCGCCAGCAGCACTGCCCCGTCCCCGCTGCTTCTACTCTGGCGAGGAGCTCTACGACCACATCCAGGACAAGCACGACGAGAGGGACGGCATCCCTGTCCGCCACATGAGCTACTTCAGCCGCACGGCGGTGACGCTCCACCGGAGCTCGCCATGGACGCCGGCGTGTTCCTGCTGCTCAACGGCGGGCATGTCCCTCCCGACCGCTCGCTGCCCGTGGCGTGCGTCTGGCGGAGCCCCAGCGCCAACGGTGCGTGACAAACCAGGGGCGGATCTGCTGTTGAGGGGCCGGGGTCCAGTGACCCCGACGCCCCCGTATTAGTTCTCTATATCTTCCGCTAAACATAGTTGATGACTTCAGTGACAGATTAACCTAGGCTCCAGCCCTAGTGTTCATCTAGTCTGACCAGTCATTCGAAAGCAAGCAACCTGTAAGCCGCATATCGGCGATAACCCTAGCGACCAATTTTCCTGAATCCACCCCTGCGACAAACGCGGCGGCACGCTGACACGGTCGGCGCCTGTGCCTTCGTTCGCCGGTGGCTTCGGTAATACTAGAGGTGGGCACTTGGGCTAGGCTCTTTTGGGCCAGCCTGAGGCACGACGGGCACGGTACGATCCGAGTTCGCCCGACACGGCGGGTCGACGGGCTAGCATGACATTATAGCATAGGCCGTGCCAGGCTCGAGAATCAGGCACGATGGGCGGCACGGCCCAGCACGACACTGTAACATGGGCCGTATCGGACCCGATGACCCAGGGCATGAGGAAGAAACTCAGTATAAAGATCACTGACCCACAGAGCGTGAGCGTTATGGACGTACCCAACAACATGAACGCCATACAGCTGACGACACCTGAGAGAGATAGGTCAGCTCTCTCTCACCCGTCTCTCTCAATTTCTCCCTTATTCACCCGTCTCTCTCAATCTCCATTGCCTCTCTTCCTCACTCTCTCGTTGCCCTCTCTTTCGCTCGTGTTCAGCACATCCCCCATTCTAAGAATAAAAAAAATTTAGTTCTTTTTTCTATAATACTTGTGTCCAGTGTCTTAACTCCATGTGTCTCTGGTTCCTTTCTTCTCGTCGTAATAGTACAAATTGACTAGGCCTAAACCGGCACGACACGAAGCGCAAATAGGCCGTGCTTGGGCTCGTCGAAGGTGAGTTGGACCGGCCCGGCCCGGCACTGCCGGCATGACGGGCCGTCGCGGCCCGGCAAGGTTCAGACACAAAGCATAATGGACCTGGGTCGGGCCGGCCCGGCACGACGCCCACCTCTAGGTATTACTCGGAACTGTCGTCTTCCTGTTCGTTCTAGACGCGCAATTGAGCTTCTCCAGGAGACTCAAGAGTCTGTGTCCGTGTGAAAGAAAAGCGTCTCCGACTTCTCTGTGGTTGACAAAGAGAATGATAATTCCAGTTGAATGCAGCCAAAATTTTAATTTATTGTGAATTTTAGTTGATGCATCATGTAATACTGTTCTAGTGCACTGCATAATGCAATCTGCATTTGTGGTTTGCATTCTCCCTCCCATGACATACGCATGCTGTAAGTGAATATATAGGTTTTGTTTGGCAGAGTTTTAGATCCCAGTCTACCTCCCGGTAGTACCATCGTTGCTGCCTCAAATTGCTTCAAAATCAAAATAAACTCGAATCAAACTCAAACCTGCGCATCATAAACTGAAACACAATCAATTACTCATCACAAATATGGGTCGATCACCGTATAATCTTTCAAACACTTAACAAGATGCAAACTTATAAGCTGAATAAACCAACATGCATCATCTGCTTATTTATTATAGATTTTCATATGGATCAAGGGCCCGAAGTAAAAGGCACATTTAGCAGCTAGGAATCCGTGGTTACAGTGGATTAATTAACACGTTGGATCAAAATTACGGCATCGCAAAGTAATCGGCATGAGGAAAATGAAGATTAGATTAGTCTCAAAGGTACTAGCTAGTATCTGCATCAATCCAACCAAGCGTAGATAGTGGGTAGTAGTAGCAACGCAAGCACTACCTATTCAGCAGACTCCGGAGTGATGCCACAGGCTGGTTTGTTAGTAATACTAGATAGGATCCCACGCTACGCCGCTCCGTATGAAATTTGGTTCGTTGGTTCTTCTTGAAAAAAGAAATTTGGAAGACCCGTTCGCGAATATACGAAACCATAGAGTCCTTTTTGCAAAATTATCGATAGAAGGACCTGGATGTAATTTTTTGTGTTTGCAAAACTACCCACCAAAGGACCCACCCGCGAATATATAGACTACGGAGGCTTTTTCGCAAAATAACCGGCTGAAGGACCTAAACGTAATTAAAAAATTTACGGAGGGCTTTTTCGCAAAAAAAACATGTGACACGTGGCCACCCTGGTTGAGCTCCAATTCTTTCGGCTTTCATAGATAAGACTAGGTAGATATGCGCGCTACACTGCGCCGGTTATGTGTAATACGGAAAATAGCAGAAACCGAGTTACGGAGGAGAAAATAGAGAGATAGAGTTGTAGAAATATCTCTTTTGACGAATTACTTGGAAAACATTGAAGACCGAAATGGAAAACCGAGGTGGGAAAATAGTCTAGAGGAAAAAGAGCGAAAAATTATTAGAGATGACAACATTCTTTTGTCGAGTCTAACACTCTATCGCTCACCGAGTAATAATACATGCTCTAAAAAATATCAGAGATCGAGATGGGGAAAAAGTCTAGAGATAGAGCTGCACATATATTTCTGGTGACGAAAATATTTTTTGTAGAAATATCTCTTTCGACGAATTATTTGGAAAATATTAAAGACCGAGCTGGAAAACCGAGGTGGGAAAATAGTCTAGAGGAAAAAAGGCGAAAAATTATTAGAGATGACAACCTTCTTCTGTCGAGTTTAACATTCTACGCGTTCACCGAGTAATAATACATGCTCTAAAAAATATCAGAGATCGAGATGGGGAAAAAGTCTAGAGATAGAGCTGCACACATATTTCTGGTGGCGAAAATTTTTTTCCGGGAAAAACGGAGAAATGACCTAGACGTAATGAGCAAGGGCTTGTTTGTTACGTTTTTGGACCCGTCCGCTATCCTGAAAAATTAGAAAAGGGCTTGTTCGCGATTTGGATTTAACGGGATGTTTTTTCTGCAAAACAGCGCGCGAGGGACCCAAACACGATGAAGGGAAAAATATCTTCCCCTCACAAAAAATCGCGAAGGACCTATTCGTAATCTATAGGGAACTATCCGTAATTCGAAAAAACGGAGGGGCTTTTTCGCGAATGGACGTAGCTTGACACGTGGGCGCCTGGCTAAGCCCGAAATCTCCCGCGTGTAATAGGGTTGATATATGCCCTTGAGACAATTATAGAGATGATTATATCATATCTATATTTATAGAGTAATATTATTATTTTATCCCTTGAATAAATATCCGTAGTATAGATCAATAAGTATGTGACTTGTTTGTGAAACTCCTTATTCATGTTTTGATATTATTCTAAATTATCACTGACTTTATATCATTACATAGGACAATTGTGATTTATATGTCAGCACATGTATTGATTGATAATTATGTTTCACGGATCATAGATATAGGGATACCAAATTAATAATGTGAACACATCTTAGAGAACATAATGTTGGAGTGACTTATCATGACACTATGAGAATTGTTATATTCTTAAGTGTCATCAATTGATCTCATACATTGTGTACGTGAGATCCTCAGACTTGAGAACATCATGGTTTCTTAAACATGTAATAGCATACTTAGAGGTTGCTGAACTCTACTTCGTAACTATGTAGTCATAACTTATAAAGATAGCTTTCGAGTTTACTATAAAACATATGAAGAAATGTGAGCAGTCAAGATGGAATTCTCCTTCCTATATAATAGGAGAGATATCTCTGGACCTTTCGATGTGGTTAGATTAAGAAAGTGCATGATCACGCCGAATGCGATTAAGGTGTCAATTATAACTGAATAATCTATTACAAAGTGAGTGAAGGATCGAACTATCATAGGATGGCATGTATCTTACCTTGAGTTTGATCTCGTATCGTGAGGCAAAGGGATCGGTACATGAGCACTATATAAGTTCATCCAATATGATCTTTGTGTATATTTGAAAGTCGCTATGTCCTGCTAAGAGCCGCTACCGACTTATAGATCGAAAGGAGTTTTTGGTCCATGGCTAAATATGCGATCCTACAGGATCACACACCTAATGGGTTAGAATATATTGATTCGGATTGGATCCGTCACTGATAGGCCAAGTGGGCTTTGCACATTGGTTAGGCCCATAACGTAGGGTTCCATCGGGAGCTATATAAAAGGAGTACTTGAAGGCTAGGGTTATGTAATTGTTGCACCACCGCACTCACCAAAAACCCTAGCCGTCATCATCTAGGCCTTGCCGTGCGCGCTGGTGCTAGCACACTGACGTACATCATTCCTTCCTCGAATGTGTGAACTTCGGTAGAGGAGTTGCTGCTACTACGACATTGACCGAGATGATCATTCGGGTACATTCGACCATCTCTTGAGAATGTTCGGCCACTGCTTAAGGATGATCGACCACTGATCCAGGGTGTACGCTACGTTGAGTCGGACTACTTCAACTTTTCTTTCGCTGCACTATGTGCCTAGTGGTAACAATTAATTAAACTGTTTGTAGCATTATTGTCATTGTCATCTGCTCACAATAAAATGAGCCATTATTTTGTATCTATCATTAAGGGTGTGGGCTTCCCAATCACGAGGGGTTATATACAAAAGCTTCAATCCATTTGCTTGTGTAATATCCTATTTATAAGGTGTTATTTAAAATTGGGGGTGTTGGACGAATTTTTAAGCAAAGTTTAGAGATTATATGGATTTTTCCTTCTTTTTTTGTAGGAGTAAATTGCACATAACTACAATTTTCTTATACAAATTATTAGAAAATTACAGACTTTAGCTTCTATTTCACAAAACTACAAATTTTAGGAGAATTTTTATCACAAAACTATAGGTTTTACAATTAACTGTTTCTTGTAACAGGTCTGATAGCATGGCTCACATAGTAGCTTCATGTGAGAGTAAAACATGAAATGAAGGAGTGTGAGGATTCCATGTGAGCCCATAGCCTGTTAGAAGAAACGATTAATTTTAAAATATGTAGTTTTATGCCATAAATTATTCTAAAATATATAGTTTAGTGAAATATAAGCTAAAACCTGTAGTTTTATGATAATTTGTAAAATAAATTTGTAATTTTGTGAAATTTAATTTTTTTTAACTTTGAGGAATTCTATATTTACACCTCTTTGACAAACAATTCTACAGCAATGGCTGAGGTGATATGGCTTCTTATATGTAGTTAAGCAGTGACTATTTTTTTTTTTTGGAAAATATAAGCAATAATCCATGAATAATTCTTTGTGCTTGGAGCCTAATACTAAAAGCCAAAAGTGACATGCCAGTGAGCTGAAAGCCTATAAACCTGCAGCAAGATACAGACTACTGTGCACCCTCCCTGAACATTGCTATGGGATGCGGTCATGCGGATACCTCTAGGGAGCATAGATGTGGCCATGCTTTTGCTCTTACTTAGCCACTCGATAAACAAACATAAGTTCAGGTCAAGGGAAACTTTGAGGTTTTTCTTCTGTTGCTAGTATTTTCACTGAGAATATCTCTTAGAGTTTTTGCCTGGAGTTTGTTCTTTTGCTGAAGCTTGAATGGAGTTTAGCTCCTTTGCTGTCCTCTCATTTTATGCAGTGAAAAGGAGCTGGGGCCTGCTACAAGTCTAAACAAAGAAAGGGCAATTGTAGTTTGCTACATGCCGAAAGGTTGCATACTTAAAATCATATAAACGGCAATTGTGGTTTACTCTACTGCCGTACCAAAAGGTCGTTAGTTATTACTATGCATAATAAATCTGAATCTATTTTTACCTGGCAATCAAGTGAGAATGAGATGACTACATCATGCGGCTAATCCACAGCAACGGCCAAAGAATTCTGCAACCTCGATCAGTAATAATTCTACCCTGCTCTCGTTCCGTTTTTGGTAACTGATTTCTGCTGATACCTCGCTCACATGACTCATCAGTGGAAAAAAATTTTGTGCTGTCATGCTGCTTGCGGACGGAAGAGCAGCACCGCGCGGATGTTTCGCCACTTGGAACCCGCGCCAATCTCAAAGCTTCTCCGCTCAGGACTCGTTCGATGCTCACGATTGGCAAAGGCTTTGGCTCGTTATCTTGATGAAGCCTTCAACGATGGCCACCCCATCCATTCTTCCCCTTCGCCTCGCCCTCCACTTGACCTCCGCCACCTCCTCGTCGGCTCATTACCGGGCGAAATAGCCTTCCTCATCCCCTATGACATCGCCGGACCCGCCCTCATCGCGCCGCCTGGCCCCCCTCCCACAGTTCATCGAGGGCACCGCCCCATCCATTCTTCCCCTTCACCTCGCCCTCCACCTGACCTCCGCCACCTCCTCATCGTCGTCGCCCTAGTTCGCGTCATGGCCACCCCCCTCAGAGGCTGAGGTGGAGGCCCCCTGCTTCCTCCCATCGATCCACCCCTAGCCTCGCCGCCAAGACCGCCACTGCTCCTCGCTCCTTGCCCGGCTTGCGGCGTACAAATTTCAGAGGTTCTTGAAGCGCCAACGCTAATCTGCATCAAGGTAAGCACAATTTTCACTAACCTTGGCTGACTGCTCTCTCCCACTGGTTGCTGCATTTTGCAGGTTCTTTCGAATGCGGATGCTTGTGTGGATGAATTGCAGGTTCTTTGAAAGCAATGAGTGCTGCTGCTTCAGTTTGATGGTAGAGTTGATGAGTTAATTTGGATTCGGGTGACGACCAGTGTGTAGTTCATATTTTGGTTGAACAATTAGTGTGTAGTGAAGTGCAATCAGGCTACAACCAGTGTGTCATTATGTGAGAATGTAATTTAGTTTGATGATTTGTATCTAAATTGCAGCTGATTGAGCCCATTTGTTGTATCATGTACCCATGTAATTCATGAACAATTCATGTGCAGTAATGTTCAGAAATCTCAATTATATTGTGCCCAATGCTCAGAAATGTTTTTTTGTTGTATGTCACTGACCTTTCCTCGTAGACGCATCTCTTAAATTCAGCAAGAAACTTTTTATCCTCGGCAATGACATGACTAAGATGTTTACAAGCATTTTGGAAAATGTGCCACAAGCAAAGACGATGACGTGTGTTCGGGAATATAATACTAATTGCTGCAGCCATGGCAGCACACTGTTCTGTGAGTGAAAATTGTGCTAGGTTGCTTGCCAGACATTGCTACTAGAAATATCCTAAAAGGCCATACAAATGATTCAATGGTTTCATTATATAGCAGTGCAGCCCCAAAAATAATCGTCTGCTTATGATGGTTGGTTCCAAGGATTAGAGCAAAAGGCATTTCAAACTTATTAGTTTGAAATGTGGTGTCAAATGACACGGCATCACCAAAGCATACATAATCCATGATAGCCTGACCATCTGCTCAAAAGAAATTAGCTATCTGACCATCCTCTTCATCTAATTCTATGGTATAAAAGAAAGCAAGATCATCCAGATCACCAGATGCTTATTCTTCAAGTATTCCAACAGAGTTTGCGCATCATTAGATACCAAAAACTTCTTGCGTTCATGGCCAATCTAGTTATTGCAATCCACTCATGAGAAGGGTACATTCTCAGCTCCTCCATACCACTTTTTGAAAAAGTCATATACTTGTGCTGGCTTCATTCCGGTTTCTCTTATTTGACCGATTAGAAGTTTATCAGCCTTTATAACACGTCGTTGGGACCTCAACTTGTGCGCCTTGTTTGGACTTGCAAGATAGTGATTGTGCTCGAGTACAACCTTTTATACTATCCAAATTCCCTTTTGGCAAATACTGAACTGAACACGAGCATTGCAAGACGTCCTAGTAATGGCATTTCCTTTCAAAGTGTCATGTGATGAGCAATGACCTCGTTCTCCTTCATTACTGCAAACAATATGCTTCTGATATACAATTTTATCTGCCCTTCGTCTTGTGTAGCTCTTTCTAATATTGAACCCAATCTTCCTCGCATAGGAGTTGTACATCTCATACGCATCATCCTCTGATTTGAAAGTCATTCCCACTTTAGGAACAACTAAAGGTTGGTCATGTGTATCATCCACCTACATTGCAATGGGATAAAAAAATAGTGTTCAACAATATGACATTATTTCATATGCCTAGTTGTGCATCATGCTCCTACGGTATAAACAGTATAAAATTAAAACGTTGCAACTATATAATATCAAAATTATTACGGTGATCATTGAAGGTAGGATCGTGCTCCTCTATTCGTCGGCTGCAGCCATCGTTGAAGGCTCCATCGAGGTTGTTTGCCGTGGCGATAGCCCTAATTCGCAAACTGCGGCGTCCATCTCCTTTCCGTCGTCCATTCGCACGCCCATGGGGAAAGACGCCGACGATCCCTATAGGATATAAAGCGTGTCCTCACCAGCACCTCCCTCTTCCTCATGACCGTGAGACACACGACGATCCCTGTAGGATATGAAGCACGTCCTCACCAGCACCTCCTTCTTCCTCGTGACCGTGGGCATCGATGGACACTGTTCGGTCCAGGACATGGAGCGTCATCTCTTCGGTGGCCTCCGCTTTCTCGCGCACAGAGGCATCCATGGCGGCAAGTCGCTCTCGCGAACCTCGCCGGCAGCGAGTTGCTCTTGCGAACTAGGGCTGCGGCAAGCCTCACGAACGAAGGCAGTTTTGATCGTGGCGATGACTTTCCGATGATGCAGACTCGCGATCGGCTCGTGGGCGGAAGAGGCGCGGCTTGGGTCATGGGAGGCAGCGGGCGTGGACGAAAGAAGCGCGGCTAGCGTTGTGGCCTTCGCCAATCGTGAGCATCGAACGAGCCCTGAGCGGAGAAGCTTTGAAATTGGCGTGGGTTCTAGGTGGCAAACATCCGCGCGGTGCTGCACTTCCGCCCGCATGCAGCACGACAACACATAATTTTTTTTCCCATTTAGGTCCATATGAAAATACAGGAGCAAATACGGGTTGAGTGTTTGCGGCGTCATGGCATTCCTCTAAACAAACTTACCTCGACAGTGGTGTAAAAATAATGAATGAAGAGTGGCATATCTCTAATTTTTACACTTTTACTGCTCCCTCCCGTCACAAACGCACGTCATATACCTTTTTTCTCGGTACAAGAAGAGTGGAGCTAACTGTGGTGTCATCACGAGTCAAAATGTTTTGACCAGCTCTGGAGCTCGGACCTCACCCATCACAGTGACACAACCCACAAGTGAGGCCGTGGTCCGTGGAGAAGAAGAGCGCCAAGAAGCCGCCGCCGCCGCCGCAGCAGCAGCGGCAAGAGGAGAGCGGCGGCGTCAAGAAGAGGTGGTCCGTCGCCACCAGTGTCACAGTCGATCTTCTCTTGTTCTTTTCTCATCCGAAGAAGTGCTTGCAGCTTGCGTTACAATCTAGTACTGGTTCATATTCGGCATGGTAGAATCACTTCGATAGCATCAAACCTGTTTGATCTACCAGTGCAGTGGATGCAGTGGCGGAGCCAGGATTCTGTCAAGTCTGGAGCCGAAAACTAAGCAGCAATAACTAACGCCAAATACTACTCACATAGAAATACAACAAAAACACTACATAAATACACAATTAAAGATAAATTTAAATTCCATGCTTAACATTTCAATAAAATAGATAAAATATGTCAAAACAATATAGCGTAGCGGAGTGGTAGAAAAGTTAATACCTAATTAAGGAAGATTTGATGCATCCGAGAATATCATATTTTCATCAACAATAGAATAAGAACCGAACTCAAAAAGAGAAAATTGCACATGTAAATTAGGCGTACAAAACTGAAGGTAACAACTAAGGCAAATTGCATTAGATAAACTGTGCTTAAACAAAATTAATAGATAAGCCGCATTGTGAATTTAGTAAATAGTTTCCTAGAATAATGTGTGCATTGGCTGTTATTGATTGCAAATTCATTTCCACAAGCTGTCAGATCGAATTTCCATGAGGTGGTCCTCAACCAGTTTCTAGATATTAGTTATGGACGGATCAGAAAGGAGCCAGGTTTTCCTGGAACTGACCAAAACCAGTTTTCTTTTGAAATTTTTGAACATTTCCTACTTCTAAAGAATGTTTAAGTGCAAAATTAATTGTACAATGTAACAAAATCATTGCGGAATGCTAAAAAATCAGAAGAACTCGGTGTAAATCATTTTGTCATTTAGTTGAGACCTCAATGTACAATGCAAGTGAATGGTTCAATTTGTCATTTAGTTGAGACCTCAATTCAGAGAAGGTTAATTACATACAGTTCATCTCAAAATCGCTAATTTATGCAACTCAAAAGTTAAACATAACTAATGGGGGATGATGATAGTTAGGGTGCAGTGCACTCAGGCAGAAAGAAGAATATATGGAGGTCTTTTAATTGAAAGAATGTAGGTTATTTCACTAAGCTACCTGATACCGCAAATTTGCTGATGTTCCAAGAAAGAAACTATAGGCACAGCTGACTTTCAGATAGGAGTTCTCTTCCGCCCGCTTCCACATTGTCTCAAGATTTCAGACTCGAGCAGCATACAGATGTGGACATCCGAGGAAACTCCAGCTCCAACACTAGCAATTTTGCTACGCGATTTTGCTGGGCCTGGGCCCGGCCCCAAAGGTGGCTGCAGGCCCAACTCCGCCCCTGAGTGGATGCCATGATTGCCATAGATAGTAGAAAGGGTGCATCGGTGTAGTATTACTGCATCTCAGATGAAATAGTTTCTTGTGACAAAAGAGGGGCCAAACCGACTACATAATTCGAACAAAATGAGCGAAATTTGGCAAAGCTCTTTTAATCCAGCCGGTAAATTGCATCCAGCTCCCTTCTCTATGTGTTATTGCCCTCTCACTGGGATTCAGAGGCGAATCTACGGTGTTTAGGACAAGTCAAGTGACATCGACATCTTTCAAGCTAGCACATGTAGTTTCCTTTAATACATAAGTATATAATTATTTTACTATAATTTACCTGTTAGTGTTATGAATTCGTATCAACTCCGACGACCCCGATAATCTCTTTCCCTAGATCTGCCAGGATTGTGCTACAATCCCCCGACAGCTTTGGCTGCTGGGCATTGAAAAAAACAGGTTTACGATGGTTTCATTAGCTTGGCAAAATTGACATTGAGGTTGGAGGACTCGCTAGCCAATTTCTCTTAGTAAGATTGCTTTTTGTTAGAATTGCGCCCCTACTAATTAGCCACAGAAAAATCTAGTCCTTTCATTTCGCGACCTACAATTCTGGTACAGGGTTTCTTGTCAAAGAGAGTTAACAGTGAATCTGTCACCTGACACCGTGTCCAAGTTACGTCATCATGATTTTCAGTAAGAATGCATTGATCAACCATCAAAATTGGCATGGTTTGCCACCGTTGTTGCTGTTTGCCTTCTAAACTGAAACTGAAGGTTTATGTTTTTAGATTGAGCAACAGTTCACAGTTGCATATTTTTCATAAGCAAATTCATGAAGCACTGCACGGCTCATTTCCTCTCTTGCATGAAGTGTGCAGTTGGGCATGTTGTCCGTTCGTCCTGCCATGCATGACAAGCTCCCGGCAGGGACAAGTGCCAGGTGTGCCCCATCGCCACCGGCTACGATCGCTGCTTCGCCATAGAGCACAATCCTGTTGGAAATAATCTTGACAATTATAGATTGAGTAGGAGTCTAAGTTCTATATGTAGTAGGTTTCGTATTTAAGAGTCTATTTAGAAAAGGAATCCGATTAGGATAAGGAAGTGAATCCTATTCAGTTTGTGTGGCTAAAGGTTTGGGTATAAATATGAGGTAGTTCTCAACAGAAAAGCAACAGAAAGGCGAAAAGAAAGAAAAGAGAAAATTATCCCAAAGTTTTTTGACGCTCGCTTCAACACCCAGATCGAGCTTCAGGCCTAAAATCTTAACCGCTGCCCCCGGGAGGAACCTAATTCCCGGGGGCGGCACTCCCACGACGCGGTGCAACAATCAGGCAAGCGACCAGAGTTGCCGAGGCGGCTGTAGCGAAGCTTCCGTGGCTAGGCGTGACGGAAGAAAGAGAGGGACGATTTCAGGCTGATTTCGTCGAATCGCTTCCTCAGTGAATTATTTAGTTCGGACGGTTTGGAGTCAAATCCAAGTCTCGGCGACTTTGATTCGGAGTCGAGCACCGATTCAGAGAAAAAAAAGTGCATCTCTGCACATCGAATAAAAGGCCGAGTGAGCAGCGACGCGGCCGGGTGGCACCGTCGGGGCGGCGCGGCGGGTAGGCGCATCTCGTAGTTGTGTCCGACTGCTTCAACAGATTAAGTTAGATTGTCAAGATTAGAGGGGAGATTGTTGGAAATAATCTTGACAATTATAGATTGAGTAGGAGTCTAAGTTCTATATGTAGTAGGTTTCGTATTTAAGAGTCTATTTAGGAAAAGAATCCGATTAGGATAAGGAAATAGAATCCTATTCAGTTTGTGTGGGCTAAAGGTTTGGGTATAAATATGAGGGTAAGCCTCAACAGAAAAAGTAATGAGCCGGTAAGAAATAAAAGAGAAAATTGTCCCAAAATTTTTTGTGTTCTGTTCCAACAAATCCTGCAATCCGTCCTGGTTCCTTGCTCCAGTTCAAAGTACGGATGCACCGCCGAGACGGCATACTACGACAAGGACGAACACGAGAATTCTCATGCGTGTCCCATCCGACGCTTGGCCGCACGTTAGTCGATCCTCGTGCCGTGCCGTCCAGCATTTTTCACGACAAAAACTAAGGAAAAAGAGAAATTTGCTGTCACGGCATGATGGCAACTCCTTTACGACCATTTGCTATCATACCACTCTACTTTAGTCTCGCTCTAACAACACTAGATAGATATATACGACATCTCCCGGCCACCGGCAGATCCCCAGGCTACAAGACGATGAACCACGAAGGTGCAAGGCAGTTTCGTCGCGGCGAACGTCATAAAAACAGGGTCTTTCCGGGCGAGACTGTCCTAGGTGCTAAGTAGATAGTCTTGTCTAGACTGCTAAAATTTTATGGCTCCACCACCACCTACCACTTCTTTAGCTTAAGGTTGGGTTGAGCCACTTTTACGTAGTCTGATAGAGCCATGTCGGTTGCGCTGAGCCACTTTGAATAGTTACTGCCTGTTTTGAAAATATAGTCTCTCTAATCCTCCTCTAAAGTGAATCTTATCTAAAGTAAAATAGAAATCCTACTCTAAAAGAAAGTAAAATTCATAATCTTATTAGTATTTGTCTAAAACCCCTTATAGTATATATTTTTAAATCTTAAAAGATTAGGATACAAGTCATCATGCTCAATAATCTCTAATTTGACTCTTTTTCATTAAAATCATCATGCTTCTCCATGAACTTTCTTTAAGTTGGCTATGTATTTTTTTCATTTTCTTTTATTTTTCCTCCTACCTTTAGAAGTATCCCAACTACAAGGGCGTACACATATCACCGCAATGTGTGTTGGTATTTGGGCTTTACCGTCCAAACCTTCTACCTAAGAGCTCTTTCTTGTGTAGTTTGGTCAACTACACCTCATGTTCCTACAAACCTATATGCCATAGATTTATACCGTCTTCGATTGCTCGTTGGTATCTCGTGGTTGTTTTCATCATGTCTTCCTTCTTCCAATAACTCACATATTCGCCTTTGACAACACGTCTTTACAATTCCGCATATAATCGTAGCTAAGATCTGATTAGCTACTGCTGACCGCATATTTACTTCTCTTGATCAGGATTTTTATCAGGCGCCCAATTGGTTGTGCTTCTTTTACATTTACCCAACAATCGATATCCTCCACTGCTTCATATACTTGCATGACTTCATCTCAAACTGATACATCACACCTTTGAGTTCAAGCAACCTGAGAGATATTATATTATTCTTTAAGTCAGGAACATACCGAACTCTTGTCAATGTGCGATATGCTCCATCATATATTTCCAATTTAATCATTTCCATTTTAGTAATTGTATCCGGCAAGTGAATAGTTTCATATATTGAGCGAGAGATCTGTCGGTGTTTCGAGAACCGGCAAGTGAAATTTGTAAGTCTAGAGGGGCCGCAAGGCCTCCGCCTCCTTGAATGGTTAGACCCCAAGAGAGAGAAAAAGGAGGGTCCAGATATATACCGGTTCGGCCGAATGTCCCTACCCAGCCAGGCGGTGGTGCGTGGTTTGTATTGATGCCGATGAACCCGCTTGACATAAGCGAGGGCTACGCAGCGCCAGACACGGAGGTGAGCGAGAGCACCGAGCGCGAGGACTCTGAGCTTGGGTGTGTGGACGCTTGCTGCTCCAAAGGCGCGCCTGCTTGTATGTTTGTCCTAGTGTGCGCTACTGTTGAGGGTCAACCTCCCTTATATAGCCGGAAGTTTGTTACATAGAGCGGTAAAAGGAAAAAATGATGGGGCTCCCTACGCCCGGAGTCCGCCTTCCGCCTCGGCTCGGGTCTCGGACTTGACCTCCGACGGATAGTGGTTGGCCTGCGCTCGGGTTGGTGAGGTTGCCGAGCGAGAGCGCGGTCCGCCTCTCCGGAAGCAACAAGACCGCTCTCTCGTGGGTTCGTCAGGCCGACGCCGGGTGTCACCTTCGGGATTGCCTAGGAAGGCGCGCGCCTCCCTCCTCGCTTGGTCATAATCAAACGCCGATCGGGGGTAGGTGGTCGGGTCTCGCGCCGACTTCGATGATTTGATGTTGGCTTGTTGACGAAGGGGTTCGAGTTTGATTGAGGTTTCGGTCCGTCTGACTCGCTTGGCCGGGCATCCCGAGCCGCTTTCGCCAGAGTCTGGGGAGTCCGCCTGCATGCTTTGGTTGGACCGCCCCTCGAGCGGCTTGGCGGAGGCCTTGGGCCCCCTGTTTTAGGCACACCGCGCCCATACGCTTTTCCTGGGTCATTGGGATACCTGTGCCGGTATCCGCTAATAGCCCCCGAGCCCCGAGCGGATTGGGAAGCCGGCCGGGGTTTGTTTTGGCGGTGGATGTTGGTCGAGCGAGCACTTCGAGGCGCCGGATGTTCGATAGGCCGCGCCCGACCGCCTGTGTTTAGTCATTTTTCGCAAGGCGAGCGATCCGGGATGGAGTTTCGAGCCCCGGCGCGTGCGGAGAGCCGGTCGGGTTTGTCCGGAGCGTAGCGGTTGTCGTGGGCTGCTGCTCGAACCCCGGCGAAGGCCACGCAGTAATCGCAATCGTTTGGTCGGCAGGGCGGCTTCCGCTGTTGCCGGCCCGATCAATGGGTCGCCGGTTGTCTGGTGCGCGAGAAGCGATCCGGATGGAGTTTTGAGCCCCGAGCGTGCCGGAGGACCGGCTCGGGGTTTATCCGCATGAGTAAGGCCCGCTTGCTGTGAAGTGATAGAGGCGCCCGGCCCCATATTTCGAAAGCAGGAGGCGGCCGCTTCCCACGAGTACGCCCGTCCCGCAGTGTGGGACTCGGAGGGTGAGCGAACGCTGCTTGCTATGCGCGTTGGCTCAACGCCGTGCTCGTGACGAGCCGATAGCGGTGGTTCGAGGGGCCTCGTGGTTTCGAGGGAAAGCCATTTCGAGCTGACGTTATCCTGCCGCGGCGTCCGACCCACCGGGGCGACCCATGAGAGTTTTCATTTCGATCCCGAAGTCGGACCTTGTGTCGCCCGCCGACTGGGCGCAATGGCCGCCACCACGACGGGCTCACGGAGAGTGTGACGATGACTCGAACACGATTCATATGCGATTGGTCGCCACCACCCAACAAGGGCCCACTGAGCTCGCTTTATCCTCGCCCTCGCCGATTTTTTTCTTTCTTTTCAGTATGGCGCGCGGCGTCTGGCGGGCGGGCGCTGGGCCCACAAAGACTTGGTCGAGCCTCGAGCATAAGCTCCAGAACCTTCGTGGTTTACGGACTGTATGCGTTTTCGCGACGTTTTCCTGCCGCAGGCGAATTTTGAATTCGAGGCGAGGCCCGTGGGGCCGTGACGCTTCTCGCCCGATGCCCTTTCGCTGGCCGCGGTCCTGCTGGGATTAAATGCGAGGGCGATCAAGAGTTTAGGGCAACAGATCGCTGAACCGCCTTTGACGGCCGGGGAGCGAATGGGCGCTGCTTCGTCATGACGCCTGCTTGGTTGACGCTCGTCCGGGTATGCATCGCTATGCTTCTTTATAAGCGAAAAAGGGGGCCGAGGGCGGGTTCCCTGCGTTGTCCCGTTTTTCGCCGCGAAGGAAGAGAGGCGAGGGCGACCGTGAGGGAAATCAAAGAGAACTCGAGAGAAGGATTCTTCGTCTTAGCCTTTTCTTCACCCAATGTCCCGCCTTTGAGATGACGGGCCGGAGTGCGCGATTCTCGACGCCGTGCTCGGCTTTGGCGAAGAACGGTTCCGCCGCCGAGGTGGTTTTGGAGGGTGCCGACGGGTCAGGGTTCGGAGTCTGGGCGACGGCGAGGTCGCTAGTAGCCGCCTTCTTCTTCGAAAGCGCTGGTTCGCCTCCCCGATACATTCGTCTGCTGGCTTCTCCACTTCTACAAGGTGGAGGTGCACTATCCGAACTCCCGGGTGCTGCACATCGCGATCTTCATCACGCCAGGCGAGGCTTTCTCGGGATCGAGCCCCATTGGGCCCTCTCGAGGTACTTCTTCCATGTGCGAGGGTCAAGGGCAAGTCCGGGCGCGCTGCTGGCGCTTAATCGGCGGTGCCGCCATCCAGCCTCCGGCCCAATCGGGGGGGAGTACCTTGACATGAAGTCGCTTACTAACCGGGATGGCACCGAGTGGTTTTACATTCGAACGCCGGGACAAAGCGCCCGCCTTCACCGGGACGGCCCGTATGGTGCTCGAATGGGGTCGCCCGCGGACGAGAGGGAGAAGCGGAAGATGGTGGTGATTCTTGAGCAACTTTTGTACTCGTAAGAGGCGAGGCTTGACGGTACGCCGCCGCGGCGGGCGCTCATGGCGAGGCGCTGCAACCCTCATGGACAGTGCCCCACCCGATGTTCCGATACGAGGGGCGCCCGACCCCATGAGGATGGAGGGTTCTGACCTCCCTCGCCGGAGGTGGAGGCTCGGTGGCCGCCCCGACATTGAAAACCACGGGCGCGGTGGCGCCCCGACCTTTCTGCGGAAACCCTCCGAACTTGGTGAGTGGAAGCTCTCCTATCCCTTCTTGCGCACTTTGATTTCCGCCCGACTCGGACAGAGTTCCCGCCACTTTCGTGGCCTCGCCGGAAGGCCTTCCGCGCGTCACCGGGAGAAGGAGATGAGGGCGGCGATCCGCCAAAGAAAGCCGAAGTTATGGAGTCCGCCTAAGGAGCGCCTGGAGAGCAAGAAGAAGGAAAGAGGCGGGTCCAAGAGCCGCGACACAAGCGAGGAGGCGCCGAGTCGACGCGCTTTCTACCGATGGGGTCGCCCACCGACGACAATAAGTCCCCAGGCCACATATACGAGGAGTATGATTCGAGCCGCCACGGCGACGACCCAATGGAGGATGTTGACACGAGGTCGCCGTCGGCGGCAGCCTCGGCAGGACACCACCGAGGGGGTGCCCCGAGGAGGGGGTGATGGCTATCCTCGCCAGAAGACCGCGAAGAGGGCGCGTTGTTCGCACCCGCCGGGCGTGGTTAGCCCTGGCCCCTCACCGCATGTCGATTTTGTTCAAATGTCCTCACCGGCCTCGCTTTTTAGGGATTTTATGGGAAGGCTTGATGGCTGGCGGTGGCGAATCGCCACCGATCGGCGCAAGGCGCCGCACGGCGGAGTCGAAGATACACCGGCCGGCTGGGGGCAAACGCCGGAGGCGGCGGTGGCGGTCGCGCTTCGCTGGTCGCCGACGCGGTGGAGATCGTGCGGTGGTGATGCCGAGGCGCTCTGGAGTTGGCGCCCCACGATGTCCCGGCGACTGCCGAGGTCGCCGCCACGAACGAGGGCCGAGGAGGGCGGACGATCTCGCGCTGCCGGGCCAGGCGCGTCTGGCCCGGGAGTCTCGCATCGAGGCGGTGCCGCTATCGCCGCTGGCGGAGTACCGGGGGCGGCTGCAGCCGGTGGTGGCGGAGGCTGCGGACTACTGGCGGAGGTGATGGGATCCGACCGCCGGAGCGGCCACCGACGACATGGGAGCTCTCGCCGCTTTCGACCACCCCGATCCGGCCAGCGATGACTTCCTCCGGCGAGACATCGCTTCGCTGATGACGGGCGGAGCTTGCAGACGGAGTCCTCGCGGAGGGTTCCCAACCGCCCGGATCGCAGTAGCGATTCAGCGGCTCAATCTCCTTCTTGAGTCTTCCGGAGGGCGTTGATGCGGCCGGGGATCGACTACCGGTGCGTAAGTTATGCTCGAACTTTCTTTTTTTCCGGATGTCGACGGATTCGGTTGAGCGGTGGTCGGGTCAGCTGCCTTCTCGTGCGCTCGGAGGGCAACCGAACTCCTCCGCCGCCAGACAGCCAGAGGGCCGCCGGAGGAGGATCGCGACTAACGGACTCCGGCCGCTGGAGGCTCGGGAAGCCGTGGACGCGAGAAGGCCACAAGCGAAGAGGCTCACGGATGGTGGGTGAGAGGGACGCCACTCGCAGGAGGAGCGCCAGGCTAGGTGAGTCCTCGAGGGCGAGGGTATCCGAAGCTTGAGTCCCCTCAAGCGAGGCCAATAGCGCGAGGGCCGCCACGCGGATGCATGCGCGCAGACAGCTCTGGGAGGAGGCTCAGAACGCCCGGACGCCGCCTCGAGGAGGCGGCCGTGGCGGTGAAGTCCCATGAGGAGACCCCGGGAGACTTCTGCCATGGAAAGCGCCACGTCCGTAGGTTGTTGCCGCTCGGTTGGTTCGGAAGGTGGACGCGCTCCTAACTTTTGCCTTGATCTTCGTGAGTCGCAAAAAGATTCGGAGAAGTCGCGAGGCACGGCGCTTGGCGGCGAAGAGCGCGACGCCACGGCCAGGGCGCTTAGAAGCTACTCGACGAATCTTTAAGGAATTGAGGATGAGCGGTCCACCGACGCCGAGTTGGGCACCTTAGGGAGGTCGGCCGACCGCTCGCGCCGATCGCGGGTCAAGGCGAGGCACGAGTCCGCCGCGATCGAAGGGTCTGCAGTTTAACATGTCGAGAAGTTTGCGGAAGACGAAGCCCGCTCGGGGCCACTTCACGGCCGTTAACGCCATGTCCTTCTACAATGGTCTTGACTCGCCAAAGTTGGCGCGGATCGCCTTGAATCGGACCGACGAGGAGGTCGAGCGCCGGCCTCTGTGCCGAGCCCTATGCCCGGCGATCGCCGACCGAATATCCCCGCTAACGCCCTCCACGGGTTTACGAATAGCGTTAGATATTTATGCGATCGTAAAGAACTTCGCATAATGAACCGTTTCGCTTTTTGTGCTTGTTTATGCGATTTTAAGCTTTTCCTTTGCGCCAAAGTCGTGACCTCGAAACCACCGAGGGTTTTTCAAGCGAGGCGCTTTTGATTTTACTAAGGAGCGCCAAGAAGGGGCTAAAGAGAGGAAGACCCCGAGGTCGGATTACGTTCATTCAAGCCTTACGCAGGGAAGGAGTAGCCCCGACCGACTTGAGGCTCGCACCGTATGGGTATCCCCTTGCCGTAAAACGCTACTTCGAGACCGTGAGTACCGTGGCGAGGTCGCAGCTGCTTGGGTCAAACGGGTACCCACTAGGGGGCCGAGTAGCCTGCCGACGCCGACCTGTATGAACATGAATGACGGGGGAGCGAGAGCACCGCCGATTTTGGTCGGGAAAAGGACGCTCCGACCGCCCATGGCTCGCGGTCAGATAGGTAACTCGCTACCACGAGGTGCAACTTAAACCGAGCACGGGCGAGGTCAAGTCGCAGGCGCTTGGGTCGGACGGGTTACCCATTAGGGGCCGAGGGTCATCGGATCATCGACCGTATGAATGTGGATGTCGCTTACGAGCGGAGTACGATTTCGATCTTGAATGTATGGGGATCGTTGACCGCCCATGGCTCGCGACCGCATAAGTTACCCTTCCCTCGGCGCTTACTGAGACCAGAATCACGCGCGCGAGGTCGAAGCGCTGGGTCTGACAGTTAGCCGTTAGGGAGCCGCGGTCACGGATCACGGCCCAGACGATGCTTACCTCGAAGTCTTCGAAGCGACGCGTATGCACTGGTGTGGCTTCGACGATCGCTGGTCGCTCAAGAGAATTATGAAGGAGAGGAGTCGGTGACTTATCTTTGGGTCGCCGCCGGCGGCCATGCGTCAAAAGTGCGGATTCGAGGATGTCCGTGATAACTAGGTGCGCGGAAGACCGGCGCCGTGATCACCGAGCAGGAGCGCGCGTCAAGATTGTCGCTTCGGCGCATTAAATGTCAAGTGCGATTTTAATGCGCTGCGTGCATCGAAGCGCCGGGCCGAGGGCGCGCCAGGACGCCATGAGCGCGCGAGGCGCTTGCGGTTATGTTTCGGTGAATCCGCCTTATAAATACGGGCGCGGAGGAGGTGGTAAACCACTTTCACTCTAACGCCAGCAGTTGTTTTAGACCCTTTGCCTTCCAAGCCCGCTTCCCGGAGGAAGCTCGCTTGCAGTTATGGCAAGCGTGGCGGAGACGAGAGGGGGCCGCAAACGAGTGGTGGGGAGTCCCGGGGCTCACCTCCAAGAAGCGCCGACGGAGGGGCCCTTCAATGGCAGCGAGGGGCGATCGACCTACCGCCGCCAAGGTTCTTCATCCGGAGCCCCGTCGCGTAGGTGCTCTTTTCGTTGTTCCGACGTGGCGGGTTGCTAGGAGTGTTCCGTTGACGTTGTTTTCGCCTTGCTTCTCGCAGTCCGACCGCCTAGCGCGCGCCGGCGAAGCGACGCGGAGGTGGTTCCAACCAGGGGCCGGAATCTACCGCCGAGGATCGGGCGGCCAAAGATGGTGGACGCACCGGTGCGTCCCATGCCGACCGGTGTCTCAGTGGGTCTTCCGCGCTTTAGGGGCGCGGTGACGGCGGCCGAGGCGCGGTGCAGCCGCCGAGACGAGGCGGCGGCCACGGGCGCAGGCCGAGGTCACGAGGCGAGGTGGCCCGCGCGAACGAGGACTTCGGCGCCACGCGCGGGGTCCTCCTCTCCATGCTCCGCCCTGCTTACGAAAGCATGGGTAGGAGCCTGAGGCCACTGGGGGTGGAGCTCAACGAGCCGGTTACGTCCACCGTGGCGCAGTATGCCTTCGGCCTCACCCGAGCGGCCGAGGCGCTGAGGGCTCGCTTAGTTCCTCGCGGGAGCGCTCACCGCTGGCGGGCGGAGGGTTGCCGCGTTGGCGGCGGAGTATGTGTTGGCGTGCTGCGCCAGCCGGTGCGGCTCCTTCGACCCGGAGGACACCGTCTCCCATATCCGAGGCAACGCGCCTGCGCTGCCCGAAAGCGGAGGCGGCAGGAGCGGTGGCGGGAGGTCAGCACTGAGGTCTCGATGACGAGACGGACGCCAGCGAGGTCTCCGGGAAGACGCCGGGAGGACGCTTCATTGGCCCCGACCCTTAGGTAGCCGCCATGCTTCCGCCGGACTTTGTCGTGGCAAAGTAGGTATCTTGACGCCGGGCGGTCTTGTTGTTTTTACTGATTTTTGCACCTCTTCGCTTCGGTTCAGAATAGATATGCTTATGTCCAAGTTTTCGAATGCTGCTTTTTATTTGTTTTGTTGCTGAACGCCCGATGGTTGTGGGATGCTTGCGAAAAACCTTTGCGACGCCTGTGGGTTACCCGTAGATGAAGATTGCTCGCCGTCATGCCATCACTTTAGCGGCCGGTCAAGAAAACCACCGGTTTTCACGAGACGAGACCGTGATAGTCGGACGGCGGTTTCTTCAGTGGAAGGCTTATGGTCGATTAGGGCGCCACGAAAGGCTACGATTTGCAAGCCCCCGAGCTGGTTCGCGCCGCCGGAGGGTCGTAGATAATCGTGGTTCAAAGAAAGGAGCAGATCGCTTAGGGAAGAACCGCCTCGAGCTTTTTCGATGTTCCAGCGCTTGAAACAATGTCGCCTTTGGCATCTTTGAGTCGGTAAGTGCCAGCCGGATTACCTCCACGACGGTGAAGGGCCTTCCACGGGCTAAAGCTTGTGTTTGCTTGCTGCTGATTGAACTTGGCGAGGACCAAGTCGCCCACGCGAAGGTTCGGCCATGACCGGCGACTCGATAACGCCGCAGCGCTTGTTGGTATTTGGTCGATCGGAGGATCGGCGATGTCGCTGCCTCGCCGAGCCGGGTCGACTCGCCTTGTCATGAATCGAGTCCCCTGCTCTGGCCGAAGACCAAGCCTAGGGGCGCCAGATTCCAGTGCGGCTCACAGGACAGCCTCTGCCACCAACACCAAGAAGAATGGTGTGAACCCGTTGACCTGTTGAGTAGTCCGAGACTCCAAAGGATCTGAGGGCACTGGCTTCGCCAGTCACCGATCGCTTCAATGATCAAGATTCGCGCTTGAGCCCTTGAAGGATCATGCCGTTTCCTGCCGCCCCGCCGCTGGTTTGCGGGTGGGCGACGGCCGCCCAATGACACGGATGTTGAAGTCGCCGCAGACCGAGAAATTCTCCCGTGAATCAAGGCATCATTGTTTGGTGATGATGGAGTTCGACTCAAACCGTAAACGATGTCATGGAAGAGTCGCATACATCACATGACGTGATGGTAGCGACAGCTTAGCCTCTATCCACTTGGTAAACTTGTTCACCGCGACAAAGAGGTGGGTGAAGCCCCGGCGCTTTCTTGAAGGGCCCGACCAGTCGAGTCCCCAGATCGCGAACGCCATGTGATGGGAATCGCCCGAGGGCTTGAGCCGGAGGTGTGTCGCCGAGCGAAGAATTGGCACCTTCGCAGAAAGAACGACCGCCGGCAGATCACCACGGCGGTCGGCCAAGAGAAACCTTGACGAAAAGCCTTTCCCACGAGGGACCGCGGGTCGTGGTGTCCGTGATATTCCAAAGATGGATGTCGCAAGAAGAACTCCCTGCCCCTGCCCGTAGGACGACTCGAGAACCCTGAGGGACTCCTCTTGTAAAGGTCTTCACCGACTAGGGCAAAAGACTTTATACGCGCCGGGCGAGGCGCCGAGCCCTGGCCGGTCTTGGGGAGAGTCCCATCCGTCAGCGGTCGACGAAGGCTTCCTCCAATGGATTCGGCCATCAACACATCTTGGCTCGACCGGGGACGGATGACCGCGGCTTGCGGTTCGCCGGTTCAAGCGGGTCGGGCGAGCCGGCCACCGACGACCGCCAGTCCGCTCGACGGACGGCCGTTGAAGGTCGTGGCAAAGACTCCGCCGAACCGTCCCTTGCCCGAGGCGATGTTGGCGAGGTGGTCGGCCTCGCTGTTGTATCGCTTGGCTACGTGGATGGAGCTCAAACCCTTGAATTTCTTCGTTTACGACTCGCGGCAAAGACGCCGCCATGCGTGGGTCTCGGCCCTGAGGTCTCATGACTGGTCGACCACCACCTTGAGTCGCCAGATATGTAAAAGCCGCCAGACGCCGAGGTCGGCGCGATCCGGAGGCCGCTGACGAGGGCTTCAGACTTGGCGACGTTGTTGGTGGCGCTGAAGAGAAGTCGGACAACAGATCGAGTCCGCCGCCGAGTGGGAGACAATGACGATTCCGCGCCTGGCCCGCTTCTTGGTGTAGGACCCATCAAGCACATTGTCCAATATTCGTGGTCTTCGAGTGCCGGTGGCGCTGGCTTCGGTCCACTCAAAGAACGGTCGGCAAGGGCTTGGGACTTGATCGCGGTTTTGGGAACGAACGAGATGTCGTGGGCGTTAAGTTCGAGCGCCCACTTGGCTATCCTCCCATGGGCGTCACGGTTGCGGGTAATCTCGCTTAGCGGCGAAGATGTCACCACCGAGATGGGGTGTCGGTCAAGTAGTGGATCGCTTTCTTGGCGATTAGCACCGCCAGAGCAGCTTTCGCACTTATGTAACGAGCCTTGATGCCGAGAGTACCTCGCCGATGAAGTAGATCGCCATTGTGACTTTGAGGGCATGGCCCTCCTCCGCCCGCCGACGACGAAAAGCCGCGCTTTACGACCGGGTCGGGCGGCTATGTAGAGGAGCAGAGGTTCACACGGCGACGGGCCGCCGTAATCGGGGTGACGCTGAAGGCCTTCAATCGGTCAAGGGCCTCCTGAGCCTCGTGCGTCCAACTGAAGTGGTCGGACTTCCTGAGCAGCTTGTAGAGCGAGATCCCGCGCCGCCGAGGCGTAGACACGAACGCCAAGGTCGCTAGGCACCCCGCCGCCTCTCGACACCCTTTAGGTTCAGAATTGGCCCCATCTTCATGATCGCGAGACCTTCACCGTTAGCTTCGATGCCGCCACCGGATATGATGAATCCGAGGAGTTTTCTTGGGGACCCCGAAAACACACTTCTCGTTGAGTTTTATGCGAACCCATGAGGTTCGCAAAAGTCTCTTCTAGGCCTGTGATGAGGTCGCTGGCTTTTCTCGATTTTACGACGATGTCGCCCACATACACCTCGATGTTACTACCGATCCGGTCTTCAAACAGTGTACATACAACTACAGTATGTCGCTACCTGCTTTCTTCGTATCAAGGGCATGGTTACGTGAACAAAACGAGCCGAACGGAGTGATGAAAGAGGTGGCGAGCTGGTCGGACTCTTTCATCAGAATCTGGTGGTAGCCCGAGTAGGCGTCTAGGAACGAGAGCGACTCGCACCCAGCGGTAGAATCAATGACTTGGTCAATCCGAGGCAAGGGAAAATGGTCCTTGGGACATGCCTTGTTCAGCCTCGTGTAGTCGGCTACACATTCTCCATTGCCCGATTTCTTTTTTACAAGGACAGATTGGCGAGCCACCTGGGTGGCGACTTCTTTATGAATCCCGCCCCAAAAGCTTGGCTACTTTTTCCTATGAGCCCGCTTTTCCTCGTAAACGGCGCAGGCGTTGGGCGCCTGCCCGCCGCCAGTCGGATGTTCAGGTGTGCTCGGCGACTCCTTGGGATGCCCTAAGATGTCGGAGGTCTTCCAGCGAAGACATCCCGATTTGGTTCGGAGGAAGTCGACGAGCGCCTTCCTATTTGGCGGAGGGCGGACCCTACCCGCAGACAGCCTTGGCCGGGTCTTCGGATCGACATATCTCTTCGTGTCCTCCGCGACTGGAGGACCTGTGTCCCGACTTGCCGGAGCCGGATGGAGCTCTGAGGGTCGCCTCAGTAGCCGCCGAGCTCGGCAGACGCGATGACCGCTGAGGTTAGCTCGTGAATCGCTTCGCCATAGCTTGAAAGCAAGCCGAAGGATGAGGACACGGATGATGCCCGTGGCCCCGGATCTTCAAATTTTCGTAGGTGTAGTTGGGGACCGCCATGAACTTGATGTAGCACGGCCTCCCTGTAATGGCGTGGTAGGAACTCCGCAACCCCACCACCTCAATGCGAGGATCTCGGCATGAAGTTTTCGTCCTCCAAAGGTAACGGCAGTCGACCTGCCCCAAATGGTAGGCTTGATGACCCGGATGACGCCGTGAAGGGCGCTTGCTTTGGTCGAGGGTCGAGCGGGGACGCCAGGCGCCGAGCGCCTCGACATACAGATGTTGAGGTTACGCCGCCGGCCCATGAGGACTTTGGTGAGGCGCTTTGATCCTACGATGGGGTCGACGACGAGTGGGTACCTTCCGGTGCGGACGCGGCTGGTGGTCCGCCTGATCAAGGTGATCGGGTTTCACCAAGGAAGGTACTTTGGGACCACGGGGTCACCGTGTGCACCTCTCGTGAGGCGAAGCCGCGGCTTGTCGGCAGAGCTCTCGTCCGCCAAGATCATAAGGCACCTGGCTTGTTCCGCACCCGGCGCCAACTTTGTCCTCCCCGGCCCGGCCAAGTCGCTTTTTTTTCCTTTGCCTCATGTAGCGGGGGTTTCCGAGAGAAAGCCCTCAGACTTCGCATTCCCAGATTTGTGCTCGACGGGTACCCGTGGTTCGCACCTGCCATCCATTAGCTTTTCAAGTGGTCGGTGGTCAGCTGCCGCTGCTTGTCAGACGCCGGCCGCGACTGCAGGTGGTCCTCGCGGCCTTCTTCCTCCGCCTCGCCTGGCTTGCGTGGGTCGAGGCGCGTCACGCCGGGCCGGGTTCTCGCTTGTCCTTCGCTTTCTTCAAGATGGCACTCATCGCCTCGCCGGAGGCGTGGTTGGTGGCGGCGTCGAGTGTGTCCTTGGTGGTCCTAGGCTTGAGGCAGCCTAGCCAGGACCAGGCCCCGCATGTGGTGTCAGATATGAACGCTTCTAACGACGCTTGCGGCGCCGATGTCTCGGGAGTTCGTTGTATTGCCGGGAGAAGCGCCGGATGTAGTCCCGAGCGCCTCCCCTCAGTCAGCCGCTTGCCTTTCTCAGTCCCAGAGTTCCTGTGGCGCTTGTACGCGTTCTCGAAGTTGCCGACGAAGACGCTTCAAGTCGCCCACCTCGATAGTCCCGGGCGGCAGTATCGAGCCAGCTCGAGCCGAGTCCGCCAGACAGAGGGGAGGTATCAATGATGAAGAGGTCACTAGAGGTCTCTCGCCCGACAAAGCGAGCCGGTAATATTCTAACCAGACGCCGGTTCGCCGCCTGTACTTGGCGACAGTTATCGGTGCCCGAACGGGCGGAAAATCACCGGCGGATCTCTCGTGAGAAAGCTCGGGGCCCCGGGCCCTCGGGTCGGCCTTCTGGCGGCGACGATCATTGCCGGCGACCAGTGAGCGAAGCCGCGACGCCGGCCGCTTCTTCTTCGAAGGCCGAGAGTGTCGCGGCAGTCAGAGGCCGCCAAGGCGGCGACGCCACGGGGTGTAGGAGGCCTGCCCGCCCGCTGGCGGCCTGCCTTCCCTGCTCATGGCGGGTTGGCTGCGGACGGCCCGAGCGAGACCCTGGCGTGGGGCGCTGGCCGGTTGCATGCATGCCGACGGCACAAGGTTTCTACCAGCTTCCCGGAGGTGCCGGTAGGTGGCCCCGCCTCGGGCTCGGTAGGTTCGGGATGCCGCGAGCAAAGATCGCGTCAGCGCGTTTTGCCTCGGGAGAGGGAAGCATGGGCGCTTAATCGCTCTCCCGCCAATCACAGGTACCCGACGCGCATAGGCGGCGCCGCTTGCGCTCGCGGTGGCTCGTGGTTGACTTCGCCGGGTCGGTCAACGCGCGTTTTGCCGAACTGTCGCCGCAGCTTCAGCCTCATTGCTTGCATGGGCCGGGTCGGGTGGCTTTTGGGATGATCCGCCTCGTCGGGTGCTGCCACCTCCGGCAGCCGCGGGAGCCGGTGGCGGTCTCTCCGACTTACGGTCAGCGCCGGGCCGATCGCTGGCACCGCCACATTGCACTCGCGAGTGTACGGCCTCGAGGTCGACTCGGTTCGAACCGGAGTCGCCATCTGTGGAGCCTCCAAGATCTCATGGATGGAGACCGGGCGTAGCCGGCATTGCTACGAAACGCTGGCTCGAGAGGCGCAGCGCCGCTTTCAAAGGCGCGAAGCGCGCCGGGCGGTGGCGCCACAGACGGCGGCACCGCCGAGTCGGGTGCGAGGCCTCGAGCCAAGGTCGCCGAGGACGGATGACGTGGCGCAGTACCTCCGGGCTTGGTCTCGGGCGGACGGGAGCAAGGTTGAGCTCTCCGCCATATTGACGATGAAGTCGAGGGAACCAAACGATTCGCTCCCGCGCGAAGCGTTGTCGCGGACGGCGAATCCATCAAGGAAGCCGAGTGGAAATCCGAGACAATGGTGACGCTGGCGTCCCCCTACCTGGCGCGCCAACCGCTTGTGTTTCGAGAACCGCAAGTGAAATTTGTAAGTCTAGAGGGCCGCCTCCTCGCCTCCTTGAATGGTTAGACCCCAAGAGAGAGAAAAAAGGAGGGTCCAGGATATATAATCGTTCGGCCGAATGTCCCTACTCCACCAGTGCGGTGGTGCGTGTTTGTATTGATGCCGATGAACCCGCGGATGACAAGCGAGGGCTACGCAGCGCCTGAGACACGGAGGTGAGCGAGAGAGCACGAGCGCGGAGGACTCGGAGCTTGGGGTGTGGACGCCTGGCTGCTCCAAAGGCGCGCCTGCTTGTATGTTTGTCCTAGTGTGCGCGCCTGTTGAGGGCCGAACCTCCCCTTATATAGCCGGAAGCCTGCTACATAGAGCGGTAAAAGGAAAAAATGATGGGGCTCCCCACGCCGGAGTCCGCCTTCCGCCTCGGCCCTGTCTCTGACTTGACCTCCGACGGATAGTGGTTGGCCTCGGCCGGGTTGGTGAGGTCACTGAGCGAGAGCGCGTCCGCCCTCCCGGAAGCAACAAGACCGCTCTCTGTGGTTCGCCAGTGCCGACGCCGGGTGTCACTTCCGGGATTGTTTAGGAAGGCGCGCGCCTCCCTCCCTGCTTGGTCATAATCAAACGCCGCATCGGGGGTAGGTGGCCGGTCCGGCGCCGATTGATGATTTGATGTTGGCTTGTTGACGAAGGGGTTCGAGTTTGATTGAGGTTCATTCCGTCTGATCCTTCAGCAAACGTCTTCCTTATCGAATATATGTGAAAGCAACAACCTGAATCTAATATTCGTCCATAAAAAGTTCCTGATTAACTGATAACTAGTACATCTAAATCATCTTTCGCAAGCATGCACCCTTTATTTGCTTTGAACTTGGATGATATTTATCGTGTGATATTTCTCAACACATAGTGTATACATGTGTCATTACTCTTCACATCTTCTCGTGACTTGTGCGCTTGATGACCCCACGATGAAGATTTTGATGGCCTTTTCAAGGGCTTCGCCTCCAATAGATACACAATTATCTCATCGAAGTCGAAAGTACTTTTACCAATGAGAATATTTATCACAAATTTTTCTCATAATGGAGGTAGATATGATGCTACTATGATGATCTTGTCGTTCTCCTCAATTTTATCATCCATACTAATCAACAGTGTGATAAGTTTATTGAAGACACTGAGATGGTCAACGAACTGTGTACTTTCCTCCATACGCAACCTGAACAATTGTCACTTTAGCACTGACTAGTTTGTCAACGATTTTGCCATGTACAATTCTTCTAAGTCACTTCATAATTTCTTCATCGAATTCTTGATCATCGATCACTTTACCTCATCAAAAAGACATAAATAGACTATACTAATAGCTTCTGTTCTATCATCTTGTAGTCTTCAGTGGATGTTTTTTCCGGTGTATCTCGTTCAAGAGCAACGATCAACCTCTATTGGACATGAACATCCTTCACCGCGTATTGCCGCACGCTGAAATTTCCTCAGCCATCGAATTTCTCTAATTAATTCCACATTGTTGATATCAATCTTTAATTTGTGTCATCTAATGTTTTACCGATCTTATCACAAATTGAATTAATCCGGTCTTGACCCTGATACCACTTATTGCACCTTGATACCTCTTCTTATGCGCAGTAGCCTTAGGATCAGATCAGATTTTCTGTGACATACAACACGAGCGTACATAATTTCAAGAACGAAGAAGGTGAATCTCATAGAGAGAACTAAAGTAACGGTAATGAAGCAACCACGACAAGAGAAAAGATTTGATAAAACTAGTCACAAATTCATTAAGCATAACCTCAATGTATTGTTGCTTTCTCACAATTCTCTCAAAACTTTAGACTCTCAGACCTTTGCCCTATACAAGAATCTGGCGCTAATGAATAACCCGACATCTAATCCTCTCATGCACCTCTATTTTAGATGAGCTTTTTTCATTTGTCTTGCTCTTTGATTGTTTAGGTACTCTGTGACCACCCCTATTTATTATATATATAATCTTCTAGTTCTTTCATAAAAAATAGTAAGACTATCCCTATTTATTAATATAGTCCTCTAGTTCTTTCATACTACGGTAGAAGAGAGAGTAGAAATTCAAATCATGTTTATAAGATTCATCGATTGCTCCCTATGGCATATCTTTCGAAATCATTAAAGTAAGGAAACGAGACCCCGGTCCATACACGACAGGAGTAGTTGGTTGGCTTTCTCCGTTCTTGGGTGCCTTTCGGCAGCTAATTAAGCTCAGGTTCACCGAAAGCAACCTGTCACCAAGAACTGATGCCAGATTTGACGCCATTTCAAGTCACCTACAGTTGCTTGCTGCCTTGATCGATACCAAAAGCATGCATTTGTTGCAAGGTGCATGCATTGCATAGTTGCCATGGGAAAAGCTAGCAAGCAGCTGTGCGTGCGCACTCCTTGGATTTGACTTGCATCATGACGCCGGAAAGATCACAAAGTGAACAGTGACACCGAGAGGAGGGAAGGGAAGAAAACAAAGGAGGAAGAAACACTCCCTAGCTGGAAATGCGAGGTACAGTAGAAAGCTACCTCCCGGCACAAGGACTACAGATGGGTGCCAATGCCACTCCCCTAAGGTAAGATAGGACAAAATTGCCTACATCTTCTTCTATGGTGAGCAGCGGCTAGGTTAGCTAGCTAGGCCACCAAGGCCAGGGCACTTGGAGCTAGCGCACTGCATGCACACGACACGACATTGCCTCCATCTCTGCTACGGAAACGTATGACGTTTCCTCTGTCTCTTCGTGCTGCTGATCAGCCTCTGTATATCTAGGCCTGTAGTCTGTACCATTCCAAGAGGCAAGAATGACTTGCATGCACATACATTCAGATGTACGTGCTTGAGTATCCTAACACTGATTACATGCATGCATGCATGGCAGTCTGTTAAATTGTACCGAGTGTGAATTATATGTACTGCCGAGTACTGCAGCTAACTGCTTGAAAAGACTAGTGCATGGGCAGAGTTGTTGCGTGCGTGGTTCTGGTTCATTCATTAACCAGTACCCGGCGATCATGCAGCCTCTCCTCCGTCTGCTCCTCCACCCACCCAAATGGCGTCCATGTGACTGATTGATTGCTCGAGCCGCTGCTCCCGCTTCGTGATTTCTCCAACCTTTTTCTTCATCTCTTACATGTGTGGTTCAGATGTATTCATTCACGCACATTTTTGCATCATCTGCAGGCAAGTGGGTATTCGATCGCTCGGCAAGTCGCAAACGGATCGCTACGAGATGCGTGAGTGACGACAGCCAGCGCAACAGTTTCAGGTACCGCATGCAGCGCGTGGTGTTCACTGTTCCCCGTTCAATTCCCATGCGCTAATGTTGGCGAACGTACGCGTACTGTTACTAGCACTTCTGATTGCTGTGTAAGAGAGAACGGGCCAGGAGTATTCATTTCACACGCAATGAGACAGGCCTCCCAATGCTATGATTTTATGTGAACATCGATCATTCCAAAATTTCATCGCCAAACGTGAGTCATATTAACTTTTCAGTGAATAATTTGTAGCAATATCGAAGAGGAAGCGACATACCCTACAGCATGCCTGTCGCTTCAAGCAGTGAAATTTTTGCTCTCACAAAACATACGACCCTCCGTCACATCGTTAATTTGGAAATATATATCCCACTACAGGAAGCGTGAAAATTTTCGTCGGCTAATTTAACTTCGTCGGCTTTTAAGAAAACCGATGAAGTTTAATTTATTTTCGACGGCCAAAATCAGCCGACGATAGTTATAGTTTAATTTTCGTCGGCTGCCTTATAGCCCACGGAATTTAATTAATTTTCGTCGGCAAGGATAAACCCACGAAAGTAAACACCGGGCTAGGGTTTCCGTGAACCTTATCATTTTCGTCGGCTGGGTTGGGGCCGACGAAAATTAATTAGTTTTCGTCGGCTTAAAAAAACCCACGAAAATAAATTAGTAACTTTCGTCGGGTAACAAAAACCCACGAAAATAGCAGGCTTATTGTACTCCCGTGCGGCTTGGCTCGGCAATTTCACGTGTCGCGCGTTTCTTCTCCCGCGCTCATCTCCTTGTCGCCGCCGCTTGCGCCCCAACCGCGCCGCCGACCCCGCTCAGCCTTGCACGCCGCCGACCCGGCTCCCTGCGCCCGCCACCGCCGCCCGCCCCGCTCCGCCGCCCGCCGCCGCCCCAGCCTTGCCGTCGTCAGCCGCCGCCCCGCTCCCAGCGTCTTGCATTGCTGTCGTCCCAGCAAGGCCGCCCGCCGCCGTCGCCCATTGAGGTACATCCTTTTCATTGTTATCGTGGCTCTGCATCTAAAATATGAGGTCACTTCGAATCTTTGTTTGGATGTTGATGCAATCTTGCATGGGTAGCAACTAAAATATCTGTTTAGTGCCTGCTGGTGAAATTGTCAGATAATTTACTCTTGACTCATATGAGACACATGCTATCTCAGACATCTTTGCAAGGACACTTCGTTGACCCCTTGGAGTAAAATCTTGGCTTGTTTTCCCATTGTGAAACACTAGTGGCGTTGTACGGTGGCTCGGTGTCATATATTACTTAACTTCGTGCAAGGAAATTTGACCTAAAATTCAAAATGGCAAACATATTAGCAAGTAGCAACGTGTCGATTAAAATCTTTGTAAGTTTGGGAATAAGGATATAATTTCTTCAAGTTAGTACCTCACTTTTCCAATGTATAAATTTGGTAGACCTAGATATATTGCCGACATTCATAGATATTGTATATTCATATATGTTGCACGCGCTTTTTTTTTGCCGATAGAAGGAATTTACCATTTTCCACAAGTACAATTTGAGAAAAGAAAATTTTATATCATGTCAAAATACTAGTAATACTGGTAACAAAATACTAGACAAGTAGGTGACAAGAAAAACATTTTTCACTTCTTTTCTATAAAATTTGGAGACAAAAATGTGATGACACACACCCATGTGGACACAAACAAAAATACCATTCAAATCCAATTGAGTAACCAAGCACTCCATGATATGATGCAAAGATCACACAATAAAAAAGACAAGTTGCACTTCTAAGATAGATGAGCTGGGAGAACAAAAACACTAGTAGATTGTTAAGTCGTTAACCATATTGCTTAAGATTGAATTACTTGCTTTCTATCGGCTTGAAATGCTCTAGATTTGAATGATGTACATGTTGCTTTTCTAATGCTTTGGCAGCATACCTCGTTCAGTTTGTAGTTGAGATGGTTTATTTAAGGTTGTTTGGATATACTGTAGCGAGATATGTCATCGTGTAACAGAACGTAATGTTTCTGAAAGCATCATAAGCACGTGCATGGATATGACGGACAAAACAAAAGACAACCTCGTGATGGGCTTCTCTGAATGGATCGCTGAAGTCAAGGAAGCACGAGGCTGCAGAGGCGATATGAGGCCATACATATGGCGGTGATGGACACATCCGTATGGCTAAACGCATGGTAAGGCGGGTCGTGCCCCTAGCTACAAGTATATGTATGTGTATGTATGCCACTAACCCCTAGCTCTGGGAGGTGAAAGTGGTGTTCATAGAGTGACATCGAAGTTTATGTGCGAGGTCATAAGGGACGAGACCCATCACACCCCGAGCAGCTGTGCACTCAGGTGGCCTCAGATCGACTGGTGAGTTATCCACAATTTTCATTGAGTTCTCATCAACTTTCGAGCTCTAAGTTTTATGGTTAAACCGCCTCTGGAGAGCTATGGGCAGGAAATGGTCAGGCGTCATGGTGAAGGCTACGATTGGCGGAAGGAACCTATTGATGGCGTGGCCGTGCATGCTACCGGAGGCGGAAAGGGCCATGGACGGTAAAATGTCATAGTTTCTCAAACTTTGTTAATGCGAGCAATAAATTGAAGTTCTAAAGCCTTTGTGTTTCTGTATTTTGAAGGTACTCCATGTTCACCGGAGTGATTGACTCGAGGGAGGTGCGAGCTCAGAGGGGGTCTTCTTCATGAGCTCGGGGTTAGTAGCCGTCGTCCCTCGAGAGCGGGAGGTAGAGGTTGCTAGGTCAAGCGAGGAGCTAAGGTGCAGGATGAACATCAAAGGTCGCAGGAGGCATACTATGCTCGATACATGGCACGCCAAAGACGGCTATTCAAGTAAGTCTGAGTCCTCAACAGTTAGCATTCGAGCATGCAACAATATATGAAACCGACACATTGCATTTACAGGCAATGTTCCAAAGAAGCGAGGCAGCACCATTGTCTTTCCACCATGGCGGCCGCCACCGCCGCCACAATGGGGATGTATCCTCCGGCACCTTCTCCTGCAGCTCAAAGTTAGCTAAACTTGGTCTTTTCTAGCGATATATGGATGCTCAACACGATCTGCGATATGTTTATGACATGTTTTCTTTGTTAAAACTTGGCAAAAGAACAAAATTGTCTGGTTAGATTCACCATGTTAATTACCACCAGAAATTGGCATTGCATTTCCTATGAAATAGTTGAACACTACCAAAATTACGGAGGCTTCCGAGTGTGCTGCCTAGTTAAATCACTGCCTGCTGTATAATTTGTATGGTTTTATATGTGTATATGTGCACCTGCAAAAGCAATTTCAGGATTGGTGTGACCGTGTGAGGGAAGCTTTTCACTTATGACAACTTACTATTCTTGCTTGTGTTTCTGAACAAAAACCCAGAGATTAAACATACTTAATAGTAAACGCAACAACTACAGGCCGTCCTTCATGCAACAGCTGCACAAATTGACGCTCTGACGTGAATGGTATAATTTTTGATGGCCCTAGATCCTTGGGACATCCAGTGTAGTACCTGCAATTTCATCAAGGTAAAGAAAACATAATAAAACAATAAAATGTAAAATTCAAATGAGTTTAATTCCGAGAAGGAAAAATACATACAAACTAAGTATGCAAGCAATGACTTATGGCTTTTATAAACTTTTACAGCAACACTATTCTTACAAGGAAATTGCTTGTACGTGCTAGCAAATAAAGTGCCAAGAGAAGGCTTTGGTTAAATTCATTCATGGTGCAGACAAAAACAAAGCTTGATTCACAGAGGAGTTAATGAGTTTGTACACATCCCATTACATATTGTGCATATGCAAAGTTATTCTATCTTCTTATTTTAGTAACAGGATTGATCCCAAGCTGCCTTAGCAATAATAAACTAATTATACCATAAGAGAATACGTATGATTGACTTTCTAATAGATCTCTCTGTCTAACTGAGAATAGAAAGTCACAAAACATCATCTAATATGGCACGTGCAGTTTTTTCTTAAAGAATTAAGATAGAAGCAAATGCATGAACATTAGGATGTGACAATTAGTGATGCGCTACCTATCAATGCTTTTGAGATGTTACACACTTTGTTCTCTTACTGCATTTTGCATCGATCACTTACCGCTAAATTTGGTCTCTTCAGATCGTAGGGATCGGGGACAAATCGCTCGAGTTTACCAAACTCCGCCGCCTGACCAAGCGGCACTGGAGCAGCACACGGAGAGCATGTTCAAAACCTATTTGGCTCATGAGTGGCCCACAACTCAAATGACCAATCTTGAGATGTTTGGTAATAATCTGTAATCTTGAGATGCCACAACTCAACTAATTATTATGTGTGGATGAATGATATATATGGATATTTGAATGAATGGATGTATGTGGATATATGAATGATATATGTGGATGAATGAATGGATGTATGTGGATATTTGAATGATATGTGGATGAATGAGCGATATATGTGGATGAATGATTGAATTGAATGAATGATATATGTTATATATGTGGATGAATGATTGAATTGAATGAATGATATATGTTATGAATGATTTGTCTAAATTTGTATGAAAAATGGGATTCTTGGGCTGTTTTTTTTTGTCGAGGTCCAAATAATTTTTAAGTGGGCAGAAAAACCGATTTAAATTAACCTTTTTATTTTTTAAGTGGGCAGGAAAACCCGACGAAACTTAACCTTATTTATTTTCGCTTAATCGGCCGAACGAGCAAGCGAAAATTAACCTTATTTATTTTAAATCGGCCGGGACTAACCGAGCGAAAATTAACCGTATTAACTTACGTGGGCTAGAAGAAAACCGATTTAAAATTAATTATTTCTCGTCGGCCCTCGTGTGCCGCGAAAATTATGGCTTTCCACACTAACTTTAGTCGTAGCGCGTTCTGGCCGACGAAAATCTTTACTTTAAATCGGTTCTTTGTGAAACTTAAGCTAACTTTCAGCTCTTTATCTCGACGGCCGTGGCGACGAAAATAAGGATATTACCGTCGAAAATTACTATTTTCGCCGGTAATGGCTTTATTTTCGTGGGCTTCTGGCCCACAAAAATTTCTAGGATTCCTGTAGTGTCCAGATACGTACCTCTAGAAACTCAACAATATATCCATCCCATCGATTGGGAAAGAGTGCAGGAATGTGCACAAAAATAAATAAATTCCGTCCCTGTAATTTCACTGTTTAGTCTTCTCAATCTATAGGCCCCATTAACCACTCGCTTCGTTTCATCCTTCCTATCCGATCTGTTTGGGCACTCCCAACTCTGCGGTCCGCACTCTTCAAATCATCCGATCCTCATTTTCAGATTGTTGGGCAAGCAAGAAATCCAGGAAGTAAAAAATACAAACGCAGGATACCCTGCACCAACAGACAGATGCCGAGATTAGAGAAGCCGCTAATTCAAGATATATTTGTTGGAGATTAATCTTGACACCTTGAGTTTGATAGATTCCGTGTCCGAGTCAGTTGCGTGCAAAGTTTCCTAGTCCATTCAAATCCGTAGTCTGCATGTATAGCAAGTTTCTTTCTAGCCGTTTTCTTTGTGTCCGTATACAAGTTAGATTCGGATGTTCTGGCTGCTATATAAGCAGGTTCTCTGTACATTGTTTGGTTAAGAAAAAACAGAAAAGCTGTGTTAGTCGCAGCACCAAAAATCTTTGCTTCTGTGTTTCGTTGATTTTCAATTAGTCGTTTGCTGTTCCGTTTGTTTGAGAACCAACAATATTCAGGGGAGTTGTAACTTTTCTGAAAAGTAGCTATAGTTTTTTTATAAAAGATCGTTTAATAAATAACTAATTTTTCTCAACAATAAGCTGCAAAAATAGATCTAGCCCAGCTTTTAGGTTTTGCTAGCTACATATGGCTTTTAGCTTATATGAAAAAATGCTTGAAAATTGAGCTATTTGGAGTGTATAGTGCTTACTGACTTTTTCAGAACTTAGAGCTAGCTTAAAGCCCTCCAAGCAATGGTTGAAAAGAAAGCAGCCAACATACATCACCTCTGCAATAGCTTATCTAAATATCTTAACCAAGGGCAATTAGCCTCCGTTTAGAACGCAGGAAAAATTCATACGTTCTAAATGGAGCCTTTGTAGTAACTTTATGCTATACCCCCTAGTAAAAGCACATGCACTCTTGACCGTACATCAGAAATGGATGTGTAGAATGAAGCCAGATGATATAAGAAACTAGCTTGTTTCGTCGCTTATCTTATTGTCCAATTCGACAAGGGATAAAAGGCTGAAAAACATGCACGAAAGAGAGCCATGGGAGTTGAGCTCGGCCAACAGAGAGATGCCAAAAACAAACCCTGGATTCCAGCTACACTCACTCACTCAGTGTTGGCTGTCGCCAAGGGGCCTACGTAACATTATCGATTGTCCCCAGCACCAGGCTTTTTCTCTCCCATTCACTCACTTTTAGGTTTTACCGCCATTGATCAGCTTTCACCACCCCAGGAGGAGGCACACAAGGCGGTAACATCATCACAATATTTGCACTGTGCAAAGGAGAGGACACTCCTACCAGCAATAGCTAACTGTCATTGGGGACACTGCCACCGTGGGTCCCATCCCATGCCTGCTCCTTTTTACCCGTTGGAGGAAGCAATGCAATGCAGGTGTCCAGGCCTGGAGGGGAGATAGATAGATACTTAACAGTACAGTAGTACATCAAAGAGTTTGGATCATCTCCAGTGGTACTGTGGCGCCAGTGCTAGAGCAGTGCGGTGCAACTCTCGTCTAGCCACTGCCTCGTGATGATGCATTTTTTGCATAGGTGATCCGGTGCGGAATGGCAAAGATTTGGAGTACTCTTGTTTTGAGGTATAACACAATAAATTGATGTTGAAACATTAAAAGAAACACTGCTTAGAATAATGATCCACTTGCCAGTACTTTCTGAAGAGATCTTCCACAGTTCTATGCTCCCACACAGAAAAAAAAATCCCAAGTAGATTGTAATTCGTAAGCAAATGAAGAGCTGATGCTTGATCCTGCGCTGTGGTTCTCTTCTAAGAAGCATAGATGCACTTGTGTTCTATAGATCTTTTTAAATCTTGGTATAGTATTAAAGTAAACCAAGCATCTGTATGTTGAGTTTCTGAATGAAAACACAAATACCATTTAATATGTTCAGTACAACATCAGTGTAGAGAAACTGCATTTGTTTCAGAACACCCAAGCACTGACAGCTAGTGATGAAGTGGATCAATATGGGTCAGGAATCAGGATCAAATCTACATACGAGTACATACTCCAAGGTCCAAACAGTAGTTCACCTGTTGGACTGGAGTACGGACTCGAAGACTAGTAGTATCCTGAATTGCTAGACTGTTTATCTTCCATAGAGCATAGCAGGCCAGGATAACGTGAAGCAAAATATACAGCAGCATCGTACGATACTACTGAAGACTGTAACATGGAGTAAGAAAGCAGGCAGTGATAGGTGAAGCGGAGGACGGCATCGTCATGTCGCTGTTCGCCTTTTCCTCTAGCCTTCAATTCCTCCGTCCCCTCTCCCTGCCTCAGCATTGAACGTCTCCATCACTTACTCACCTGCTCCCTCTTTCGCTGTGTGTGCGCATGCAAAGCTCACTGCATTCACACAGTGAGATGAGACCCAAGCTTTGCTATTGTTTTAGGGCCGAAATATGTACCCATGTTAGTATTCCATTTGGAAACCTAGGCTTAATTGGTCCGATTGCTATTTTTTTTACAAACCTAGTCCATTATAAACATAATTACGAGAATAATCTTTTCTCTGACCGTGGAACATCGGTAGATGACACGTGTCACCTGCTATGTCCATCACGGTAGGCTTACTACTCGACGGCAAGATGCCGAGCTCCCCAAGCACTGCAGCAGGTAATGCCGAGCAGCCCTAGCTTGACAGCCAGCTCTCGCCACACTCACACTCCTCCTACCATGGTTGCCTGTGCTGCCACGAGCACAGGCTCCTGCCATGGTATATGAGAGTGTCACCTGCCGAAGTTTCTACAATGAGAAAAAGAGCTATTTCTGTTATTGTATTCGTGCGGAGCCTCTCTCTCTCTCTATATATATAGTAAAAGTAATTGGGGCACCATGGTGCATAACACTATACATAAGTATACACCACAATCAGTTTTTTTGTCATCATAATCGGTTTTGGTGGCTACATAAAGTTATTAGATAGAGATGAGACGGCGCTATCACAGTCGGTTCTTGCCTGATTGTGTTGAGGGATCATCTCTATCGGTTCTTTAAAAGAAGCAATGGAAATGAACACTCATCTCTATCGGTTCTCAGAATGAAGCGATAGAGATAATCAATCATCTCTATCGGTTTCTACAAAGAAGCGATAGAGATGAAGTGCACATCTCTATCAGTTTTTTCTAAAAACCGATAGAGATGAGTGATACATCTCTATTGCTTCTTCTAAAGAACCGATAGAGATGATGGGATCATCTTTATCACTTCTTATAAAGAACCGATAGAAATGTACACTTGATCTCTATCGCTTTTTTATAGGAACCGATAGAGATGAGGAGTGTATTATTTTCCAATTCACCCTCCAATCAGCATATATTTCACATAGTATGCATGCACATATTACATTCACGCAACATAAATCATTGCACACATTATACACATATCACATTCACAGAACATAAACACTTTATTATAACACATATCACATTCGTTCAAATAATAGAACTGAAACGTGCTTAACAATTAGTACACATGCAATCGCATTGACATATGTAATATTGTTCACATATGGACTAGTAGGAGCTTTTAGGATCTCTAAACCTACCGTCCTCTAACATAACTTCCATCCAGTACTACTGGTATAAGTGGTCTCGTAACTTGTTGAGTGCAGAGCTGTCTAAGCTTTTCTGGGGGATATTGATATGCTGCAATATAGAAACAAGTGCTCTAATTTAGGTTTTAAAATTTCTATGTAAAAGGCTAATTGTATTATTATGCATGTATATATACCTCAAGGAAAAGGCCTGAGCCACCAACCACGATCAACATGTGCTGCATGACGTATAAGCTGCAGTGGTCATCGCTGCCTTGTTGATGATACTGTGAAAAAAGAAAAAGAAATTAAGAGACAAATAATAGATATGAGAAAATATTAATCTTATATAGTAGGCATTTATACCTTAAAGCGCACATACTCTAGCTTCGAGCCCTTTTTGTCATCGTGTTTCCCTCATTCAACGATGTAGTTTGAGAACCCCTATATACATTGGAGAGATGCCGTTGAGTGAAAAAAATTAACGTAGTTAAATACATAAAGTGTTAGGTAAGAATGGTGCACTTATTGCTCCAAAGGAGGCTTGATCGTGTAGGCCATCGGTCCCTTCTCGATCGAGTTAAAAGTGTAGACTATGTTGTCACTCAGAACAAGCATGAGTAGAATCCAATGGTTGCTTATTAAATGGTGTGCAGCGAAGGAAATAAGTTTACATATGGTTTAAGTGCGTATAAGTAATTCAAAGGTAAAGTAGTACTTACTCCTTATGGCACGGGAGTAGAACGAAGCTCTTCTTCGACTCAACTCTCAATGCCCTCTTGATGTAGCCGGCAACCCATTTCGGTTGAAGTCTAGCCATGGTCGTGGACACAAGCTCAAGATCGATGAACCCAACTAGTTGTCGATTCGTCATGACTCGCTGCCTCATTGCCCTGCAACTCGTATTGAATGTTAAAAAATATAATGTAAAATTCTATGGAAGTTATAAGCTCGTGCTATATGGTGCGATACTCACAACGTCCAGGATCGTACAGTAGAAATGTCGATGGCTATCAGTTGGTATAGACAGAATAGATCCTCAAAACTGACTGGGAATGTCCCATCCTCCTCGTGGTAGAAATGTTCATTTTTGTATTTAACATTAAAGTTGACACGCTGCTTGCTCTTTTTCACTTTGTCAACGTACCATCTATGGAGCTGTCTAGTCCACTTGCCTAGAAGATTCAATTTGCTAGCAAGAAGAAGGGGCTTTCCATGTACGTAGGCCTTAAAATCATAAGACCTCTCTGTGGCTTGTGCCAACTTTTCTTTCTGGGCAGAAGGTGTCTTCGAGGCTGGGGCAGTGGGCTTTTCATATATCTCAAGGGGCGCTGTGGCCACTGTGAGCTTTGCCCTTTTAGCAGAAGGAATCTCCGAGGCCTCCAGTGGTTCTGTGGCTATCGTACTAGTCCTTTTACGCGCCAGCTCTGTACTCTGTGCAGAACTCATCACGGTCGTGGGAGCAGGCGCAGGTACGGTAGGAACTTATGAAGCACGCGCATATGTAACTTGTTGTCGTACTGCTGGAATGGTTTGGAAGACTCGGGGGATATTTACCTTGACTAGTACGACGCCTGTCGTGGGCCACTTGATGAACGACATCTGCGCTTGCCCGAGAGTGGTGATGTCTTCGTTGGGGGGAACTCAAGAACATGTGATAAGAAGGCTTCGTGGATGTAGTCCACCTGGACCCTCATGTAGCCCTTCCAAAAAGGCTGGTCATGCACCGTGTTAGTCTCCTTGCATGGAAATACAACCCCACATGCAGCTTTAACAGGAAATCTGTACTCATCAAGGTGAGCTGGCACTTGGTAGACGCCTGCAAGAAGTACGCAACTTGAGAGAAAATATTGCGGGAGTTACCCTTGCAACTTTAAGTCAGGCAAAATTAATTATTACCTTCAGCTGGGGACTGGACTTATCATTTTTAAAACCACAGCTGCTGGGTTGGAGCACAGGTTACTCTACAATAGGCGGGGGCATCTAGCTCTGACTCTGGAAGAACATCGCCATCATCTTGACCCTTAGCCACTTCTCACGTGCCATCATCTCCTCCTTGATCTCCTCCCTCAGTTGCTTCTTGAGTGTGTCCTTGAGGCGCTCTGTACGTGCCTCCCATGATCTTAATCTAGCACTCGCGGCGTTATTTTAGAAGTAGGAATTCTTCGTATGCCCCGCCTCTGCGGCAAACGCCTGGCCCTTGGCTTCCTGATCGTAGAGGACAGAATGTCCTTTGACCCTTGACTCAGAAAGGTCCCCTGCTCTTTCCTCTGGCTTACCTCCTCATGCAAGGAGCGAGTACGAATTATATCTAAAATACAACAAGAAGGGTCAACTACAATATATAATAAGTTTGATGTCTTACAATGGTGGAGATAACTTGCGCAGTAGCGGGGTTTGGTACTACGAGCTACCCATCCGCGGTTTTCTTTGTCCTCGCTAATACCCAATCACGTGCCCGCTCCTCACATATGTGCAAGTAAGGTATCTCCATCCCGAAGTTCGCGCACTCGTCAGCTAGTCGTGCTCACTCTGCCTTCTTCCCTTCATAGCCGCCTGAACTGAGGTGGTGCGCGTGCATGTTTTGCCTCTGGGTAGCAATGTTCTTCTATCTCAGCTCCTTCGCCTCGGGCGTACTCTTAATCCTTGTGAACTCCTCCCAAACACCGGGAGTCACGAACGGATACCTCTCGAATGTTGTACAGCTTTTCAACACGTACTCACTGTGCATGAAGACCCTGAAGTGCCTCAAAGCCACACCCATCCTCTTCAAGACGTCCTCCTCGTATTGTTTTCATCTTCCTGCCACCTCGTATTATTTTTATCTTCCTCTTCTATAATTCATTTGCCCTTAACCTCGTCCCACAGTCGATTCTTCTGTTCGGCGTTGACTTCCTTTCTCCAATCCTTAACCGTTATGGGAACTCTCTCTCTCACCAATTGGCCGAGGAAGGACCCATGCAAACTCTCATGGCATTGAAGTGGAGAACCTGCGGCGTTCTCTCTGTGGCCCCTTTTTTCTGTTCTTGGGCCTTCCTCACCTTACTCGGCTCCTCAACATTTGGAACTGGGCTCAACTCAACACTTGGAACTTGGCTTGGCCCCTCAGGAGCACCTTCTACCCTATCTAGCGATGAGCCGATGCTCTCTAATTACGATATTTTGAGTTTTTTTTATCTAATATGGTCATATATTTAACATGAGAGAGAAATTCATAGCTATTATGTGAACTTGACAATAAATACAGTAAAGCAATAGCTGAATGGATAATTCATAGCATTTAATTGTTCTAGCATATTGCAGTAGAGTAACAGATGAACGAATGATCTTTAAAGTACCAACGATAACTTCTAATCTCTCAATAGGTTTGGTCCTAATTCCATTCAAGGATATATGGTTCGGGCAAGTTCCTAAACCGTTGTACAACTCCAGAGAAAATTTCAGCAGCATCTCCACATTGTTTTCTAGATACACGTCTCGACAACAAGTCAAGAGGGTGTGTATATCAGGAGAACACCAAGGAGACGCTACCGAAATCTACTCTGGACAATGACGTATTCCTTTTGTTTACAATACATTCAGTGTAAAAGGTGTACCCATTAATATCGTATCCTTGCTATGTTTGTATATTAAATCTTGGTTAGTCGCTAACCATTTGACATTCTCACTAACAGAGACCTCCACTTTTTGTTTGAACCATGTGAGAAATCTATTGTTGTGTTCTCACGTGATGGAAAGCTCATCCATATGTGGATTCTATTCCCATAATATCAACATGTGTTGCTCAATGTACCCTGCAACTTTTACGCTATGCTGCAAGACTGTCATATGCGCTTTGCAGCATATATCAAACCGTGTCATCGTTAGTTTCAACCCAACGGTTCCTTTGCCAGCAAGTCTGCCCTCATGGCGAGATATAGGAATACCGATTGCTTGTCTTTTCCCGAGGTAGTCCACACAGAACTAAATAACCTCTTCAGTCCCATAACCTTCAACAATACTACCTCAGGCTTTGACCGATTCCTCACGTAGTATTTTAATATACCCATGTACCTCTCGAACGGATACATGTAACATAGAAATGGCGGACCACATATCTTAATCTCTCTGACAAGGTGAACAACAAGATGGACTATGACGTCAAAGAATGATGGTGGGAAATGCATCTCAAGCTGACATAGAGTCTGTACCACCTTACTCGTAAAATGTCTAGCGCATCGAGGTCAATAACTTTGCAGGAGATTGCATTGAAGAAATAACACAGCTTCATGATTGCAAGCCTGACATTCTCTGACAAAATATTTCTGATTGTAACTGGGAGCATTTGGGTCATCAAGACATGGCAGTCGTGGGACTTCATGCTCAACAACTTTGTAGGATCAAGGATGACCGACTAGAGGGGGGTGAATATGAGGTTTTTAATTTTTTACACACTAATATCAAATTTAAAGATTTCTAAGCGTGAATGACAATTTTAGTACTTTTAATATCAAGCAATTCTAGTGATCACAAGATTATCTCTTCTACTCAAGTACTCTAATCACTTAACTAATCTAAGCAAGACAATCAATTTGCTAGAATTGAAGAATTACTCAAGAAAATAAATAATGCAAACCACAAAGGATGAACACACGAATTTTTATCCCGTGGTCTCGGAGACTTGCCGGTCTCCCCTACTCCACGTTGAGGTGGCTTGAACTTCTTCAAGCCGGCTCCACTTGCTTGAACCTTCCTCGATCACTCGTGGTAGCTCTTCCCCACTCCGGGTAGGCGAGCTCTTTGCCTTCACAACCGTTCGAACCTTCACACAAGCTTCTTCGTGAAGGTCACCGAAACCTCACGCCACCAAGCTGTCTAGGAGGTGGCAACCTCCAGAGTAATAAACTTGATGTTGGCTTGAAACCTTAGATTGCTTCCAAGATGGCTCAATAAATTGCTATACAATGCACTCAAATTTTCTCTCCAAACTCAAAAATCAAGAATTGAATGCACTTGTGAGAGGAGAGAGTTGTTAGGGCTCTAAATGTATTCAATGGAGTCACCAACCAGCCCTCAATACAGGTGAGGGGGTATTTATAACCCTCCACATTTAAACTAGCCGTTATATTAAATTATCCAGAAAAAAATCGCTAGGGCCGGCACTACCGCACTCTAAGGACCGGTAGTGCTGCCCATGGAGTCAACTAGTTTGAGCATTTAATGCACTGACACGTAGCAGTTTTCTCAAAATTCCCTCCAAGCCCGGCACTACCGCTATGGGGGCCGGTAGTGCCGGTCGTGAGCAAATTGGAAAAACAGCGTTCTGTCAAAAGACTACCGCCAATGCTAATGCGGTAGTGCCGCAAGTGCGGCACTACCGCTCCTCTACTCCGGTAGTGCCGGCCGACAACTTAAAAAGATAACATCATTCTGTTAAATAGCTACCACCGTTATTAGTGCGGTAGTGCCGCAAGTGAGGCACTACCGCTCTAGCCCACGGTAGTGCCTGCCAACCTTTTTCCGAAAAAAACACGCTCATTGTTAAAAAGCTATCGACATCATCATACTAGTAGTACCGCAGGTGCGGCACTACCGCTCTACCATTGCGGTAGTGCCGGTCATGACAGTGAAGACACAAGTTTAAACACAACTTTGAATGCTTGAATGAACTAACGTGAAATTTGAGCCATATTGGTTGCACTTTTAAGTTCAATCTACTAATCAAGTCCCCCTTTATAGTACAACATCTATCCTAACAATCCGATCATTTCTTTAACACCAAGATCGGCAAAAACAGCTAAAAATAACCCTAAAATTTTTTATACCTTGATTGCTTGCACATTTGATGCATACTCCTCTTTTTCATTCACTTGACGCTTCTGTGGTCTTCGAAGTATTTTGACTCACCTGCTTTTCATTATTCTCATACAAACACGGTCAGTCCTTTAACCTTGATTGTCATTAATTACCAAAATCTTAACCACGTAGGGGCCTAGATGCTTTCAAACTTCAAATCATAGATGGATATAAGGTTCTTAATGTTTGCAGAGTAGCCCGATGGAACTTTAATACATTGGAGACACTTGCATAGGTCTTCTTTCTCCTTCTTAGACAGGGTGTAGCATGTAGCGGGGATGTACAGACTTTTTCTATCCTCCTCAATCATTGCAAGCCTGGGCCTGATTCCCATGTAGGCCATGTCGCGATGAGCATTCACACCATCTTTGGTCTTCCCAGGTATGTTCAGCAGGATGCCAACTAAATTGTCGCAGACATTCTTCTTAACGTGCATGACATCAATACAATGACTGACATCTAACTCCTTCCAGTACGGTAAGTCCCAAAATATCGATCTCTTCTTCCAAATGGTACTAGGACGAACCAATTTACGGCTCTTTCCGTACTGAATATCGATATTCTCCACACGTGAATATACTTGCCTTCCACTCATAGGCTGTGGTGCCGAACGAATTTCCCTCTTCCTATCAAATTTGTCATCTATCTTACGGTATCGATAACTTCGAGGTAGAAACCTACGATGAACCATATACACAATTTCTCTTGGAATTCAGTAGCCATAGGCTCTTTGTCTCCTCTTTACAAATAGGATACGCTTTGGCTTCTTTCGTACTGTAGCCCACAAAATTACCAAGGGCCGAGAAATTATTTATGGTGCAAAATACCATAGCTCGCAAATACCATAGCTCGTAGAGTGAAGTGCTCTTTTTTGTATACATCCCACACCAAGACTCCCTCATTTTACAATTTTACCAAATCCTCGATCAGTAGAGCAAGGTACACATCAATATCATTTCTTAGCTGTTTGGGTTCGAAGATTAGCAATGACATCATGATATACTTCCGCTTCATGCACAACCAAAGAGGGAGATTATAGATATACAACAGAACTGACCAACTGCTGTGACGACTACTAATGTTACCAAATGAATTCATTCCATCGATACTCAACCTAAATCTTATGTTTCTCATTTCAGCACCGAACTCGTCATATTTTCAATCGATGTTTCTCAATTGTGCTGAATCACCAGGGTGTCTCAGCTTGTCATCTTCCTTTCGAGACTCATAATGCCAACACAACAATTTTGCCTCTCTGGGATTTGTAAACAACCGCTCCAAACAAGGAATGATGGGCAAGTACCACAATACCTTGGCTGGTGCACCTTTAGTGACCTCTTCATTGTCGTCGCACTGGCTCTTACGCTTCTTATCATTACGCTTCTCCTTTTGTTTGTACTGGGGCACACCACAAACTGGACAAACGTGCAGCTCCTGATGTACGTTATGGTACAAGATGTAATTATTCGGATATGCATGTATCCTTTCTATTTCCATTACCATGGAACATAGTAGCTTCTTCGCTTCATAAATTCTTGTTGGCAACTCGTTTCGCTCCGAAAGCAAATCTGATAGAAGAACTAGAAGTGTATTGAAACTTGTATCTGTCCAACAATGTTTTACCTTCAGTTCGAACAATGCAAGGACCGAACCTAACTTGGTGTATTCCGCTTTGTAACCCGAGAACAACGATTTGACATCATCTTCCATTAAGCTTTTGAACTTTTTGAACTCCATTTCCATGTAATTTCCCTCCACATTTTCCCTTTCCGTGTAATTTTCCTCCACATCTCACAATATTTGCTCCAAATTATCCTCCTCAAACATATCACGTTGCAACTCATCATCGAGTTCCACCATATCTTCATTGCATACCGGAAGGGTGCTAGCTGTCTCTTCGTGATGGATCCAACACGTGTAATTCCTCACAAAGCCACGTCAAATCAGGTAATCCTCAATTTGAGCTAAGTTGTTAAATCTCCTCAGATTGGTGCAATCAATGCAAGGACAATATATAAAGTTTACACCCCTCTTCACCATATCCTCTTCTGTAATTTTTTTGAACTCTTTAACACCCCTCTAAAATTCAGCACTCACACGGCTTTTTTGATATATCCATTCCTCATAGTCCATCTGCAATTAGACTTTGCACAATAAATTAAGGAAAAAACTGGAGCGACAGCTAGCTAGCTATTTCAAATATTGAGACATCATTTCAATTAATATTACCTTTGTAAAATAAAGGACAGGTTCTAAGATAAATAAATGTACTCCCGATCGATACCTAGCTTTTTCCCTAGTTTAGAGCTTCCAATTCCCTTGATAGGAGATATACATTCTTAACATCAATAATGATATCGAATAACCTAATTATATAGTGAAGTAGTTTGCAAATCTTTTGACTTCAACGAAACAAAATAAGGATACCAACGATGACTCCTAATCTCTAAATAGGTTAGGTCCTAATCCCATTCGAGGATATGTGGTTTAGGCAAGTTCCTAAGCCGTTATACAACTTCAGAGAAAATTTTGGCGGTATCTCCCCGCTGTTTTCTAGATACATATCTCGACAACAAGTCAAGAGGGGTGTGTATCTGGAGAACACTAGGGAGGCACTATCGAAATCTACTCTGGAGTTGTACAACACAGCTCAGGAACTTGCTCTAGTCGCATATCCTCAAACTGTTCAAAAAACATGGACAATTCAAGACTGTTCGCTTATAAATATGCCATTTTGTTTAACATATTTATATACAAGCACCATCGAACGAGAAATGTAGGTTCCACACCCTAAACTCTAACATTTATCACATGATAGCAACAATAATTCCATATTAACTTGAGAGCACTACAATAATTAAACAGATGTGTGCTTCTCAAATAAAGAGTGTGAAATCTGATACCATACACACAATTCCAGTGCAACCTAAACTTTATTCACGATATATCGAAATTACCTAGTACAAAATTGAAGGGGTTTGAAGGATTGCTCACATTTTGAAAAAAACCGCAAATGAGGAAAAAAAGGGGAATCTCCTCAAGTTAGGGTTTCAAATTTACCCTCTTAACACCCACCCTTGAGGATTTCAAATTTTCTCACCCAAGTATTACTTTCAACCACAGAATATGAGCTGTTTTTTTAGGTGACGGTGGTGAAATCTCCTCTAGAACAATAATAGAGAAGAGTTCAACCCAAATGGTATATATAACCCAGCGAGGCACATCACAATCGGTTCTCAATTAAAAAGCAATAGTGATGTGCACGTATATCACTATCGGTTCTCGTATAAGAAGTGATAGTGATGAGCGCGTACACATCACTATCGGTTCTTATATGAAAAGCGATAATGATGTGCATGGTCATCACTATCGATTCCAACAAAAGAAGCGATATTGATGAGTACATACACATCACTATCGGTTCTTTTGTGAGAAGCGATAGTGATATGCGTGAAGCGATAGTGATGTGCATAGTCATCACTATCGGTTCTTTTGTAGGAACCGATAGTAGAACCGATAGTGTTGACTGTGCACATCACTATCGCTTCCCGCATAAGAACCGATTGTGACATGTCGAGTGCTACATCACAATCGCTTTTAACTTCAGAACCGATAGTGATTATTATTAACACTCCTCCCAAGTTATCTATCACAATCATTTTTTCCTAAAAACTTAAGAACTGACACAAATGAAGCGATAGTGATGTACCATTCTGTAGTAGTGTGGGCTCCTATGCTATTTGCCATCATATTGCATTAACATGTTTGCATGGCATGAACTTTGTAAAGTGGATATTTGTTGAGATCCAACCCACTAACCCCCTAATCAAGGGATTCATTCCATGAATAAGGTTGGTGTGTCCATCATTTGATTATCTTTCCGATTAAAGAAGATTACAATTTCCTTTGATTTTTTTTATAAATTTTAACCGAGCTAGCTATGTTGTTCTTCCTGCAAAATATTACTTCAATGATTCATGAGTAAAAATTGTTCTACATACCCAATTTCTTACATAGTATATACCCCATTTATCTCAAGTATTTAGATAAGAAGATAGAAGCTACCCACTACCCTCCATTTTTTTTCCATACTCGTATACTAAAAAAGCCACTACTTCACATACTCACAATTACTAGCATACTCAAAACTACAAATTCACATGCTCACGTATCTACCTAGGAATATGATTGTACTAGTATATGCCTGTCTCAACGAATACTAATAATAAAATTACATACCAGCTTATCCACTTTATACACGCTACATGAAAATGAAATGCCGTGACAGCCTTTTTCTGACTAGATAACCGGTCAAAAGAATAATCAACTTATTAATAATTAGCATGCAACAAGATATACAAAATGTCAGATTCAGCACGTACTCGCATCAGATTTTTTTTTTTTACCATTGCAAAAAAATCTACACATGCCGTGTACATAAATGTAAGGTATATGTGCATACCTTTTCTCTTTAAATTTGGGGTACATCTAATTTTTCTTAATGATATATACCTTTTTTTCCTTTCAACTCACATATACCTCTTTGATACATACGCCGTTTTCCGCACAATATGACTTTGATCATCCATGAATAACAAATGTTCTGCATACCCCCAATTTTTTTATATTGTATATACCCCATTTATCTTAAGTATTTAGATATGGAGATAGAAGCTGCCCTCCATCTTGTTCTCCATACTTATATACCCAAAAACCAGTAGTTCGCATACTCAAAAACTACAAATTTACATATGTAACTAGCTAGGAATATGATTGTGCAAGTATATGGCTGAGTTAGCCCCCGTGTAACACTAATTATAAAATTGCATACCTCATTGACTTTATACGTGCCATATGAAAATGAAATGCCGTGCAACCCTTTTCTGACTAGATAACCATTCTAAAGAACAATCAGCTTATTAATAATTACTAGTATGCAACAAGAACTGTCATATTCTACACATACTTGACATCATATTATAGTTTTAACCGTTGCGAAAAATGTACACATGCCATACGTACATACCCAAATTTCTGGTTGCTTCTCTTCTTGATAGCTAGTTTAGAGGTTGTTTGGTTGCTTTCTCTCACGAGTCTGGTCCGTTCGACTCAGCTAGACTGATGGGATACGGCATGCACAGATACAGAGACGGTGTTTGGTTGAGTGTTTAGCAGACAGGTATTTTGAAATTTAAATATTTTAAAATTTATATAGCAAATGTGGTCTAATTTTGTTCAAAAATGTCAGGAACCCATTTTTGAAATCGGTTTGGTAATCGGAGATGCTAATCAAAAGATATAAATAAAAAAGAAAAAGGAAAACTTACATACCCACGTGGCACCGCATGCATGATTTGCTATTGTGATCGACAAAGGCCCTTATGCGCAGAACACGAGGTCATCATGCGTCAGATCCAAAGGATACGCCCATTTTCTTCGTATCTCCAGAGCCAGGCTATACGAAAAATCTTGCATCTAGAGAGCCAGGCTCAAAACTAGATGCATGCAACCAAATATAAGAAAAAAAACAAGATTCTGCATTTGTAGATGAAAATCTCTGTGCATACAGACAACCAAACAGCCCCTTAAAGAATCAAATTAGTACATCCCATTAATTACTAATTATGCGGCAGCAAATTATGGTGCTGTATGCCAAAATAATGAGCATGATGGCTATTTCTTTCCAAATCAGTGAATGCTAACGGGTTTGCCCATTATATTTCATACTCACTGCACTAGCGCGCATCTAAAAGTAATCCAAAGACAATGAGACATGGTGCCTCCATAGTGCCCCAATTCAAGCATCTTTTTTACTCCGGAAGTAGTTACAACCTATGCTGTACTTCATAACATATAGAGTATCTCGTAAAATAAAGGGTATGTACATATAGTATACAAATATATATAAGACTATCTAGGTAGTATGTACTTTTTTCAGAGGTGGTATGTATATATATTTTTTGGATATGCTCCTTTTTATATGTATATATGAAGGTATTTGTAAAATACACTAAAAACTTTAAATTCCTTTGCAATTTTTTCATTTGGCATATATTGGAGTATCTTATAATTAGTGTATATGTGTACCCAAGGTGATAATTCGCCAAAAACTATGAACTCCCATGCAATTTTTTCATATGGCTCATATTGAATTATCTTATAATTTGTGTATGAGTGTATCCAAGTGATAACGAAGTAACTTAAAATACTACTTTATCATCTTCAATACACTCATATACTAATTATAAGGTATTCCAATATGAATCACATGAAAAAATTGCAAGGGAGTACATAGTTTTTAACATATTTTACAAATACCTATATATACGCATATAAAAAGGAACATGTCAAAAAGGACATACCACTTCTGAAAAAATATAAATGCCACCTAACTAATCTTATATACTCGTATACCACATGTATATACCCTCTGTTGTGCGAAATACTCCCTACGTTGTGAGATACTGCATAGGAAGTAACTACCCCCGAGAGTAGGTACCATCTCTGAAATACCACCTATATACATGTATACATACGCATATGTAGATATATATACATGTATGTACATATATACATGTGTATGTGTGTATGTATGTATGTATAGGAAAAATATCTTCTACTCCCAGGAGCGGTTACTCCCATATCTGATATACCACCTAAACGAACTTGAAATACTCCTTTATCATTTTGGGTACACTCCTATACTAATTATAAGATACTCCAATATGAGCCACATGAAAAAATTACAAGTGAATCCATAATTTAAAGTGTATTTTGTAAATACTTTTATATATACACATACAAAGGAGTATGTAAAAAAAATGAATATACCACCTTTGAAAAAAAGTACATACCACCTAGATATTTTATATACTTATACACTACACGTACATACCCTTCGTTTCCCGATATACTCTCTACGTTGTGATATACGGTATAAGGAGTAACTACTCCCAGAAAAGAGGTTTCCTATACACACACAATAGTGCTATTCTACTCCTAAGTGTAGAATAGTTATTCTGCACTTCGCCCAAAGAATCACATTCAAACCATCTCGCATAGGTCTGTGTGTGAACTAAACCATCGCTAGTAAAATAATGGATGAAGTTATTACCGAATCAGTATAACAACGAATGAAATTACTACCGAATCATTAACGTGTCCACCCCACTAATAAATGTGTTTTCTAGTTTGTATATAAATTTGTTTTTTCTTTATTTTAACCATATCTTTTTATTGGTAGCTCCGATTCACAAACGAATTTCACCATTAGATTACTGACGACAAGAGAAACAATATGATACACATCTCGCTAATAAATTTACTATTGTATGATAGTAATCTTATGTTATAGATATAGTAATTCCTAATTATATATATATATAGTAATTTCTGTTATCAACCGGTAAAATTATTGTTTATTAGCGAGACTTATATCATTCTATTTCTCACATCGTCAGTAAACTACTGGTAAAAACCATTTACAAATTAGAGCTTTCGATAAAAAAGTTATGGCTAAAACAAAAAAAACTGATTCATGTATACGCAAGTAAACACATTTGCTAGTTGGTCACCATATTTTCCAGTTTGTACGTGAATATGTTTTTTCTTTGTTTTAGCCATATATTTTTATTGGTAACTCCTATTCACGAACACCATCAGATTACCAACGGCGAGAGGAACAGAATGATATAAGTCTCGCTAATAAATTTAATATTGTATGATAGTAATTTCATGTTATAGATGTAGTAATTTATAGTTATATATAGTAATTTCTGCTACTAATCGGCAAAATTACTGTTTATTAGTGAAATTTACATCATTTTGTTTCTCTAGTCGTCAGTAAGTTACTAGTGAAAACCATTTACAAATCGGACCTTCCAATAAAGAGTTATGGTTAAAACAAAGAAACAGCATATTCATGTACAAACATGTAAACACATTTACTAGTTAGTCATCATACTGAGAATGCGTTTTCTAGTTTGCACATGAAACTGTTTTTACTTTGTTTTAGCCATATCCTTTTGTTGGTGGCTCCGATTCACGAACGAATTTTACTATTAGATTAATGATGACAAGATGAAAAGAATAATATAAGTCTCACAAACAAACATTAATTTTTCTGACTGGTATTAGAAATTACTATATCTATAACTAGAAATTACTACATTTCTAACTAGCAATTACTATCATACAGTATGATAATAAAAATCCAAATGAACATCAATTTACTACTGTGTGATAGTAATTTCTAGTTATAGATATAATAATTTTTGTTACTAGTCAGAAAAATTACTGTTTACTAGTGAGACTTATATCATTCTGTTTCTCTTATCGTTAGTAAGTTACTCATGAAAACCATTTACGAATCGGAGCTACCAATAAAAAATTATGGCTAAAACAAAGAACAAACATATTCATGTACAAACTACGAAACACATTAACTAGTTTATTTAACCTCGTAATTGAAACAGTCCATTTCACTGATTAATGTGTTCCATAGGTCGATCGGACTAGGTTAAATGTAGGGTGTAAATGGGTATAATACCATGCATACCACATCAAGTAATTTTTACCCAAAAATCGACGGGTTCTACAAAGTTATCGAATGCATGCACTACCCGATCTGAAGAATCAATGCAGGTCGGTTGATACCGAAAATACCCGAACTTGAATTGAATGCAGTGCAAAGCTAAATGTTAAAGTCGGTGCATTCTACAGATAGCACTTGTAGGATTTATTTAAAATAGTAAACCATCTCGAAAAATTATGAAATTTTTCTATAAATACTAGATAAAATTTAGAATCTAAGAAAATACTAAGCCAAGTAGAATGATGAGATAATAAATTATTAAAATACAAAACCCTCTATGAAGCTAGCATTGACTAGTAAAAATAAGTTGATATTTGTATTTGCGTATTTGCAAATAAAGTATTCTAAAACTATAGAAACTTAATTATGAGCATATATGGTTACTATAGGCATGTACTTAAGCCGTTTAAAAGTCCTACTTGCATACATTGCATAAATACGTGTAGTTGCACCATGCATCATACACCATGTTTTATATATTCATTTTAGTAATATTTTTATAGTTAGAGACCAATTATTTTATCACATTTTTTATTTTTTGTATAATTTAACTCTAGACTTGAGATCTTGATATATGCATGAAGAAATTTGTTTTGTATAATTTAACTCTATGTGTTAAACTATGTATGTGAATTTCATTTCATGTATTGGACTTCATGTATTGGACTATCTATGTGTTTTCATCGCATGTTTTGATTCTAGGTATTTAGTGCTCTACCCGATGAAGTACCGTTATCATATTATACCCGTCCAATACTACCGGAACCCGATTTCTACCGTTAGAGAAAATGCTACCGTTACCGTACCCTACCCGATTTTTACTACGTGCACGTGCATCGAGAAAAATAATAGGGTATGATATGGGATGACCTACTACCCGCCCGAACCCGACCCGTTTACACCCCTAGTTAAATGGCCAAAGAGCATAATAGGCTATTCTACAAGCGGATGAAGAACAACACCTCTATATAAATATTTACACACATATATAAGCAATATATCAAGTGAAAACTCCTCTTACTATGAAAACTCCATAAAATCCACGTGTACATATTTTAAAAAATTCTCAAAAATTACCATATGTAGGCAAGGTGAGCATACAAATATGATTGATTTGTATTGTTTGACAAATTTGCTTGATTAACAACCCGGCAATCATCTTTGATGGTGTAAACCAGCACATTTTGGGAAGTTGAGTACACTTTTGTTAAGAATGTACGTACATCCATCAATTCGTAGTGTGGTTATTTTCAGAAAGGAGAGAGGTGTTTTTTACGATGTAGGGAAAACTTTACACACTTCTAATTTCCATGCGACCATGTGCATTTTGTGTTCAACTAACAATACCATGCCTTAAAGTTGGTTGTTCGGTAACTAGAAGATTTGATATCTCCATTGAATAGAAGTGACAACTTTACGGTACCATCCTTCAGCCCCAACAAAAGAAAGCCTAAAAGGTGGTCTACTATATATTAGTGGCTAATTAAACTTACATGATCAATTACAAGTTAAAACCATACTAGGTTTCTAAAAATCCCTCAAGCAGTTAAGTAGGAGCCACAAAGAACATGAAAATATGGTCACTATTGTCTAGTGTACTAATACCATTTTCTTAAGAACTTAAGAGGTAGAGTTCCAGATTCTAACTTCACCTGAGATCTAAAATTTGTAAGCTAAAATAAAATGAATTAAGTTTATATTTTTGGTCTAAAATGCAAACAAGATGATCCATCTAAACATTGTTAATGCACTCATAGCTCCAACTCCACGGATCTGATGGAATTAGAAATACCAAACTCCACCAGATTAACAGTTGGAGCCTTACCAAACACACCCTTACAGGCTAACACTCCAATCAGCCAGCCCTAAGTACAGGTAAAACTGATAAATTTTGGAGGAGCTACACCACGTTCTGAACTTCACCAGCTAGTCACCTACTGCATGTCTACGACAACACAACTAAGAAAGTATTATTAGAGTATTTCACTGGACCATTATGTGCCCTTTTACAGTATAATTTTATGATACTGCTATATTTTTTTTCTGCTCGGTCCAAACTTCAAAGCTCACAGACCTCCCCGAGTCTCTTTAGACAATGTTCTGGAGAGACTACAAAAGTGATGTTTTACCACAGTAGTCTAAATTTCTAACTAGAGAGACATAGAGGCTCTGCATGTAGTACAAAACCTTGCAACATACTTTTACCACACTGGTGGGGCCAGGAAGCTAGGAAGGGATGAGAGAAGACCCTCACCCATGTGGGAGGGCCAGTGAGATATATACAAGGCGATGGCCGAGTAGGAAGGGAAGAGGACTTGGAGGAGTAAGGGAGCTGCAGAAGTAGAGGAGTAGTATTAACCCATTCTTAAATGCAGGGAAGTAGTGGCTGCTCCTGCAACGGTGCAAGAACCACCATCACTTCCCCACTACGCCACTAGCCCCTGCTCCCACCCTCTTCCTCCATACATCTCTTCTCCCACTCGGCGCTCTGCAGAATGACCAAAGATGAGGATTTCAAGCTGGTCAAGATCCAGGTATCTCTCTCTCTCTGTTTTGATGTGTGTGTGTGTGTTGGCTTTCTGTCGGTGCTTGAGAGCTCAAACTATTCTTGGGGCTTTGTTTGCTTCTTGCAGACCCACGTACTCAGGGTTAACATACACTGTGATGGGTGTAAGCACAAGGTGAAGAAGCTGCTTCAGAAGATTGAAGGTACTGCCTCTCTCTCTCTCTCTCACACACACACACACAGAGCTTTATCGAAATTATTACCTTCCATTTCTTCGCTCCCTACGGAAGTGTCGTTCTAGTAGTCTAAGCTGGTACTTGTTTTATATCTCCTTTTCGCTACACCCACTTTGCTGAAAATATCTTCTGTGCAGCAGTAAAAGCTTGAAGTTTTGTCCACTTGCATGTAAAAGCATACCTGCGTTTGCTAAATGAATAAACATGACAAGAAATCTCTCCTTTTGATGTACCCGTGCTAATGTTCAGACCAAATTGATGTAGAAGAGAAAAAGGAACCGCCTAAACTTGTTCACTAGCCTGAGCCAGTGCGTTTACTGAGCTAATACATAGAGGCCCAAACTGGTATACCCATGGATGGTGTCGAGGTAATTCTTGTGCCAAGGTCACAAATGGCTGACAGTAGAAGTACTCTAGATCACCCCACTCACTGCACAGACCGATATCTTGTGAAACGTAATTGGTGACTAGTACTTGGTAATTACCATAGCTCACGAGCAACCTGTGAAAACTCTGCATCTTGTTGCAGGTGTGTACTCGGTGGCCATAGATGTAGACAACCATAAGGTTACGGTGACTGGCAATGTGGACTCTGATGCCTTGATCAGGAAGCTCACCAGAGGAGGCAAGCATGCAGAGCTTTGGTCACATCATAAGGGCGGCAGCAGTCAGGGCCACAAGGGCAACAACCAGCAGAAGCAGCAGCAGAAGCAAGGTGCTAACCCAAGCAAGGATGGCAACAATAAGAACAACAACAGCCACAAGGACCAGGGCAAGCATGGAGGAGTTGGAGGCCTCATGCAAGGCCTCAAGGCCTTCAAGGGCCAGCACAACAAGCCCCAGTTCCCTGAGCTCAGCTCAGAGGAGGATGACCTGTATGATGATGAAGACGACGAGTTCGAGGATGACTATGAGGACGAACTCCGCTTCCTTGGGGACAAGATGAGCCAGCTCGGCTTGCTCAGGCAGCAGGCTGCAGCCGCGGCGGTGGCCAATGCCAAGAACAAGAATGGCAACAATGCCAATGTCAACAACCACAATAATGTCAGTGGCAAGAAAGGTGGTGCCGGTGGTGCCGCCGGGGGCAACCACCATCAGAACAACCACCACCAGAACCAGAAGAATGCCAATGTGATCAACATGGCGGCAGCACATGCCAAGATGGGTAACGGTGCCCAGAAGAACGCTAGTGCCATCAATGGCATGATGGGCCTCAACCATGGCCTTGGAGCGGGCAGTGCCGGTCCTGGCCTCCAAGGCTACACAGGCTTCAACCACCCATCCTACGCCGCCGCCGGCTACGGAGGGCTTCAGCAGCAGCAGCTCCAGCAGCAGCAGAACAACAACCTCATGGCAAGCATGCAGGGGTACCATCATCACCCGACTGCGGCCGCGGCGATGATGAACAATCTGAGGGGCCTGAACAACAACATGATGATGATGCATCAGCCGCCGCAGCAGCCGCAGGCCCAGATGATGTACCACCGGTCTCCTCAGATCAGCCCTTACACCGCCTACTACAACCCTTACAGCTACTACCACCACCCAGGCAGCGCCGGTTACCATCCCGCGAGCAATGGGGATGTGGAGACCATGTTCAGTGATGAGAATACCAAGGGTTGTGTTGTCATGTAGGGACCTTGTTATAGTGTTACAATGTAGAGGTTGGTGATGAAGAATGGTAATGGTGACGCGGTCGTACTATTTCTTTTTTTTTTCTCCCTTTTTCACTATTTTACTGCTTTTATGGCTTCTCCAGTATCAAGAATGAACCATGGATGTTGACTTGGATGTGGTGTTTCAAACTAGTGGCCTTCTGAGGATGATCAACGGTGTAATATAATACTTTTTACCGCCTAGAGCTTTCCCCTTCCCTGGCTTGTTATACTTTGTGCCTTTCGTGTCTGTGGCTGTGGCTTCTAATGATGCGAATGGTGATCATGGCATCAGGCTAGACAGTGCATAGCTAATCCACTGTTCAGTCAACATTGGGTGCCGTATTACTGGCAGAAATTGTCCCACACCACCCTAAAGATGATATTGACATCGGAGTGGAGTTAGTGAGCATGCCATGTGAACAGAAAACAAAACATTAACTAGTGAATTAAGTACAGAGGACTGGGTTTTTAAAAGCAATGACACCGTATTTTAGACCGCACAGTTTTCCAGGGTAGTGTTCTCGGTGATTAAAAAAACAGAAGAATACGAGAGCAGAAATATTTTCTTTTTTTTTGACGGAGAAGCAATAGTGGAGGCCAATGGCGATCGCCAACCAGTTCGCAGAGCAGAAATATATTGGAAATGGGATCCAACTCCAAGAACCAAGAGGAAGCTGGCACACCTGTAACACTGGCGATCAATTCAGGGACGATTTTGCAAGGAGAATTCCATTCAAGGAGACTTGAAAGCAAATTATAACCTGCTGAAAAACCAAAGATGCCAACTAATGATCAAATTTCATGATGAAAGTGTATGCTGGTAAAGGTAGTTGAAAATGAATGCACACCATAATGGTTGTTGCTCCCTTCATGAACGCATTGGTCCCTAACCAAAATAAATTCTGATTTCTCGTCAGCCCTTTTTACCGCTTGTGCCAGACTATAGTACAGAGATCATAATGTACCCACCGTGGCACCAAATAGACCGAAGGAAGACAAGTGCTGAGAAAAATAAAAATGACTGAGGTAAGCATGGTTCTATAGAGATTTTAAGTTCATTTTTGGTAAGGAATATATTGTCTTGTATAAGTTTTTCTTCTGTATGCAAAAGATGGAATTCACATGCTCACCAATCCGTGGTTATTCTTAATAATTTCCTAAAGAACTTTTGGTACACAGTTTATCCGTTTTCAAGTAGTTAGCTAACTCTACGAACTATCAGAGCATGTACGACGTATATGTTTAGAGTCTTAGAGAGGTGCTTAGTAATGAAAAACTGATTTTTTTTTTTGAAGCACGAAACAATAGGGGAAGCCTCTGCTAGGAAATGAAATTAAGAGAGGCAACAGAAAACAATAGTATCAAGGCCGGTGAGGGACCAGCCAAAGGAAGAAAAGAAAAATTAAGCAAACCTAAAACCCCAAGCTAGTAGAGACTCTCGAAGATTAACATCCAACCTATAAGATTGCAAGCGAATTTTTTGCTAAAAACCAGTCCTTCCAAGAGATAAAACTGAATTTTCTTGCCACATCGAATAGATAAGATACTTATTCTATAGCGTAGATGCTTAAGTAGGCACCGGTGCTTAGTAGGTGCTTATGTGCATGTATAGCTATATCTAGTAAATAGATAATGTAACTTTTAATCGCCTACAAAAGAGATGTTTGTCTTAGAAGAAATAACTTTTACATTGATACTTAATGACATGGTTATATTCTCTCTTTAAGCACTCGTACATAAGCAACGCAATACTTTTGTAGTGCACAGCAGGTGGTTTCACTTTATAAAGAATGTGTAGGATTCTCGGGGAAAGAAATTGGCATTCAAGTGGTTAGTTTAATCTTCCATGGATGGGTGGAATGGGTGGTGGGTGCAGCACGCACACCTACAGGAGCGATGGTCAACTCAATTCCAAGATCCAGATGGGTAGCGTTATAGCGTTGTAGTAACTGTAACGTGCAAAGCAACCTGCAGGAGAAGAAATTCCATGAAATGGAGTTGGAATGCAAGGATAAAGTTACTCTAAAACAATTGTTATGATGCAAGCACGCAGCTAATTTCAGCGAAAATAAACATGTAACATAACAAGCACATTGACCCAAGAATGAGAAAATAAATTTGCAACCCGCATTTTCATTTCACCAAACTGATGGTCCTGAATCGACCATATGCAGACACCAAACAAGCCAAATCCAGACCAATGCCCCGCTTTCTTTCCTTCAGAGATGTAACCAAAGCTATGAGCGCCTTGCCTTATTGGTGCCCAACACACTCACTTTGTGGAAAGAAGTTTTACCCCAACATAAAAAGATGAAAAATAGACACTACCTAAGTACTGCACCATGCTGGTGAAGTTGGGATAAAGCTCTCCCTATTTCAGTCAACATCTTTCTCACGCACGCACACATACACACGGTGTGTGTGAGAGAGAGGGAAGGATGCCCAACATCCATGTGAGACCCAGGTACAGCAGACCTCTCAGTGAGGCAGTGATGAGTAGGAGTGACCAGAACACAGGAAGCAGTGGGCAAAAGCTGGAACTCAGCTGAGGGCCTGGAAAGCCAAGCACAATAAACTAAACACAAAAGATCATCTTTAGACTTTAGCAGGCAGCTTTGGCATATCATTGCAGTAAGTTGTTACTTGCTTTTAGTACAAGGGATTATGATGACAGAAATGGGCAGCTGGAGAAGCATGAAAAGAGAAAAAAATTGTTCAGGAAAGAGGGGCCTTACAGACAGCAAGGTCTGCACAGTAGCACCATGGGGGCATGTCTCTTTTGATAATTGGTGCTTGCAATTACCAAGAAAAATTGGCCCCTGCAAGATGAACAAGAAAGCAAAAAACCATTGGGGTGGGTGATGACATTTCTTTCTGGGAATGCAACATTCACCTGAATAGACATGGTAGAGTATGTTTCAGAGCTTTGATATTTGGGTGATATCTGTCCAGTTATATATTTGTGAAAAAAATTAAATTTGGGGACTTTAAGCCCTGTGCAGCACCATTGCAATAACTATGACTAAAGCGGCCAGTGATCGAATTCCTCAAATCTTGAAGAATGCACACTTTTTATGGTGAAGAGGTTTGGCTTCAATTAAACATGTTCATGACCTAAATGAAAGAACTGGAATTCCAGCGAAGCTTAGCAAAATTACCTCTAAAATCCAATAGCCAAAATCAAAGGCTTCACGGTACAAATCTTTTGATTAGCAACCATAAAAAATTACGGCCATGGTTTAAAGTAACGTGACTTTTCTCACCTAAAACCGTAGATGAATCTTTAGTGTATGTATTGCTTTTGCTTTATGTCATAAAAGTGAAAGACAAAACTATAAGTTCCTCCACAAAACTAGTCTGCAAGCTTTAGACAAAGGGTCAATAGGTTGTGGAGCCAGCCTTCCACAATAACATGCAGGAAACTTCAGCACAAGATGCTTTTCAGGACCTACTAACAGCATTTCAGCAGTAACAACAGACTCAACAATTAAAATATTGATTCGTCACGCGTGCTCCCATATAAGAAGCTTAGCACAACGAATCTTATAATACTGTTTAGCTGCAATTAAATATGGATGGATCTATAACTGAGGCGAGATGAGTGGATTAAATAAAGAGTAACTATAAGGTGGGCACGAGCACACTCACCCGCATGATCCCATGCGAAGTTTCCTGTCATTTATTCTTCCTGAAAAGCAGAAGTTGATATGGATGTTCCTTTTCAAACAATCGCGTACCGGGTCTCAAGCCTGAGCGATGATCGGTGGAGGACGACGCCGAGAATCGACGTCGACCTATTGTCACGATAATGGCTGAGCGGAGCCACCGGCCAGTTGTCGATGGCAACGCCTGCTATGGAGTTTAATTGGCAATCAAAAGCATGCGGGTTCCCTCTGCCCTTCTTCTCTATTTATTCTCATACCCTCTAGGGTTTTACAATTGACTCAACAAACCAAAGGATAAACATAGAAAGTATAAAGATAGAAACTCTAAAGATAGAAAGGTAAGATTATGCAATCACTAACAAACTGATCCTATGCTTCCTGCAAATGGCGCCGGGTATAAACCTGAACTGCAGCCCTAACAGAAGTGAAGTAAACAAAACCAGGTAAACTATTTGCATGTTACTCTTCCACAATCCCATAGTAGTCCAGATAAAATATACTACAAAGAAATGAAATTTCAAGCCTCGATTGTTGTCGATTTCACTAATCAAGTACACTAAGAAGGTAACTTCTCATATAATATCTCTGTACTAGATAGTACAAAATAAGGGTGCCGAAAGCTAGATGATTTCAGTTGTCGGCAACATATTTTGATGCAAATCTATAACCCTTTGCCAGCTTGTTTATGTGCCCCGTTCGTATGACAATCTGATCCAGCTAGCAAGTAGACTGAATCTGTCCAACCTAACAAATGTGGTTTGGCGCAACGACAACCCAATCTTCACAAGAAGATAAGTATTAACAATAATCACTAGTATGTGCGCTACTCAGACCAAAGTGGTAACCTTGGATCATACTTTAATTATCTAAAGCAGGTTGTTTGGACACAGGCCTGATAATAAGCATACGATCTTTCAAGTTCATAGGTGTACTACAGAAGAAAATAGGCAAATAACAAGCTGTAAATCCGCATCTCATTCGCAGGCATGTGCACATGTGCACTCAGTCAATACAAAAAAGAACAGCAGCCTAAGAAAATAATACAGTCCTGCACAGCCACCTTTTTACAACAGTTGTGCACGCGTGCACGCGTGTGTGTTATATACAACTATTACATGAATAAAACTTTTAGTTGTCATGAAAGGAGAGAAGAATTTCAAGCATCTATCGTCATAGGGATACAAGTCAGAGTTGTAAAGCCTGGCCTCCATAATCCTCAGCACCAACAGCAGGCTGCGAAGTACAACCACAGCAGTCAGCAGCTGTAATACTATTGTTGATGCAACTCGCATATTGAGTACGTATTTCAAAGGAAATTGAACGTTTGCCTTAAACAAAAGGGAAGTATGCTAGAGCAAGAATTTATCATTCCCAACCTGAGTCCAAGATATAGGAATAACATCGAAGAACGTCAAGTCTAGCATATATTACTATAGCTACTTAATTCCCATTGTTACAGTGTAAACGAACAGAATATGTTCCCTGCTTGCTGAATTAAGATAGACTACGGAATTCAGAACCTCATTTAATTGCCAAACAGAACAAACATGGGATTGGTAGGGAAATAATTACTTTTCTTAAGTACTTGCATCATTGTACAAAAGATATTCGTTGTGAATACACTGCAGAAAAACTCATTCACCATTTGAAAAATGCATTCTGGAAGAGAAATACATTACTCTGTATTATCTCAGCTCAACGTCTGTCATTTTTCCTCTTCCTCGCTTGTGCTTTCTGCCATTTTTTCCTTGGCACTAACTTGTTCTTTGGCTTTAGCTTTACCTCCGGAGAAAATTTGAAATTTGGGTCCCTCATGCGTGCCTGTATATCCTTAAAGAACTGTATATTGATTTGTTAGCATATTTTTGTTAGGGATACAAGTATTAAAGTGCCAATTAATTGCAGCAAATAACATTAATATGTTAATTGAAAAAGCTTCAAAAGCTAAACATTCGGCTTTGATACCTCTGTTAGTTTTATTTCCAAAAATTGCGTTTGCACTTAATAAATGGAATGTAAAATTCAAAACAAATTATGAGGCATTCAACCTAGGAAGATAAGAAGGTTAAATCAAGAAGCTCGAACTACTAACTATTACTATAGCTATTTTACTTCCTCATTGACGTAGAAGGAACAAATAGTCACAGTTGTGAGTTAAGTTAGAACTCGGTGGAAATAAACCTACATTAATTCAACGAAGCTAAACAGTAATACAACAGCAATAATTACTTTCGGTAAAACTGCAATCATTGAGATCAGCCAAGGCCGATCGATTTCAATACACCTGCAAGCCTCATTCTGACCGTTGAATGCTTCTGGAAGCAGAAATCAAACTCGTTACTCAGCTACAGCCAACAATGGCGTCTGACCATTGTCCCCTACTCATGCAAGGAAATTCAAACTTCGATTATTTCAAAGGATTTCGCTTCGAAGCCTGCTGGACCAAGATGGAGGGGTTCCAAGAGACAGTGATACAATCATGGGCACAGCCAGTACAAACATCGGATGCTATGCTAAAGCTGCATGTCAAAATGAATCGAACAGCTAAGGCATTAAAAATTTGGCGAAGGAATACTTTTGCAAACATAGCTATACAAACAGCACTGATACAAGTAACTATCGCTATCCTAGAGAGCTCGCAGGAAAGACGGTTGCTATCACAAGAGGAGATTGACCTCAGGAAAATTCTCAAAACCAAACTGCTAGGCATAGCTGCTATACAGAAATCTAGGGCGAGACAACACTCGAGAATAACAAAAATCCGACTGGGGGACTCCAATACACGGTTTTTCCACTTAATGGCCAGCTCAAGAAGGCGAAGAAACATGATTCGGGTTCTTAAAAGGGGCGACAGAATAATGTGCACACAGCATGACAAACTAAATGAAGCGTACCAGTATTTCAGAAAGGCCTTAGGAGACCATGAAGTCAGGGACAAAGCGCTGCTGTGGAACACGCTGGGCTACTCGGCAAGGGATCTTAGTGAATTAGAAGATCAGATCACAGAAGAAGAAGTGATGAACACTATTCGGGAACTTCCGAATCAAAAAGCACCAGGACCGGATGGTTATGTTGGAGTTTTCTACAAAACATGCCTCCATGTCATCAAAAGCGACCTTCTGGATGCCGTCAGAGACTTCTTTGACCTTCGTCACCAAAGGCTGCACAAGTTTAATGAGGCAAACATTATCCTGATTCCGAAAATAGACAACGCAGATAGACTCGAATGTTTCAGGCCTATTAGCCTTATAAATAGCTTCATGAAGATTATCACCAAAATATTGGCAAATAGGCTCGCGGCCAAACTGGATGAATTGGTTTCAATCTCTCAGAACGCCTTCATCAAGAAAAGATGCATCCACGATAACTTCCTTTATGTTCAAAGAGTAATTCGGCAGCTTCACAGAGATAAACAGTCAGCACTTTTCATCAAACTAGATATCTCAAAAGCTTTCGATTCACTCAACTGGACTTATCTTCTCGAAGTGCTTCAGGCTTTAGGCTTTGGCCATAAATGGCGACAATGGATTGCTGCAATTCTAAGGACCTCTTCTTCAAAGATTTTAATCAATGGTCAGCCGACGACATCGATAAGGCATCTGGCGTGGGGTTCGTCGAGCGACCCCTCTCCCTCTCATTGTTCATACTAGCAATTGACCCCCTTCAAAATATACTTCAGTTAACAGAAAATAGAGGTATCCTAAAACCGATGCTCTGGCGGCAATGAAGGTCATTGCTCACTCTATCTGATTTATGCAGAATATTTCTAAATGCAGACATGGCAGAACTCACAGTTCTTAGGCGTATACTGGATATGTTCGGAACTTGCTCGGGGTCTGAAAATCAATATTTCCAAGACCAAAATTTACCTGATCAGATGCCAAGACGAACTGCTACAAGAATTGCTTAATGTTTTCCCCGGAAAGCCCGCTACCTTCCCAGGGAAATACCTCGGCCTTCCGCTACACATCAGACAACTAAGAAGAATAGAATTTCAGCCTCTGATTGATAAAGTTGGCAATAAACTGGCAGGATGGAAAGGCAAACTACTATCCAAGGCGGGAAGGGAGACCTTGGTTAAATCGGTGCTTACAGCTCAACCAATTTATCATCTGACTGTATTCCAAGCACAAAAATGGCTGATTCGATGCATTGATAAAATTAGAAGAAGCTTCCTGTGGAGTGGGAAGGAACCAGCAAACTGCAGTGGGGGACACTGCTTGATAAATTGGTCAACGACATGTCTACCAAAGGCCAAAGGTGGGCTAGGTATCAAAGATCTAGATCGATTTGCTAGAGCTTTAAGACTCCGCTGGCTTTGGTTCAGATGGAAGAACAATGAAAGGGCCTGGATGAGACTCGACCTACCTTGCGATGAATCAGATTTAATCCTCTTCAATGTGTCAACGATTGTCACGGTGGGAAACGGCAAACTAGCTGACTTTTGGAGATCAAGTTGGGTAGAAGGGCGTGCACCAAAAAATATGGCATTGAATCTCTTCCAAGTAGCAAAAAGCAAAAAGATCTCGGTCCATCAGGCCTTGAAGAACAACTACTGGATCCGTTTTTGTACTCCGGTGAATTCACAAGCGAAATTCGCGAGTTTGTCGCACTTCATGAAGCCATTCGGCATATCAATAGAGATGAAGAGAGGGAGGATCAAATAATATGGCGGTGGACAGCGGATGGCCAATATTCAACAAAGAGTGCATACCTAATACAATTTGAAAGTGTGTTCTGTAAGATGAACATCTGCCCGATCTGGAAGGCGAAAGCCGAGCCGAAATGCCGGTTTTTCGCATGGACTGTGCTTCACAACAAAATATTAACAGCGGATAATATGCTCAAAAGGGGATGGCCATGTAATGCAAACTGCAGTCTTTGCAATATGTCTCCGGAAACAACAAAGCATATTTGCAAAGATTGCACTTTCGCGAGACAAGTATGGGACCTTCTACTTCGCTGGGGCAACTTACATCGATGGCAAAACCTGAGTCATAGCGGTTCTTTATACAAATGGTGGAAAAGGTTACGAACCCAATATGACAAACATAACCGACGGGAGTTGGATGGTCTTCTCATTTATTTCTGGTGGAATCTCTGGATAGAGCGAAACCAAAGAATTTTTCAAGGGAGAGCGAGAACATCAGAACAAGTGGCCGCATCAATCAAGGAAGCGGTGCTAAATCATGGTTTCGCTTGGTCATCGAACGCTACACAGTAGTCTACTCATTAGTCGTTCTTTCGGATCGCCGACTTTTTTCCTTTCTGATGTGATTGTGCTACGTTCCTGATTTCCGGTTGGTAGGAGAGTAGAGTAGATCTTCTGGTTTATGGTGTAAGTGGTGTTTGGTTGTAAGATTTTTGGTTCTGCTTATCCTTCTTAATATATTTAGCAGCAACTCTCTTGCTGCTCTTTCAAAAAAAGTATTGACTAAAAGGATGGCAACATAGTATTCTCTCCTGAATTTATATATTGTTGAGACATATATGATACAATTTCCGATAAAAGATGGTCTGCTATTTAGCATATAGTTTCAACAATCTCCTATGCATTAAGTGCCTCTTGTACTCCACAAAGAATAGAGAAGTAAAAAAAAGTGACAGAAAAAAATTTATGAGAATACTTGATTACTAAAACACCATATGTGCAATGTCCATTTCACTACTAGGTGCTCGGGTTATGGACTTATGGGTGACGGTACAACTTACGAATGACATATTTCTCTCTTGTCTTTCACAGAAAAATAATGCTGAGTTATCTTCAGACGTATACAGATTCACGACCGTAAGGGTTTCAGTTGTATTGCATTTCCTCTCAACCTCAGCTCATACAACACGGCCAAGCACGCCATGAATTCAGTACCCGTTAGTGCCTGCTCCCTAGAGCCCCGATCAATAGATTCAACTAAATAGATCAAGGAGCGCACGACTAGCTAACTTAAGACAAGTCTGTCACCGTTCAGCATGGAAGTTCAGAAAGCATCGCAGGCGGTAGTACCAACGCATTCCCTAAAGTTTCACCGCAATAAGCTTACAAAATGCATGCTAAGAGAAGAGAAGAAGAGGGAAGGGATCGAATTCGAGCAGCCCGCACCTTGGGGAGCCCAAACTGGGGGAGACGACGGACCGGCGCAGCGCGTAACGGCCGGAGCCGGCGCGGAGGGAGGGGACGCGGGGAAACGCGCACCAAGACGGAGGCGCGGGAAGAGGTGGCGGGAGAGGAGGCGAGCCATGGGCGGGAGAAGGAGGGGGCGGGGTGGCGCTACCGAGAGGCGGCCATGGAGGTTTTTAGCAGGGGATGGGTGGAGACACGAGGGAAGGGAGGAGTCAAGTGGGCCTGGTGATGATGGGCCCTATCACCGGGCCCACCCGTCAACGACATAGCAATAATCAGTGAGCATTCGGTTTTCGCGGAACGGTTTTCGCAAAAACTGCTTAAAAAATAGCTCAAAAACCGCAAAAAACCGAAGAGTTGAAAAATAAAAAAATTGAAAAAAAACTGAAAAAAATCAAAAACCATGGTTTTTTTCACAAAAAACTGCTCGGTGATCAATTGAATGTTCTTCGAAAACAGTTTTTGAGCGGTTTTCGAAAACCGTGGGTTTTCACGAAAAACCGCTCGCATAAATTTATTTTAAAATTTTTGAATTTTTTAAATTAAAACGGTTTATCGAGCGATTTTTGATTTCAAATCGAAGGTAAAATCAAAACGCACGATTTTCAAACGGTTTTCAGCGGTTTTGTACTGGTTATACGGTTACTTAACCACCACCTCCGCCTCCTCCCTTTCCAGACTGCCGCTCGCGACCTCTCAGATCAAGCCAAGGAAGGAAGGGCGCGAGAGACAAGGGGAAAAAAATGGCGCAGCTGTTGGAGACGTACGCGTGCTCGCCGGCGACGGAGCGTGGCCGGGGTATCCTCCTCGCGGGCGACGCCAAGACGGACACGATCGCCTACTGCTCCGGCCGCAGCGTCATCATCCGCCGCCTCGACGCGCCGCTCGATGCCTGGGTCTACCCCGACCACGCTTACCCCACCACCGTCGCCCGCTTCTCCCCCAACGGCGAGTGGGTCGCGTCTGCCGACGCCTCCGGCTGCGTCCGTGTCTGGGGCCGATACGGCGACCGCGCCCTCAAGGCTGAGTTCCGCCCCCTCTCGGGCCGCGTCGACGACCTCCGCTGGTCGCCCGATGGCCTCCGCATCGTCGTCTCCGGGGATGGAAAGGGGAAATCCTTCGTCCGCGCATTCATGTAAGCGAAACGCACATACACACTCTGCCCTTCCATCTCGATCTCGTTAGGAGGATTTGGGGGTTGGGGGAAGCGAATGGTGCCCTCCCTTTTCCCTTTGTGGAATAGCTTTGATCGGGTCCATCTTGATGTCGAGATAATACATTGTTATCGTTAGAGGAATCGGATTTGGTGTAGTCATTGTCGGGTGATCTGGTGACGGGAGGTCTTTCGAGGAGTTGATTGCACGAAGTTAAATATTTCTATGAATAATTGAGGGTGCTTCACGATTTTAGAGGTGGAAACGGAAGATGCTGGAGGTTTTTCGGTTGTGTGAGGAATATTGATAAATCTGTGATGATTGTGGATGAAAGGATAGGATTCTTGTGCTTAAAATTGGAACACACAAAACTAACAGGTTTGATTCATGGACTATTCCGTGTTTTTGTGTTCGGTACTGTTTGGCTGATAGATTAGAAGGACCATTTGCAACGGATACTGGGTTATACTATAAAGATCAATTCTCTTGAGTAGTATTTGATGATTATAATGATTTTGTTAACACCAGGTGGGCATGTCACCCCTGCTATCCTGAAGGCCCAGGTTTAATTTATATCATGAAGCTCATCTGTGTCTTTTTTTCATTTCTGGTATTAAAGTTCTCTGAAATGTGTAGGTGGGACTCTGGCAGCACCGTTGGTGAGTTTGACGGGCACTCAAAGAGGGTTTTGAGCTGTGACTTTAAGCCAACACGGCCATTTCGGATCGTGACATGTGGTGAAGATTTTCTGGCAAACTTCTACGAGGGACCGCCATTTAAATTCAAGCATTCCATAAGGTCAGCAATGATTATTGCCATTCATAGCATATCGCTTTCACACCTGCTTAAAAGTGTGTTGCAGTTTTTCTGCTCCTAAGGTTGTTTGCTTCGAACTTACTGCTTTTTTGCACATGGACCAGATATTTACTTGATATGCATTACATGTGCATGCATCACACTAAAAGGGACATCTGTTAGAATTACTGCTATTTTTGCACCTGCATATGTAAATATTAGTGTCACCTATCCTATTTATATGTTCACTTTGTTTGTCTAGCATTTCATGCTAATATCTAATCCTAACCTTATATATCTTTGCTTATCTGAGCTGAAGTTCTGAGCACTTGAGGAAAAGCATAAGGTGGTTTCTGTTAGGACCTGTTTGGCAGAGCTTTAGATCCTGATTCTCCAGCTCCAGCTTCTGATTCTCTATTAAATCGATTCTCTAGTGGAAGTGATCCCTATTTAAGAAATAGTTATGAACTTGGTGGGGAGATTCATAATTGGGAGTTATGAATCAGGTGAAGAGCAGGTTTTTTTTGACTCCTAGGCTGCAAGTCAAAAAATATGAATTACTTCCTCGAATTCCTATGTGAAGCTGGTTGATTTTTTCTTGTTTGGTAGAGCTTCTCAGCTTCTCATGAGGAAGCTGAAGCTGAAAGCTCTGCCAAACGCACCCTTAGTATATCCGTAGACTTAGTTGCAGAGACCCTGAATTTTTATTACTACAGCATCTGTTTTTTGACACCGGTGATGACATTTTTCTCTTTGGATTTACTTCTTGGACTAAGCAGAAATAGCATTTGCTTGTTGAGCTTTAATTTTTGTGGCAGCTGAATCCAGTTAACTGAATTTATGCTCAAGTATGGCAACAGAAGATGATATGCATTGCAGTATTTGGAGTAAACAGATTCTCTGTATTGCTCCCTAGTCTCTACATTCACAGTAGCACGTTTTCCATTGATGTGCAGCCTATGTAGGAATCATGTTGGCTACATTTTTCATAAATACTTTATACTTCTTTTAGTTGCCATATGTTATGCACTTATGCTTCATATTATAATTTTATTTCCTTTCTTGCACTTCTTGATGTATATTTCACATTTGTCTGTTTCCTTTAAATTTCAGGGATCACTCCAACTTTGTTAACTGTATCCGGTATTCTCCTGATGGAAATAAGTTTATCAGTGTGAGTTCAGATAAGAAGGGTTTAATATATGATGGCAAAACTGGAGAAAAAATTGGAGAGCTGTCCAGTGAAGGTAGTCACACAGGGAGCATATATGCTGTTAGCTGGAGTCCTGACAGTAAACAAGTAATTTTGATATTAGTAGTTCCCTGTTATTAATTATTATACCATCTGTACTGAACATCTCGAATTTCTGGTCCATCAAGATTGGTCGTGGTCCAGATGTGAAGTTCCTTCATTACAGCATGATTAAAGAGCCAACCATAGATATAGAAAACGTAGTTCAGAAGAACATAATTTTGTTATTCATAAAACATGATCTACTTGTATTTTTGATGGATAATCTGCAAAATGTTTTCTTTTTTTAACCTATATCCTAGAATGATCTAGCCTGTAAGTTACATGATTTAATTTTATCTTTAACCTAGGATGTGCATCATTTAGTCTCTAGCTCAAACTCTAATCCAATTTTTGTCTGTGCTGTATGTGTCTCGCTCCCAAGTATTTCCATATGTTTGGCATTGTATATCCATTCCTAATGGTAATCTCTTTGTTTGCCTGTACCTTTAGGTTCTAACTGTTTCTGCTGATAAAACTGCGAAAGTATGGGATATCATGGAGGATGCAAGTGGAAAGCTGAACAGAACTTTGGTTTGTCTGGGTACAGGTGGTGTAGATGACATGCTTGTGGGTTGCCTCTGGCAGAATGATTATCTTGTGACAATCTCTCTTGGTGGGACATTTAATCTTTTCTCTGCGAGCAATCCAAACAAAGAACCAGTAACATTTGCAGGACATTTGAAGACTGTTAGTGCTTTGGCCTTTTTTCCTCGAAGTGACCCAAGAACTATACTTTCTACAAGCTATGACGGTGTCATCATAAGATGGATACATGGTTTTGGATATGGTGGCAGATTGATGCGTAAGAACAACACCCAGATCAAATGCTTTGCTGCAGCAGAAGAGGAGCTGGTCACCTCAGGGTATGATAACAAGGTGAGAAAACCAATAGGTCATATGCCTAGTGTTCATCAGAGTATCTGTTAGGATAAATTAAAATTGTATTTATTGGGAGTGCTTTGTCTTCATGTTATGGAAAGGTTTTTAGTCCAGGGTGGTGATCATTGTATGTATGGTTAACCTACAAGATAGGTTTAATATCTTAGCATTTTAGCCCATATTAACCTAGCAATATGATAAGTTGCTAGTATATACAAATCTCATTATTGGATATTGATGGCATGTACCCTTAAGATTTTAGCTTATTTAGCTTGGAAATTGCTAGATGGAAAATGCAATTAATAGTAATCCCTGCGAAGTTTGTGTTTCTTCAATATGTCGAAACAATAATAACTTGAAAGAGATACAAACTCCCATCAATCTCCAGGACTATTTTTACACAATTGCATCTGCTAGTCAGGACACACTGAGAGGTATCTACCTTGGTACATAGCAATTAATTCCTGAATCCTGAGATGACCAAAAATATATAATGAAAATGCCTTCTGTTGGTATGTGGCTTTATTGTGTTATTTTATTAATAGTGATATTGATGAAATCAACTGTTGTGGACGCTTTTGTGGGCAAAGTCTATGAGCGTCGTCACAAAAGGGGTCAAGAAGACACAAGTAAGCCTAGCGTAGACAGGGCAATGGATTAGGGAAGGATCTGCACTCTGAGATTGAGGGCTTAGCTAAAAATAGTAGTATATCTTAGCATATCTTATCCCTTTAGATTAGTTAAGTATTGGGATATGTTTGGTTATCCTTTCCTTATTCAGTTGTTGCTTGCATGAAATAATTAGCCAGGTCTCCCTGTTATATAAAGGGATAGTCCGGCTTGTTTGGAAGTCAATAAAGAATTCAGTTTGCCCTAACTTGAGCAGAGCCTCCTTCGGCCAGGGAGAAACCCTAGGCTAAGGAGGGCGTTCAGCCGCCTATCCTTTGCTATTCATCTATCGCCAAGTCCCCAAACCCTAAACCATATCATTTTGGTATCAGAGCATCCCACCACCACTTCCATGGAACCGCAGAGAAGGAGCAATTGGCGCAGATTTGCGGATGATGGGCGATGACAAAGAAGTACTGGAGAAGGTGGAGAAGTTGGAGCAAGTGGTTTCCCGGCTCCAAATTGGGGTCGATCATGTTAGATAATGTATAGTCTCTATTGACTTGTACTTGGCTTTCTTGTACTCCAAGCCTTATTGGGCTATATATATGAGTCACCCCCCCATCTGTGGGTGTGTGGTGTTTCTCTCCTATTCTCTACATGGTATCAGATTGGTTTCCTTCCTAACTGCCGCCGCCTTCCCTAGGGTTTCCCACCCACCCCCTAGGGTTTTCCATTGTTCAACCCTAGCGATCTCCAGCCCTCCTCCTTCCGCCACTCCCCTGCCGACCATGAGCTCCATCAGCAGCCTCTCATGGGTGATGGCACCTCGATCGCCATCCTCTCCAAAGACAAAGACTGTCCCTCCTCAACCCCTATGCCACCGTCTCCGTCAAGACCCATGTGCCGATCACACTAGAGTTGGAGAACCCTAACTACACCAAGTGGTCTACGTTCTTCAAATCCATGTGCGGCAAGTTCGGCCTCATGGGGCACATAGATGGCAGCGCTCCTCGTCCTGCCGACCCGGCGTGGGTTCAGGCCGACTGCTGCGTTCGCAGCTGGCTCTTTGGATCTACTGCGGACACCGTCCTCGACCTCGCCATGGCTGAAGATCAATCTGCATATGATCTTTGGTCCTCCATCTCCGCCATTTTCACCGCCAACAAGGAATCCAAGGCAGTCTATCTGAGTCACGAATTCCATACGTTGACTCAAGGTGATCTCTCCGTCACCGACTACTGCCAGCGGATGAAGGTCCTCGCCGACGGACTACGGGATGTTGGCCTCCCGGTCGATGGTCCTCAACTCGTCCTCAACCTCCTGCGCGGCCTCAACTCTCGCTTCTCCAACACCGCCGACAACATTGCCAACTCCAAACCTCTGCCGTCCTTCGCCGAGGCGCGCAACATGCTGATCCTCAAGGAGCTTCGCCTCGCCAACGAGGTCAAGAACGCTCAGGCCTCTGCTCTTCTTGCCGGCACCTCGAGCGGTGGTTCCAGCCCCTGTTCCGGCAACTGCAAGCAGCCCACGGCACTTGTCGCTAGCACCAACAGCGGCAACACCTCCAACGGCGGCAACAATGGCATAACGGCCGTAAAGCGCGGCGCAAGCAAGGCAACAACAAGAAGCGGTCGGGCCACGTCCCGGTGGTCCTTGGGTGTGTTTAATCCATGGGAACACCCGGCAATGGCGCCCCCTCACGGCATCTGGGTCCCTACCCCAGCTAACATCGCTTGCTCTCGCCGCCTATCTTTGTCCTCCCGCCAAAGAGCGAGACGTGGCGGCGCCTCTCAAAGAATGGGACCAATCCGGCTTAGTGGTCGCCTCCGGCAGATGCAACTCCGGTTCCATCCACAGGTTCTCGACACCGGTGCCACCTCGCACATGACATCTTCGGATGGTATGCTCCTCTCTCGTCTTCCTCTTTCATACTCCTCCATTCTGGTTGGCAACGGCAGTTCCCTTCCCGTTGTTGCTCAGGGCCATTCCCTTCTTCCTACCTCCCATGAGAATTTTCATCTCCACAACGTCCTTGTTGTCCCCTCCCTCGTTCGCAATCTTCTCTCTGTGCGTCAATTCACTCGTGATAATTGTTGCTCCATTGAGTTTGATCCTTTTGGATTTTCTGTCAAGGATTTGCAGACCAGACGCGAGATTCTTCGCTGCGCTAGTGACGGCGACCTCTACACCATTCCAGCCGCCACTACCTCTAGCGTCGCCCACGCCCACCTCGCTGTCCCCTCCACCGTGTGGCACCAGCATCTCGGTCATCCTGCACCTGCTGTCCTAGCCACCTTGCGGAAAAATAAACTCCTCTCATGTAATAAAGTAGACCGTTCCATTTGCCACTCCTGTCAGCTTGGCAAACATTCTCGGCTACCTTTTGCTAGTTCGTTTTCGATAGATTCCGCTCGTTTGAGCTCGTTCATTGTGATGTTTGGACCTCGCCGGTTGCTAGTATTTCTGGGTGCTTATATTACCTTGTTCTTCTGGATGACTTTAGCCACTTTTGCTGGACATTTCCCATGAAACGCAAGTCCGAGGTGTTCCAGCTCATTGTTAATTTTCTCCAATATACGCACCCAATTCAGCCTACTGTTAAATGTCTTGGGCCGACAATGGTTCCGAGTTCATTAACAATGCCATCGGGCTCCTTCACTCGCCGCACTTGCATTGCTACGCTTTCTTGTCCCTACACTTCACCTCAAACGGCAAAGTGGAGCATTCTCCGCACACTCAACAATTCCGTTCGTACTCTCTTATTCCACGCCTCCATGCCGCCCCGCTATTGGGCGGAAGCTCTAGCCACCGCCACCTATCTCATCAACCGGCGTCCGTCGTCCACAATTCACAATCGCATTCCTTTTGAGCTCCTTCACGGCACTCCTCCACACCTTGAGCATCTTCGTGTCTTTGGCTGTTTGTGCTATCCCAACCTCTCCGCCACCGCCGCACATAAGCTTGCTCCCCGTTCGGCTGCCTGTGTCTTCCTCGGTTATCCCTCCTCTCACAAAGGATACCGTTGCCTCGATCTCGCCACTCACCGTGTTATCATCTCTCGTCACGTTGTTTTTTACGAACACGTTTTTCCCTTTGCTGTTTCCTCACCCCCCCTCCCCTAGTTCTTTGGATTTTCTTGTCCCTGATGATGAACAGGTTCCGCCTGTGGTAGCTCTGTTCTTCGTGAACGTTGAGCGGCCGCGATCACCTTCTAGACGACCGGGCGGGTCGCCCTCGGTTCTCTGGCAGCCACGGCGGGTCGCCATCGGTTACTGCAGACGGCCAGCCGGATGGCTTGGGCGGCTCGCCATCTGGCACTGACACCTCCCCAGTGCCACCTTCGCCACCACCGCCTGCGCCACCGGCCGCTCTCTTGGCGGCCAAGAAGCCGAGCCTCTCCTCTGCAAGACATTTGGCGGGTCTATGAGCGTCGGCCCCCACCCGCTCCCCAGGATCCTCCATCTGGCCGGTTCGGCATCGTCTACGGGCGTCGACCGCCACCGGCCACTCCACCTCCTTGCTGCCTGGGCGTTCCACCGGCCAGTCCTCCCACACCGCCATCGTCCGCACTGCTACCGCCGCCTTGAATGCCCCGGCGCCTCTCGTCGCGTCACCGGTCTCAGACAAGCTCACTTAAGCCACCCATCTACCCAAGGCCCTCTCCACCACACATGCCTCTCCGATATCGTCCAATTATCGCAGCGCTCTTGCCGACCCCAATTGGCGCGCCGTGATGAACGACGAGTACCAGGCGTTGCTGGCAAATGAGACATGGCGCCTTGTTCCCCGACCTCCCGGCGCCAATGTGGTCATAGGCAAGTGGATTTTCAAGCATAAGTTCCACTCCGACGGTTCGCTTGCCCGCCACAAGGCACGCTGGGTGGTCCGCGGTTTCTCCCAGCAGCATGGTGTCGACTACGATGAGACTTTCAGTCCGGTTGTCAAGCCGGTCACCATCCGTGTCGTCCTCAGCATAGCGGCCTCCCGTCGTGGCCCGTTCACGCTTGGGCGTGAAGAACACCTTTCTTCACGGTCACCGGCCGCTATCGTTTGCGGCCACCTCCGGCCGTCGACACATCTGCTCCTAACCATGTCTGTTTGTTGCAGAAATCTTTATATGATCTGAAGCAGGCTCCTCGGGCATGGTATCAGCGTTTCGCCACCTACATTCGACATCTCGGCTTCGCAGCTTCGACCTCCGACACATCTCTCTTTGTTTACAAAGATGGAGACCGTGTCGCCTACATGCTTTTGTACGTCGATGACATTGTCCTGACGGCTTCCTCGACATCTCTTCTGCAGCACATCATCGCCCGTCTTCACTCCGAGTTCGCCATGACGGACCTTGGTGCTTTGCATCACTTTCTCGGCATATCCGTCACGCGCTCTTCCGACGGCCTGTTTCTGTCCCAGCGACAGTATGCGGTCGATCTTCTCCAGCGCGCGGGCATGGCTGAGTGTCACTCTACGACGACTCCTGTTGACACTCATGCTAAACTGTCTGCGGCTGACGGCGATCCGATTCTTGATCCTTCCGAATCTGCGAGTCTTGTTGGCGCTCTACAGTACCTCACGCTGACTCGTCCGGACTTGGCGTACGCGGTACAGCAGGTGTGCTTGTTCATGCATGATCCGCGCGAGCCTCACCACGCGTTGATCAAGCGCATTCTCCGCTATGTGAAGGGTACGCTCTCCGTTGGACTTCACATTGGCACCGGCCCCGTCCAATCTCTTACCGCATATTCTGATGCAGATTGGGCGGGCTGTCCAGACTCTCGGCGCTCCACCTCCGGCTACTGCGTCTACTTCGGCGACAATCTGGTGTCCTGGTCTTTGAAGCGCCAGACGACAGTATCTCGCTCCAATGCCGAAGCGGAGTACCGCGCTGTTGCTCACGCCGTCGCAGAATGTTGCTGGCTCCGGCAACTACTTCATGAGCTTCACATCTTGATTCCTTCCGCGACCATCGTCTATTGCGACAACGTCAGTGCTGTCTACATGACAGCCAATCCGGTTCATCGTCGTCGCACGTGTTATGAATAGCACTTGTATTCAATATGAGACCCTAAGGCCGATATATATACACCAATACAGGTGGGTAAATAAGCACTAAACCCCTTATACAACGAGGATACACAAGAATATATATATACATCTAACACCCCCCCTCAAACTCAAGGTGGATCAAACACACCGAGTTTGGAGAGAAAGAACCGATCTTGAGCTCGGTTTGCGCCGTGAAGAAATCAGCCACCAAGCTCAAGGAACATAGCGAAGGGCAATAATATCATCTGAACTCGTGCTCGTGTATAAGAAGCGTCAACACCAACATGCTTAGTAAGCTCATGCTTTCTGGGATCACGAGCAATACTAATAGCACTGTCTTTGTCGGACAAAGAGGAGTTGGCATAGAAGCGAAACACCAAAATCTGCAAGCAACCACCGTAGCCAAGTCACCTCTGCCGTCACAAGAGCCATAGCACGTAACTCAGCCTCTGTACTCGAACGAGAAACTGCTATCTGCTTCTTAGTCTTCCAAGAAATGAGGGAACCACCAAGAAAAACACAATAGGCAGAAAGAGATCGACGATCAGAGGAATCACTAGCCCAGGTAGCATCACAGTAGGCCTGGAGCTGTAAGGAGCTAGAGCGAGGAAAGAACAGGCGACGAGAGATAGTGCCGCGAAGATAACGCAGAACACGAAGCAGATGACTATAGTGAAGCTGGGTAGGGGCCGAAACAAACTGACTCAGAATATGCACAACATATGAAATATCAGGACGAGTGACACCCAAATAGACTAAACTCCCTATGATGTGGCGATAACTTGGTAGGATCGAAAGAGGCACACCATCATCGCAAAGGCGAACATTGAGCTCCATAGAGTCTCCACATCCGTGATCGATAAGAGAAGCACGATCAAGAAGACCCTAAATGTATTTTGCTTGAGAAAGATAAAGCCCTCGGCGTGGAGGAAACCTCGATCCCAAGAAAATAACGAAGAGGACCAAGATCGGACATAAGAAATCTCGCTCGGGCGTGCCTTAACAAAGGCAATATCTTGCGGATCATCGGTAAATAATCATGTCATCAACATAAAGGAGAAGAAGAGTCCGACCACGAGGCGATGTGTGCACAAACGAGAGCGGATCGTGATCGCTAGCGTAAAAACCAACGGCGGTAATTATAGAAGCAAAACGCTGAAACCAAGCCCGGGAGCACGCTGAGGCCATAAAGTGGCGATTTAAGGCGACAAACCATACCCTCGAGAATGAATACCCGGTGGTGGTGCATATAGACCTCCTCACGCAACTCACCATTAAGGAAGGCATTCTTAACATCAAGTCGAGATATGGACCACTCACGGACGAGGCCACAAAGAAGAAGAGTCGCGAGCGATGGTCATGTGAGCAACAGAGCAAAGGTCTCATCATAATCCCGACCATGTTCTCGCTGAAAACCACGAGCAACGAGGCGGGCCTTATGGCGCTCAAGAGAACCATCGAGCGAGTCTTAACCTTATAGACCCACTTACAGTGTCGGACGGACGCGAGGGGAACAGAACAAGATCCCACGTGCTGTCGCTCAAGAGCGACAATCTCCTCGACATCGCAAGTGCCATTCAGGATGAAGAATAGCATCCGATGCGAAGTTGGCTCGAGAAAAAGCGGTACCAAAGAAAACCACGCCAAATGGCGGGCCAAAACCATACCGATCAACCGGTGACGGCCGATGTCCTGACAAAGGTGCTCGCTCGGGAAGAAGAACCAGGAGCAGATGCCCCAACAGGAAAAGATGAGTCAGCAGGAGAAGCTGAAGCATCAGGAGAAGATGGAACATCGGAGGAAGGTAGCGGAGAAGAAGCATCCTTAGGATGCTCATACCATGTTATGAATAGCACTTGTATTCAATATGAGGCCCTAAGGCCGATATATATACACCAGTACAGGTGGGTAAATAAGCACTAAACCCCTTATACAACGAGGATACACAAGAATATATATATACATCTAACAGCACGAAGCATATCGAGATAGACATCCACTTCGTCCGCGAGAAGGTTGCGCTGGGGCAGGTCCGCGTGCTCCATGTACCCTCGTCGCATCAGTTTGCGGACATCATGACCAAAGGCTTGCCTGTACAATTGTTTTCAGATTTTCGGTCCAGTCTTTGCGTTCGTGGTCCTCCCGCTACGACTGCGGGCGGGTGTTAGATAATGTATAGTCTCTATTGACTTGTACTTGGCTTTCTTGTACTCCAAGCCTTATTGGGCTATATATATGAGTCACCCCCCCCCCCATCTGTGGGTGTGTGGTGTTTCTCTCCTATTCTCTCTGATCGTGCCAACAAAGAAGAAAGCAGACGGAGTTAGAGATGATGGAAGGAGGAAGAAGAAGATCATCGATCCGGGAATAGAGCAACACCACGATTCCATAAGTCAGTCTTTTCCAATCTATGACGGCAAGGAAGATCCTCTTCCATGGTCAGCAGTCTTGGCGGCCATAGCGGGCGGCGAACATTGGAGAAGAGAAGGTTTGGCTCGCGTCAGATCACATGACGGGAGGCCCAACAATGGTATTACAGATTGGAGAAGAATCAAGGAGTTCCCACATGGCCTCGTTTACGTCGAACATGTGAATATCCGTTTTGGTCCACCAATTGAGCAATCCATTGGGAGAACTCATTCGATTGAGGAGGATCGGTTCGGTGGCGAATACCAAGAGCAATTCCTTGCTCTTCTCTCGTCTGCTATGAGGATATGACCGAGAGACACCAAGTGCAAATTTTACCACCGGGTTCTGCAATCCGCTATGCATCTGATGTGGAGTCAGCAGAACCCAAGAACTCTTGAAGTGGCTATGAGCCTTGCTAGGGCCTATGAAAGGCGATTGGAATTAGAAGAGGAAGATGGCGTGCCCATTCCACCCAAAGTGGCACCCAACACCAAGACTGCAGCTTGGAACCGAGCACGTAACGATAATACCACAATGAACTCCACTTCAGACTTGGAAGCATGAACTCCAAAGAAACTCTCGGAGGCAATTCATCTGGTTCACTTTGTCCAACCCAAAATCTTCAAGCTCCAAAGGGCGCATGCTCCTCACCGCAGCAGTAAATGGCGATGAAGGCTCAAGGATTGTGTTTCAATTGCCCAAAGAAGTTTTCAAGGAGCATATTGGCAAATGCTCTATGAAAGGAATTTATCTTTTGGAATTGGATGAAGAAGAGATGGAGGAGTCAATGGCGAAGATGTTGAAATCTCTTTGCATGCGCTCACGAGGATCCGGATGGGTAAAACAATGCATTGCAAGTCTTGATCAATGGGATTGAGGTACGCGCATTGGTGGATTCGGTTCTACCCACAATTTCATGGGGAAGCGGCACCAACCGGCAGGTTGCTATCGGTTGAAAGGAAGGTATTAGCGTGGCGATCGCTACTAATGGAGCAAATTTCGATTCAGCCGATGCAGGCGATAAGGTTGACAATTGGCAAAGAAGAATTTGTACTCGATTGTTTTGTGATTCCTTTGGCTGGTTTTGATTTGGTGCTAGGGGTTCAATGGCTGCGGACTCTCGGGGCCTATTCTATGGGACTTCCAACACATGACTATGACCTTCTGGTTGTCAAACCATCGAGTCACGTGGCATGGGCTTGGTCAAGAGCAACGTCGGCTTAAGGTGATGATGGCGGCGAAGATGAGCTAATGGATCATTTCTTGAAGGAGTTTGATGTTCTTTTGAGTCTCTGAATCACTCCCTCCACCACGTTCTGTGACCGCCGTGATACATCTTCTTCGAGGGGCCCGATGAGATTCGCCTTACAGTATCCACATTCTTGAAAGATGAAATAGAGAGGCAATGTGAAGAGATGCTCCAACAAGGTATTATTCGGGCCAGCACATCACCATTTTCTTCACCAGTAATATTGGTTCGGAAGCGGGATAATTCTTGGCGATTTTGCGTGGATTACCGGTCTCTCAATGCTCAGACGGTAAAAGACAAGTTCCCTATTCCGGTGGTGGATGAATTGTTGGATGAACTTAAGGGTGCTCGATATTTTTCGAAGTTGGACCTTCGCAGTGGGTATCATCAAGTCCGAATGCATCCCGACGATATAGAGAAAACAGCCTTCCGTACTCATCGAGGTCATTATGAATTCTTGGTCATGCCCTTTGGCTTGACTAATGCTCCAGCTACTTTCCAAGCTCTCATGAATGATGTCCTCAAGGCCTACCTTCGTCGATTTGTATTGGTTTTCTTTGATGATATATTGATTTACAGCTTGTCATGGTCAGCACATCTTTAGCATGTTCGATTGGTTTTTGAGGTACTGATTCGCAACAAATTGGTGCTCAAGCGCTCCAAGTGCCTTTTTGGTAAGGAGTTAGTGGAATATCTGGGGCATATCATTTCTGCTCAGGGTGTCGCCATGGATCAAAACAAGATTGCAGCTGTGAACAACTGGCTGACTCCTCATTCAGTCAGGGCGCTCCGTGGATTTCTCGGGTTAACGGGGTATTATCGGAAGTTCATTAAGTCCTATGGGACGATCGCCGCGCCATTGACGAAATTGCTAAAGAAAGAGGCGTTCTCTTGGTCCCTGAGGTCGAAAGCATGCCTTTGAGCTACCGAAAACAAGACCCACAGGACCCACATTGCAACTTCTCGACTTCACTCAGAGGTTCTTGGTGGATTGTGATGCCTCTGGTACTGGTTTTGGCGCAGTCTTACACCAGGGAGCTGGTCCCGTGGCTTTCTTCAGCCAGGCAGTGGCACAGCACCACATGAAGCTCGCAGCATACGAGAGAGAATTGATCGGGTTAGTCAAGGCGGTTCGACACTGGAGGCAGTATTTGTGGGGGCGCGCTTTTACCGTCAGAACGGACCACTACACCCTCAAATTTCTCCTGGATCAGAGGTTGTCCACTATTCCGCAGCACACTTGGGTGAGCAAATTACTGGGCTATGACTTCACATGAGAATTCGGTACGGTAAGCATAACGCTGCCGCCGATGCTCTCTCTTGGAGGCAAGAGGGTCCGCACATGATAGCTGCTCTTTCTTCTCCGACGTTTGAAGTCTTCACTCAGCTCCGCAATGAACTCCAGTCTTCACCATCTGCTTGTGAGTTACGTGACAAGGTTATTGGCGATCTTGCCGCTCTGGTTGGTCTGGTGGACAACCTCCTTCTATATAATGGCAAAGTCTTTGTTCCGGTCGATTCCTCCCTGCTGCCACAACTATTGGCCGAGGCACATGGCAGTGGGCATGAAGGTGTTCAAAAGACTCTTCATCGTTTCCGGGCCTCTTTTTCTCATCCAAAGGCGTCCAAATTGGTGCGGGAATTTGTTCGGGGTTGCTCTGTGTGTCAGCGTAACAAGACGGAACACCTGCACCCAGCAGGCCTCTTACAGCCACTAGCAATACCTACCGGTGTCTGGCAAGACATCAGTATGGATTTTGTGGAGGGTCTTCCTAAGATTGGAGGGAAATCAGTGATATTGTCTGTGGTGGATCGGTTCTCCAAGTATGCGCATTTCATTGCTTTGGGGCACCCTTATACGGCAAGTTTGGTGGCGAGAGCATTCTTCAATGACATTGTGCGCCTCCATGGGATTCCGACGTCTATTGTCAGTGACCGTGATCCTGTTTTTACCAGTGCTTTTTGGTCCGACCTAATCTGTCTCTCTGGTGTTAAGTTGCATATGAGCACAGCTTTTCATCCCCAGAGTGATGGCCAGACTGAGGTGGTTAACCGCATTATTGTCATGTATTTGCACTGCCTCTCCTGTGACCGTCCAAAGCAGTGGCTCCAATGGCTTCCATGGGCGGAATTATGCTACAATTCCTCATTTCAGACGTCTTTGAAAACGACTCCCTTTCAGGTTGTAGATGGCCGGGACCCTCCGACTCTTGTGTCATATGAGCCCCGTACGGCTCGGGTGGCTGCAGTGGACCGCCAGTCTGAGGACCTCGACGAAGTTTTTGGTGGAGATCCGCGAGCGCCTTCTTCAAGCCCAAGACCAGATGAAGCATTATCAAGATCAGTCTAGGCAGGATGTGAGTTTTGCAGTGGGTGATTGGGTTTGGCTTCGGCTGCACCATCGCACAGCTTCAGGCGTCAAGGATACTACTTCCTCTAAGTTGGCCCCTCGTTTCTATGGTCCATTTCTCATTCTGGAGAGGATTGGTTCCGTAAACTTATCGCCTCGACTTAGGCTAAGGCTCGCATTCATAATGTCTTCCATGTGGCTCTCTTGAAGAAATTTGAAGGGTCTCCTCCGACTTCGGACATTCCGCTTCCAGATTTTGTGCATGGTCGCGTGGTTCCTTCACCTGACAACATTGTTCGTGCTCGTCTCAATCGGGGAGTTTGGGAGCTCTTGGTCCAGTGGAAAGGGTGTCCTGCAGCAGATGCGACATGGCTCCGATTGGATGCTTTCAAGGCTCAGTACCCGCAGTTTCAACTCGAGGACGAGTTGTTTCGCCAGGAGGGTGGAAATGTTGTGGACGCTTTTGTGGGCAAAGTCTATGAGCGTCGTCACAAAAGGGGTCAAGAAGACACAAGTAAGCCTAGCGTAGACAGGGCAATGGATTAGGGAAGGATCTGCGCTCTGAGATTGAGGGCTTAGCTAAAAATAGTAGTATATCTTAGCATATCTTATCCCTTTAGATTAGTTAAGTATTGGGATATGTTTGGTTATCCTTTCCTTATTCAATTGTTGCTTGCATGAAATAATTAGCCAGGTCTCCCTGTTATATAAAGGGATAGTCCGGCTTGTTTGGAAGTCAATAAAGAATTCAGTTTGCCCTAACCTGAGCAGAGCCTCCTTCGGCCAGGGAGAAACCCTAGGCTGAGGAGGGCGTTCAGCCGCCTATCCTTTGCTATTCATCTATCGCCAAGTCCCCAAACCCTAAACCATATCATCAACTACCGAGTTTAAACTTTTGAATGCCTTTTTCTTTCTGGTTGGGCAATGGTTAGGCTCAGTTAATGATGAGCAACTTATGTTTTTCTTCTTGAAAGCAGGTCTTCAGAATTCCTCTTAATGGGGATCAGTGTGGAGATGCTGAGTCAGTTGATGTAGGAGGTCAGCCAAATGCTTTGAACCTTGCAGTTCAACAACCTGAATTTGCACTGGTTACCACAGATTCTGGGATCACATTGCTGCACAAGTCAAAAGTCACTTCCACAACCAAAGTTAATTACACTATCACTTCATCTGCTGTTTCTCCTGATGGCACTGAAGCTGTTGTGGGTGCGCAAGATGGGAAACTGCGCATCTATTCCATTAGTGGGATTACACTTACAGAAGAAACAGTACTTGAGAAGCACCGGGGTGCTATTACTTGCATACATTATTCGCCAGATGTTTCCATGTTTGCTTCTGCTGATGCCAACAGGGAAGCTGTTGTGTGGGATCGGGCAACGAGAGAGGTACTGTCATTTTTCAACTTCTGTCTTTTTCTATTTGTTTAAAATGGATGTTGAGTTGTTGACTGTCCTGTTTCTTGTTATTACTTATTAGGTCAAAACTTGTCTGATATTTTTTTTTTTAGAGTAAAAGGGCATCAACTGATGTCCCAGGTTCCATTTCCAGAACCAGCAAAATTCAGTCACAGAATTACAATCAGCGCAAAAGGTCATTCAAGACCCAACAGAAACACTAAAATGACTAAACAACACTCTCTTTCACCTGCCAAACTACTGAAGGATGTTCAGGACCCCTACTATAGCGCCAGAACAACAAAGACCTACTTCTACTTTTGAGCATTCTTCAGACCAGAAACATGAACCAAGCCAAACTTCACAAAATAGCAACGCCAGCAACACAACACTGAAGCTCTATCTTCCAGAAACCACCTCAACCGATCACATTCACAGCCAACAAAACTTCTCCACCAGCAACTTGTCTGATATTTAATATTCCATTCGTTAATACATTCTTAGACCTTCAAAGTTACTCCAGTACCACTGTTTTTACTGTTTTGTTTTTGCCATTTTACAGAACAGAAGCCACTGGATGTTTCTTGTGGTAAACAAAACTCATGAATTTAATACATAATGCTATACCTTGGCATGTCACATTAACTTTTATTAAGAGGAACAGGGTCATGCAATTATAAACTCTTATCTTGATTCATCACCATATCAAACCTTATATCCTTAGCTACTGTGAAATGGCAAATGTGATCTGAAAATAACTTATGATTACTACCATTATAATTTATAAGGTTTGTTGGAAATCAGATTACTGAAAATATGCTACCCCTTATGCAAGGATAAGGTTCTATGCTACGTTTAATCCAGCAATGTCCAGTATTGCTTTACCTGAAAAATAGTGTTGCCATTTGAAATGTTTTTTCTTGGTAGCCTGTCTGGATTACACTAATTCTAATATTGCAGGTGAAGTTGAAGAACATGTTGTACCACACAGCTCGGATAAACTGTTTGGCTTGGTCACCTGACAATCGTCTGGTTGCCACAGGCTCGTTGGACACCTGTGCAATTGTATACGAAATAGACAAGCCGGCATCCAGTCGAATCACCATCAAGGGAGCTCATCTTGGCGGAGTCCATGGGTTGACCTTTGCCGACAATGATAGTCTGGTGACTGCCGGTGAGGATGCATGCATCCGTGTCTGGAAACTGGTGCAACAATAGGTGCTCTTCATTTGTTAGCATGTCCGCCGTATTGATTAGAATAAACAGTGCTTGCGCTTGTCCGTATGGTGGCTGTTACACATATCAGGCCCTGGCAGCATTTTTCAGTCTTATGCGATTGTTGTCCAAAATTGCCCGGATAATTCGTCTTGAGTTGCATCATTTTTAGCGTTTCAGCAAGAATTCTATTGTCGTTGTATCCCTGCATCTGATTTTGTTAGGAACTGAGAATACGGGGATGCTTGTGTGATTTTTTTTTCTGGTTCCTGGAGTAGTTGTTAATAACTGACATTTTTTGTTGTAAGTTTTCACGAATCATATGCACGTTGCTTTCCTCTACCGGTTGAAACCTGCATCTGTATGTAGTTTTCGTCAGCCAGCTGCACAATGCAGCCTACCGCTGCTTGTTACCTGTAATTGGCTTGACGCCTTCGTTCCCATCGTATCTTGTTGCTTGCAACCATCTGTCCATTGGAAGATACCCATGGCACGAAGCAAGGTATAAGTTTCAGCTGAGAAAATAGAATATTCGCCTGTTTTTCCATTCTTTTTCTGCAGCAGAATATTTGCAGGGCATAGAGTTCCCCCCAATGAGAGGGTAAAGGGAAGAACAATAGCCGAAAGTCAATGCTTGTCTGCTTTCCCGGGTATCCGCCATCTTTGTGCTTAACTCTACAATGTACATGGCAGTGGCATTGAACTCAACTAATTTGCTGTTTACCAATGCAATCGTGTATCGCAACCATCACATCCGAAGTAGGACAGTACTTGCGTGAGTTCTTTTGGTATGTGCCATGGTCTGCCTGTCTTGTTATACTGCAAACAGGGCCGGTCCTGAGTTTTTAAGACCTGAGACGAAATTATAAACGAAGGCACTCCTAACATAAGCATCAAAATATTTTTATACTATCATGTATTAACTAAAAAGATAATATTCAGTGTATTATAGAAATTGTTATCGATAAATAAATAGAAGTACAAAAGTAAGATTATTTACCTCAAACATTTTGTAGAGATCATCTTAGGAAATATCTTCTAATATTTGTAGATGCAAAATCATCAATTATGGTCTCAACATTAATGTCATCTAATAACTTTTCTCAATACATAAAGTTATCAGACCATTTAACTTTTCTTGAGACATTGTAGATCTTAAATAGTTCTTCAATAATTTCAATTTTGAAAAGCTTCATTCAGCTGATGCTACAGTTATTGGCACAATAAATAAGATCTGATAAGCAACAGAAATATTAGCATAATAATCCACTTCCCTGACAAACTCAAAAATCTCCATAGCAGACATTGGTCTATCTGGCAAAGTCATTTGCAGTATTCTTAACTCAGAAATCAGAATATTTAACTCAAAATTAGATGAATCATCGACAGAGAAAGTTTTTGCTATCTTAGTACAATAATCTTTAGGTTCAATATGATCCAATGACTTCAAAGTTGTTGAGCTCAGAAGAGGTCCAAATATACTATTGAATACTTGGAGTTCTTCATATTTGTTTTTTCAATGAACTGTTTGCCATATCAACCATAACAAAAAAGTAATTAACTTCAAAATCTTTCTCACCTTATAGAATTGCTTCACTACTGCAATCATTTTCATCAAACTATTAAAGATTGCTTCGGTTTCGACAAAAAACACAAATTGACATATGTTTACTAAAATATTAATTCCCGAAGATTCCACCGTTGGATTGATGTGCAATTTGGACTGTAGAAACTAGATTCAATTTCAAAACTAACCCAACAAGAATCTGCTCAATCGAATCTATGGATCTAAAATTATGACATGTGCAAGGTGATTATACCAATAGATGACGGACCCCGATAATTTGGGAGCCCAGAGTGACCGCCCTGCTCACCCTGCCCCAGGGCTGGGCCTGACTGCGAACCTGGTTGCTGTTGTTCACCTTTCACCACACGTAAGATCCGTAGAGAAGATTACAAGATAACATTTCACTTAGCGATCTAATCTAAACTCAATTCCTGACTTTTGGTAACAGCATGTGAAGACCCGTGCGGCCATGCCTAAATCCTAAATTCCCTAATTGATGATGCAACCTTGCCTAATGATTGATGCAGCAACGCCCCACGAGACAGAATACCGCGTTCCCTCTTCCTCTTCTCTCTGGGAAAAAAAACAGAATACAAAACTAACTTCGTAACTTTTACTAGTGTTGTAACGAAAACATATTTTTTTAACTAAACTAGATCAATGTCCGTACGTTGCTACGAAAAATAAAATTAATAACGAAACATAAAAATCAAGCAATAAAAGAAAATTGTGCTACAAGATCAAACATCTATTTCTCCTAATTACAAAAGTTTTTATGGTTTATTCTCTAGTATGAATTAAAACCAAATATATTGTACGTAGCAATATATATTACCAATCTCAAAAATCAATCAATCATTTTTATCCCTTTTTGCAATTTATATTACCAGCTCGCGTTCCTCTTCCTCTCGCCATGCCCGCAGTGCGCGCTCCTCGGCGCCGTTGACCTCGTTTTTCTCGTCACCTCGCTCGTCCTTGTCATCCACCGCCTTCGCAGGGGCGACACGGGCTTCCCCCGAGCACGAGATGCTGCTGCCAAAGCCACCGCCATTCTGGATCACTGGCCGCTACGCGGTCACACTCGGGCGTCCGCCGTCTTCGCCACGGCGTCTGCTGTCCTCCTCGCACTCGCGTTCTTTCTCCTACCGAGCACGCCATAGCACGCTGTGGAATCCGCCTTCCTCGCCACCCACTTTGTCGTGCACGCCATGGCCGTGTGGTCAGTTGCTTTGAAGAAAGGGGCCACCGCCGCCACCCAGCTTTTGCACCTCCGCGTCTTCCGGATTGCCACCGCCCTCAGCGTCACACTCTTCTCCGCTTCGGCAGTGGTCAACTGCGCCGACGGTTCACTACTTTTCCTAGATGACCCTCTTGGTTTTGCCGACCTATTCGTCTCCATGCCTCTTCACCGGCCATAACGCCGGAGCTTATGAAGGTGAACCAGAAAATACCAGCGCCGAGGCGCCCGCCACGCCGTGCGTCGCCGCGTCATTCCTCTCTTTCACGACGTTCAGCTGGATCAACCCGTTTATCTCCAAGGGGTATGTCAATGACTCTCTCACCGCCGACGACGTCCCACTGGTGTCGCTGGGCAACCGCGCCGAAGCGTCATACGCTTTGTTCACGTCCAACTGGTCGGCGCTAGGGTTACGGCATTCGGTGGGCGTCGCGCTCTGGCTGTCCTTCTGGCCGCAATTACCACTGAACGCGGTGCTCGGCCTCCTGCGCCTCGCGGTCATGTACGTCGGTCCGTCACTTATTGATCCGTTCGTCGAGTTCATTCGCCGCGGCGGCACGACATAGGAGATTTTGAATGAATTTCCTTGATTGATTCTGTAAAAACTGTACAGCATATATAGAGTACAAAAGAAATGATTGGCCGGCTATTAATTACTAGCAATAATCAGGGATTTTGCTATAATAATCAGCCATATTTAGAGCGATATGGCTGCCTGTAAATCAGGAAAAAATAATTAGCTATAATGACCTATCATTATTGGAGATATGACCGGGGAGCTAGGAAGAACGGACCGCTGCCACCAACTACAAATTTATATTAGTAGAGATAATTAAATGATGACATGACATGTATTTATAAAAAAAATAAAATTGCACTCTTGAGTTATTACAGAGAGTAAAAAGTGGGCAATGATCTGGCCAGAGAGAGCGGAGTGTGGGTGAAAATAGAGAGATGTGATTCCTTTTATTTTGTGACCCATATGCCAGTGTGCTTCTTTTCTTAGAGAGAGAGAGACGACGAACCAACATAACTAACTCATATTTATATATTAGTAAAGATGCTTGAGAAACAATAGGTGAGAAAAGCCAGCATATTTATTCTAAGTACTATATCTTTGTCAATAAATAAATAAATAAAATCAAGAAAAATAAAAAGACATTTCTTGTTAAGGGCATCCACAATGTGAAGTATTTGCATCGATGCTAAGAAATACCACCTCACCTAGACGTCAAGTTTGTATTTTTTTCCCCAATATTTAGAACCATCTCTCTCTAAGTAAGACCCACACCTAAATAAAATACCACACATCTCTCTTACCATCACCAGACCGAGAGATTTCAGAACTTGCCATCTTTAAAATTCGTTTTTTCGGTATTTGACACCCTAACCCATTGTCATAGACTCAGATGGACCCACATATCATACACAGGAGCTGAAAGACACACGAATTGAGTGTCATTTTCTGAAATTTCTGTCACCAGACCCAGCCTCCCCCTTCCCCCGCACTCTCTCCCACCATTCTTTTTTTTATTGCTCGGTAATATCTACCAGGTATCAATTTAGAGGAAATAAAATCAATATACATATATCACGATTTAAAGTTTTGCGCTGAAAACTAATTTGTATTGATGTATACTTCTTATTAAAACACTGAGGATTGGCAGCGGAGAGGCCTTTCGAAAAATTAGAAATTACGTTTCGGTCTTTTCGATGGTTTTTTAATAAAATAGATTTGAAAAACTTAAAATTACGTTTAGGTTCCTCCGTGGTTTACATGTAGATCCTCATCGTGGTTTTTAGCGGAACGGACCGGGAAAAAATAGATTACTTTAGATCCCTCTACGGTTTACGTTTGGCTCCCTCTCAGCGGTTTTTAAAAAAGCGGACATAAAAACAAAGTTACGTCTCGGAAAAAAAAACACAAATTCGTCGAATATTTACAGCAGTCCATGAATTCGTTGAATGTTTATAGCAGCTCATAAATTCGCCGACGGGTCCTAACGACCCATTTTTAAAACAATACGAAAACCGAAAATACGACCAAATTTTCCAAAATACGTAAAAAAAACAGTCGCGGTTTTCTAAAAAAACACAGATTCTTTTATAAATCCTAACCGCGGTTTTCTAAAAAAACATAAATTCATCGCAGGTTTATAACAACCCATAGATTCGCCGGCGGATCCTAACTACCCTTTCTTTAAAAAAATATGAAAACCGAAAATACAATTAAATTTTTTAAATTTTACATGTTACATCATCATACGCAATATAGCACAGCGCGTTATCCTGACTAGCTACAATGATGAAGAGGAAGGTTTCTGTCGGGGATTGGAAAATTCCAGCAACCGACCATTGCATCCCGGGGCCTCCGAGCATGCCCATACTCGGACGTCATTTCTAAGAAAGATCTTGAGTTGCGACCTCGGGCGACCCCGCCTCCGTCTAGCTTCGCCCCGAGCATGCTCGCCGGAGTCCGCCACGACGACCGATCTCTCGAAGGATTTCGCCTTCGCCAAAGCCGCGCAGCTCACGAAGACGACGTGGCATTAATTACGCGGCGGTTTAAAGGTTTGCGCGCCCACAATTTGCACGCCCGCGATCTGCATGCTGCAGACCACGTCGCGCGTGCACCGCGGAAGCAAGGAACAAACCACTCACGTCCGGAACAGTGGCGCGTCCCTCTGTAATAAATGTTGTGTCGCTTGTAACCACCTATAAATACCTTCTAGCACGAAGGGTTCAGGGTTCGACTTCATTCCCTGTTTTCCTCATACATAGAGCTTGTTACTAGTGGTCCGGAAGATAGTCTTTAGAACCTCCCAGGGCTCCCTGAGCAAGCACATTGTAATACATCCTCAAGAAGTTAGTGCCATCACTGGACGTAGGGTTGTTATCTCCCCTGTGAGAGGCCCGAACCAGATCAAAAAAACCTCCCCCTGTTCGCTGTGATTGTCCCGACCACCTCGATCAGTAGCTCGGCAGGCCCTCAGACGCTATACCCCTGGCTAAAAAGGGGCCCTAGGTTGATCTCTCATTCAACAAGTAAGCTCGGTGGGGGACCGGTTCCCGAATCGTCGACAGCTGGCGCCGTCCGTGGGGATCGACTGAGTCCTTTCGTGAGGAATCCCTGAGGATGTCGAATTCTGAGGTCAATCAAGACCTCTGCGTCTTCGGTTTCGTGAGGAATCCCTGAGGATGCCGAATTTTGAGGTCAATCAAGACCTCTGCGTCTTCGGCGATGTGGAGGGAGGCGACGTGTGCTTAGCCGGTGAAGGCGTGGCCGGTGTGACTGATCCGGAAGGCCACACCGGGTCCATGTTCCGCGCCAAGCACGCCCTTCGTTCGGGCGCGAGTCTCTTCCTCCGAGCACGCGTTTTGCTCGGTTTGTCGATGTTCGCGCCGAAAACCGCCTTCTTCGCTTCGGCGCGAGTCTTTTCCTCCGAAACACGTTTATCGCTCGGGTTGCTCGATGTTCGCGCCGAAACCGCCCCTTCGCTTCGGCGCGAGTCTCTTCCCGAGCATGCGTTTTCGCTCGAAATTTGTCGATGTTCGCGGCGACGCGCCGCTTCGCTTGCAAGTTCTCTTCCGAAACGCGTGTTTCACTCGGGTCGTCGATGTTCTGCGCCGAAACCGCGCCGCTTCGCCAGCTGAAGTTCCTACCCCGAGCATGTGTTTCGCTCGGGGTGATGATGTTCTGGCAAAAGCACGCCTTCGCCGGGCGCAAGTTCCTTCCGAACACGCGTTTACGCTCGGGTCATCGATGTTCGCGCCGAAGACGCCTTCGCTCGGGCGCGAGTCCCTTCCCCCGAGCCCCCGTTTCGCTCGGGGGCTATCGATGTTCCGCGCCGAGCACGCCATTCGCTCAGGCGCGAATCTCTTCTCCCAAGCCATGCCGTAGTAGTTCTTCGCTGCGAGATCCTTCTCCCCAAGCCAGCGCTGCTCGGATGACGCGATAGTTCTTCGCTGCGAGATCCTTCTCCCCGAGCCAGCGCTGCTCGGATGCCACGGTAGTTCTTCGCTGCGAGATCCATCTCCCGAGCAGTACTGCTTTCGGACGCCAGTAGCTTTTCATGCGAGTCCCAATCCTCCTCAGAAGTCTGGAGGCTTAAGGCGAAGGCTCGGTCGAGCAACTTCCCCCTTAAGCCTCGGGGGCTAGCTATCGGGGATTGAAAAATTCCAGCAGCCGACCATTGCTTCCCTGGGGCCTCCGAGCATGCCCATGCTCCGATGTCGTCCCCAAGAAAGATCTTTGGGTCGCCTGACCTCTGGGCCGACCCCCGTCCTCCGTCTAGCTCGCCCCCGAGCATACCTGCTTGAGAGTCTGCGACCAGACGACCCGGCCTGCTGAAGGGACCTCGGGCTTTGCCCAAAAGCCAGGCGCAGTCCACGAAGACGACGTGGCATTAATTACGCGGCGGCTCGAAGGTTTGCGCGCCCACAATCTGCAAGCCAGCGATCTGCACGCCGATCTCAGCGCCCATCGCACTCCACGCCGCACTGCGTGCGACGAGAAGCAAGGGAATAGCACCACTCACGTCCGGAACAGTGGCGCGCCCCTCTGTAATAAATGTTGTGTCGCTTGTAACCCCCTATAAATACCTTCTCGCACGAAGGGTTCATGGTTCGACTTCATTCCCTGTTTTCCTCATACATAGAGCTTGTTGCTAGTGGTCTGGAGGATAGTCCTTAGAACCTCCCAGGGCTCCCCAGCAAGCACATTGTAATACATCCTCAAGAAGTTAGTGCTATCACTGGACGTAGGGTTGTTATATTCCCTGCGAGAGGCCCGAACCAGATCAAAAAAGCCTCCCCTGTTCGCTGTGATTGTCCCGACCACCTCGATCTGTAGCTTGGCAGGCCCTCAGACGCTATACCCCTCGCGAAAAAGGGGCCCTAGGTTGATCCCTCATTCAACAAGTAAGCTCGGCGGGGGACCGGTTCCCAAATCGTCGACAGCTGGCGCCGTCCGTGGGGATCGACTGAGTCCTTTCGCAGGAATCTCTGAGGATGCCGAATTCTGAGGTCAATCAAGACCTCTGCGTCTTCGACGACGTGGAGGGAGGCGACGTGTGCGTCGCCGACGAAGGCATGGCCGGTGTGACTGATCCGGAAGGACACACCGGGTCCATGTTCCGCGCCGAGCACTCCCTTCGCTCGGGCGCGAGTCTCTTCCCCCGAGCACGCGTTTCGCTCGGGGGCTGTCGATGTTCCGTGCCGAGCACGCCCTTCGCTCGGGCACGAGTCTCTTCCCCCGAGCATGCGTTTCCCTCGGGGGCTGTCGATGTTCCCCGCCGAGCACGCTCTTCGCTCGGGCGCGAGTCTCTTCCCCGAGCACGCGTTTACGCTTGGGGTCGTCGATGTTCTTACCGAGCACGCCTTCGGATGTTCGCGCGAGTCCTTCCCCAAGCACGCGTTTCGCTCGGGGCGATGTTCTGATGTTCGCTCGAAATTTGTCGAAAGCACGCCCTTCCCTTCAAGGCGTGAGTCCTTCCCCGAGTCCCGTTTTCGCTTCGGGCTATCGATGTTCCGCCGAAACACGCCCGCCGCTCGGCGCGAGTCTCTTCTCCCAAGCCATGTCAGAGTAGTTCTTTCTTGCGAAATCCTTCTCCCCGAGCCACCGCTGCTCAGATGCCGCAGTAGTTCATCGCTGCGAGATCCTTCTCCCGTGCGGTATCGCTGCTCGGATGCCGCAGTAGTTCTTCGCTGCGAGATCCTTCTCCCGAGCCGCCACGCTTTCGGATGTCATGCAGTAGTTCTTCGACTGCGAGATCCTTCTCCCGACCAGTATTTGCTTTCGGATGCCGCAGTAGTTCTTCGCTGCGAGATCCTTCTCCCGAGCAGCCACTTTCGGATGTCGCAGAGTTCTTCGCCATGAGATCCTTCTCCCCGGCCAGCTTTTTCGGATGTCATGCAGTAGTTCTTCGTCATGAGATCCTTCTCCCCGAGCCACGCTTTGCGGTCAGCCAGTAGTTCTTATTTGGAGATCCTTCTCCCGAGCCGTACGCTTTCGAATGCCGTGGTAGTTCTTCGCTGCGATATCCTTCTCCCCGAGCCAGCGCTGCTCGGACGCCGCAGTAGCTTTACGCTGCGGAGTCCCAATCGTCTCTGTTAGTCTGGAGGCTTAAGGCGAAGGCCCGGTCGAGTAACTTCCCCCTTAAGCCTCGAGGGCTAGCTGTCGGGGATTGAAAAATTCCAGCAGCCGACCGTTGCATCTCGGGGCCTTTGAGCATGCCCATGCTCGGACGTCGTCCCCAAGAAAGATTTTCGGGTCGCCCGACCTTTGGGTCGACCCCCGTCCTCCGTCTAGCTCGCCCCCGAGTATGCCTGCTCGTGAGTCCGCGACGAACGACCGATCATTGAAGGACCTCGGCTTCGCCCAAAAGCCGGGCGCAGTCCACGAAGACGACGTGGTATTAATTACATGGTGGCTCGAAGGTTTGCGCGCCCACAATCTGCGACGCTCGATCTCGGCAAGCTCGCGATCTGCGCCATCTGCCACGTCGCGCCGCGTGCGGCGGAAGCAAGGAACAAAGACCACCCACGTCCGAAACAGTGGCGCATCCCTCTGTAATAGATGTTGTGTCGCTTGTAATCCCCTATAAATACCTTCTCGCACGAAGGATTCAGAGTTCGACTTCATTCCCTGTTTTCCTCATACATAGAGCTTGTTGCTAGTGGTCCGAAGGATAGTCCTTAGAACCTACCAGGGCTCCCCGAGCAAGCACATTGTAATACATCCTCAAGAAGTTAGTGCCATCACTGGACGTAGGGTTGTTATCTCCCCTGCGAGAGGCCCGAACCAGATCAAAAAAGCCTCCCCCTGTTCGCTGTGATTGTCCCGACCACCTCGATCCGTAGCTCGGCATGCCCTCAGACGCTATACCCCTCGCGGAAAAGGGGCCCTAGGTTGATCCCTCATTCAACAAGTAAGCTCGGCGGGGGACCGGTTCCCGAATCGTCGACAGCTGGCGCTGTCCGTGGGGATCGACTGAGTCCTTTCACGAGGAATCCCTGAGGATGCCGAATTCTCAGGTCAATCAAGACCTCTGCGTCTTCGGCGACGTGGAGGGCGGCGGCGTGTGCTTCGTCGGCGAAGGCGTGGCCGGTGCGACTGATCCGAAGGCCACACCGGGTCCATGTTCCGCGCCGAGCACGCCAAGCCCTTCGCTCAGGCGCGAGTCCCTTCCCCCGAGCACGCGTTTCGCTCGGGGGCTTCGATGTTCCGCGCCGAGCACGCCCTTCGCTCGGCCGCGAGTCTCTTCTCCCAAGCCATGCCGCGGTAGTTCTTCGCTGTGAGATCCTTCTCCCCGAGCCAGCGCTGCTCGGATGTCACGGTAGTTCTTCATCATGAGATCCTTCTCCCCAAGCCACGCTTTCGGATGTCATGCAGTAGTTCTTCGTTGCGAGATCCTTCTCCCGAGCAGTACTTTCGGACGCCGCAGTAGCTTTTCACTGCGGAGTCCCAATCCTCCCTGTAAGTCTGGAAGCTTAAGGCAAAGGCCCGGTCGAGCAACTTCCCCCTTAAGCCTCGGGGGCTAGCTGTCAGGAATTGGAAAATTCCAGCAGCCGACCATTGCATCCCGAGGGCCTCCGAGCATGCCCATGCTCGGACGTCGTCCCCAAGAAAGATCTTCGGGTCGACCGATCTCCGGGCCGACCTCGTCTTCCGTCTGCTTCGCCCGAGCATGCTCGCCGAGTCCGTGACGGATGACCCGACTTTCTTGAAGGACCTTGGCTTCGCCCAAAGCCGGAGCGATCGCGAAGACGACGTGGCATTAATTACGCTGGCTCGAAGGTTTGCGTGCCCACAATCTGACGCTCATGGCTCATACCCGCGATCTGCGCCCACTGGACCCACGTCGCGCCGTGCCCGGCGGGAAGCAAGGGAACAACACCACCCACGTCCGGAACAGTGGCGCGCCCCTTTGTAATAAATGTTGTGTCGCTTGTAACCCCCTATAAATACCTTTTCGGACAAAGGGTTTAGGGTTCGACTTCATTCCCTGTTTTCCTCATACATAGAGTTTGTTGCTAGTGATCCGGAGGATAGTCCTTAGAACCTCCCAGGGCTCACCGAGCAAGCACATTGTAATATATCCTCAAGAAGTTAGTGCCATCACTGGACGTAGGGTTGTTATCTCCTCTGCGAGAGGTCCGAACCAGATCAAAAAGCCTTCCCTGTTCGCTGTGATTGTCCTGACCACCTCGATCCGTAGCTCGGCAGGCCCTCAGACTCTATACCCCTCGTGAAAAAGGACTCTTAGATTGATTTCTCATTCAATAAGTAAACTTGATTGAGAATCGGTTTCCGAATGTCGACAGTTTCACTGCAAGGGGTTAGCATCCAGCATTCCAGCTGCAACACCGACTACCGACCGAGCGTGGAACAGAGCCACCCTTTGGCCCCTCCGTGTGTTCGTGTCATGTGCCTCCCTCCTTTTTTCCTCTTGTGCTCGCCTTCCCTTCTCTCTCTCCCTGTCATCTCACCCTAGGGCACGCGGGTCGCCGCCGCCGCCGCCGCCTGGAGCGATCCCGTCGCTTCCAATCCCCTCCGCTCCGATTGCCCGAGGTCATCCCGCCCCCTCCCCAGCTGCCCCCGCCCTCCTCTCCCTATCGCTTTCGATTCTCTTGGGATTTCTCCGTGCCTGTACGGCCACGCCGTCCCTGATCTTGGCTTGCTGGTTCTGGGGTTTGTTCTTGTCTGTTTGGCCTGTAGGATCCCCGTCGGTCGATGAGGTTTTTGGCCTTATTCTGAATCGTTTGTGGCGTGTGTGCACTTATCGGAGCTGGGTGGTTATGGGATTGGGATGGTGGTGCCAATTGGTTGTGCCTTGATGGATGTGCGTTCTGGTTTCTGTAGTTTAGATTGATGCTTCGTTGAGATGTAGGAGGGTGGCTGCTGCTGCTACCCTTTTGCCTCTTGATGCCGGCGTATTCCGTTGCCTGCAAATTTTCCTACTTCTATTCTAGTTGTTTTGTCGTGTTTGGATGGAATTCGCAACTAGGATGTCAGTGGCATGCCATGCGAGTTTTGGTGTTCAGGGACATTTTGTGATTAGGATTGAAAAAGAAGAAGAGATCACATTAGATTAGCAGAGACCAAAACTCTGAGCTCAATGAGGAATGAGCAGCATGCTCAAAGGGATCCCTGAGGTATTTCAACTTAATAGGTTTTCCTTTTGTTAGGTCACTGATTGCAATTCTTGCTTTTAAGGTCAATGGGTGAATTTGTAGTTTATGTTTCTTTCTTCTTATTATAACCACTAGTTGAATCTTGTTCGTTGCTCAAACATGCGATTATTTTTCTTGTCTCTGTATCTCCCTGGATCAATAATTGCTGTTCTCCAGTTTAGAACGTGATCTTAGATCGTATTGCCCACAAGAGGTGTTAATGATGCTCATTAAACATATCAGCAACTGTTTAGTGCAAACGTGGCTGTTTACATGATTAATAGCATAGCTGAGCTGCAATTTCGTTCATCTAATAAAATTCTAAATTAGGCCATTGTATTGTTATGCAGGCTATTCGCCATCATGAAGAAGTTATTGTTCTTAGTAATCAGACTTTAGCAGCGGTGAGGTAGATATTTTATTTTTATCTATGCGAGCAGTACTTAAGGAACTTGCATCATGTGTACAGCTATATGTTTAGAGCCGTTATCAAAAGATTGCACGAAATTTGTATAGGGACAATTATGTTATTAGATGTACAGGCATTGTTGCAGTTTCCTTTACTAACATGTCTTTCTCTCTTTCACTATTAGGAATTTAAGATTATTAAACGCTATTACGTAACATATTACTGAACACGTTAGTCAGTACTGACTTTCAGTTCTCCTCCTTGACATTTTAATGGAATCCTGTGTAGGAAGATCTGGGAGTTTGCACATCACATGCATTTTCTCATGCTAACTGGTGATGCTTATCCCCTGTGATGAGGAAAACTGGAAAGTTTAGTTTTTCTTTGGAAAGGAATTAGTTATGCCTTCTTGGTTTCCTCTTTTACACACTTGTTTTAAGAGAAGTAGTAGTCGGCATTGTTTTGTAGAATTTAATAGTAGTTGGCCCTAGACATGTTGTCTGAGTTGCTAATGTTATGTTTTTTTAATTTTATTTTGAAGGTTCGTGCTTGGCTTTTTGTTGTTAACTTTGGAACACATTCTATGTGTTCCAGTTAAACAAAAGGCTTCACAATTGCTGGGAATATACCTGTACAGATGACTTCAATCATGGAAAACCTACCAAATGGCTCTGTAAATATTGTGGGGAAGAACCAAGAAAATGAGAGGTCTACAGATACCAATGAGCCTGAAGAAGCAGCAGACACATTTGTTTATAGAGAAGATGTTGTGAGCTTGAAGTCAAAAGAGGATGCCCGTGGGTTGGTGATGGAAGTAGCTGGGGAATATGGTTCCGAAGGTAGCATCACTGATGATGATACTGATACTGAGGAGCATGAACATAAAAGTGCTCATAGGACTGAAAATCGTGGTGCTGATGGCAATAATGCCAGTAATGGAGTTGATGTTGACAGTCAGGGTTCTTTGCCTGATAACAAGGTTAGGGTGTTATGGATTGATGGTACGGAGAAGACAGAAGATATTGACAGTGTGGTTGTTGTTGACAGAAGTTTCCTTCATGGAGATATAGTTGCTTCTGCCTCAGATCCAACTGGTCAGATGGGGCTTGTTGCGGATGTCAGTCTTGTGGTTGATTTGCAAGGTGCTCACAAGGAAATGATAAAGGGTGTATCCTCTAAAGACTTGAGACGCATCAGGGAATTCAATGTGGGTGATTATGTTGTCTCTGGGCCATGGCTTGGTCGAGTTGATGAAGTGTTGGATAATGTTAATGTGTTGTTTGATGATGGTTCTATCTGTAAAGTTGCCAGGGCAGATCCTATGCGCATAAGGCCAGCATCAGGGCCATTGCATCCAGATACAGCCTGTCCCTTTTATCCAGGACAGCGTGTGAAGGCGGTGTCGTCATCTGTTTTCAAAACGTCCAGATGGCTTAATGGATTGTGGAAAGCAAGTCGTCTTGAAGGTACTGTCACAAAGGTGGAAACTATTGCTGTTATAGTCTATTGGATTGCATCTTCACACTTCAGTACAAATCAAGAGTCTGTTCCTCCTGAGGAGCAGAACCCAAAGGATCTGACTCTTTTGTCTTGTTTTTCATATGCAAACTGGCAATTGACTGATTGGTGTCTTCCTTACCCATACACGTCATCATGTACAGATGATACTTTAATTGAAAGTTCGGAAATGAAAGAGCTAAACTCGGATGGGCACTCAGGTCTACCATCAGATATTCCTGAATCTGGCTTTGATGTTCAGGCTGAACAAGCTCACAAGGCTAATACAGATGCAAATCCCGTGCGGACAGATGGTGATTCTCCTGCTGATGGATCAAATATGTCAGATGGAGATAATTCATGTGTAGCCAAAGAATCAGAATCAGGCACTAGTGTATCAACCATTCCAAAGGAGGACAATGCAACTTATAGAAAAAAGCTTAGGAAGGTTTTTGTCAAAAAAGACAAAAGAACAAAAAGAAGAGATGAGCGCTTTGAAAGAGCCCTGCTCATCGCAGATACTTATACTAAGGTTGATGTAATATGGCAAGATGGGACAAAAGAATGTGCAGTAAGCTCAACATCACTGATCCCGATCCACAGTCCAAATGACCATGAATTCTTCCCGGAGCAGTATGTCGTGGACAAGGTCTCTAATGATGTTGATGATTCTTCTGAAACAAAGCGTGTTGGTCTTGTTACAAGTGTTAATGCGAAGGACCGAACTGCATCTGTATCATGGTTTAAGCCTTCACTGCACCCAGAGGAGCCCAGAGAAATTGAGTGTAATGAAATTGTGAGTGCGTATGAACTTGATGGCCATCCGGATTATGATTATTGCTATGGAGATGTCGTTGTCCGCTTGCCATCTGTTTCACTTCCTCTTGAATCAACCAATGGTGAAAACACCATGGAGCTGGACAAGAATGTAGATTCTGCAGAAGCATCAGCTGCTTCATATGCAATGCCCCCTGATGCCAGGCCAGAGGAACAGTTTCCACAGAAGGAATCCAGTTCAGAATTTACCAGCCTTTCATGGGCTGGAAATATAGTGGGCTTCCAAGATGGTGAGATTGAAGTCATTTGGGGTGATGGGTCAATGTCAAAGGTATTACACAACTTCTATTAATGCATCAAATACCATCGTTTATGTGAAAGAACTAGCATTAGGAACTCAATGTACCACATATCAGCTGCTGAACTGCTTATCAACTATTTGCCTTATCAATCTGTTGAGGCTTGTCCGGCCTGTCCTTTTTTTGGCTGCTTGTGTTCCTCTTACTGCTTCACCTGAGCCATGCTGAAAAATAAACTACTTCATGTATTACCTGTATCTTTGTTAATGGGTTCCTGTTGTTATTTCAGGTTGGGCCTCATGAGATATATGTTGTTGGCCGAGAAGACGATGGTGCCTCACTAGATGATGGAACTGCCACAGATGGCGCTAGCTGGGAGACTGTTGATGATAATGAAATGGACTTACTTGATGATTCTGCAAAGGTATTCTCTGCTGCCATACTGTCATTGTTGTTGTTTTGTCCAGTCATTCCTCTCCGAAGCACCCTTTAGTTTCTTTTTTTTTGATTTATCAATTGCTTTCTTCTCTTCCAGGATTATTCACAAAATGTAACTGAGAATAGCATTGAAAAGGAAAATGGGTCATTTAATTCCCAGGGCGGAACTTCTGTCACAACTGGTCCACTCTCTGTTGCTTTTGGCTTTGTGACCCGACTGGCGAGTGAGCTCTTTTCTCGAGGTAAAAAGCATTTAGATGGATCAAACTCAGATGCTATGGATGAAGTTGAATCTCACCTGTCTAATGAGGTTTCAGAATCTGGTGATGATATTGATAAAATCGAGGGGGAAAACCACTTGGCAACATCAGAGTGCATGGCTGTGACAACAAATGACTCTTCTGCTAGGAAGTCTGTAGACGTGGCTATGGCTGACGAGCCTGCAGATTCAGATTGCTTCAAACACTTTGATGTGCTGCAGTGTCCTCCGGACCACCATTACCTTGAAAACACAGTACAGGTAAGTTCTATTGCATTGTAGTGCGTTTATAATTTATATTATTCTCTTGCATTGCCATATTTTTGTTACACTTGTGTTTCATCTTAAAACCATTTGATTTCAAGAACATGCTTATTTTTATGATTTGCTTTGGCTACTTTAATATTTTGATGGTATTTTAGGTTTCTTTTTGACAAATGGCTAAACAATGTTCTAGCAGGGCAACGGTGGAAGAAAGTGGATCAAAAAAGTACAGCAGGAATGGAGCATACTTGAGAAGAACCTACCAGGTCTGTCATTACTTCCTGCAATTGTACTTCTCATGGAAACCATAAAAGGGCAATGACAAGCATATTATGATTTTGCTGATGTTCTTTTTACTGCAATTGTAGATTATATTTATGTCAGGGTATTTGAGGATCGTATGGATCTCATAAGAGCCGTGATTATCGGGGCAAGTGGAACCCCTTACCAAGATGGCCTGTTCTTCTTTGACTTCCACCTTCCACCTGAGTATCCACAAGTTCCTCCGGTAATTGCAATAATTACATTGCCCCATTATGCTTCTTTGCTTTCCAATTTTCCATCTTTGTTTTGGTTATATAACTGCTGGCAATTTCAATTATAAACGAGCCCATTGATCTTGATGTTCTACTGACATTGCCTCCCCCGTCATTGTCATTTATTGCCAACTCTGCAGTCGGTGTACTATCATTCTGGCGGTTTGCGTGTAAATCCAAACCTTTATGTGGATGGGAAGGTTTGCTTAAGCCTCTTAAATACCTGGACTGGCAGAGGGAACGAAGTGTGGGATCCATCATCGTCTAGTATTCTCCAAGTACTAGTTTCACTTCAGGGCCTGGTTCTCAATGAAAAGCCCTATTTTAATGAAGCTGGATATGAGAAGCAAGTTGGTACTGTTGAAGGGGAGAAGAATGCACTGCCGTATAATGAGAACACATATCTGCTGAGCTTGAAATCCATGTTGTATATCTTGAGGCGGCCTCCCATGGTAAGACAACTTCCCCTCAAGTGCTAATGCATTTGTTTGGTGTTATTACTGAGTTAATTCGTCATGCCTGTACTCTATTATTTTACCATGTTTAACCTTTTGCTTCTTTGTCATAAGCCAAATATGCATATATTTTAGATCAGTATATGTATAATGTATGTTGATAATTGAAAGGACCATAGAGACCTAAAGGTTTTGATTACTGAGGTTCCTTTGTTTTGTTGATAAACCCAAATCTTCACCTGCGTATTTATGGTGATGCTTCAAGGAAACTTTCGACATTAGGATGGAATTTCATTACTACTAGTAGTTCTGGCAGGTAGGCATGCAATCAAATATTAGAAGTTTCCTTGGTGTATAGTGGTTGTTCTCTCTTAAAACGGTACCGTTGGAGAAGCTTAACCATAAGTTTATTTAACCCTTTTTATGTTCGAATTGTTTATGTGTAATGTGTGTTATTTTCTGCAGCATTTTGAGGATTTCGTAAAAAACAACTTCTGCAAACGTGGCCACTACATTCTCAAAGCTTGTGAGGCCTATTTGCAAGGAAATGTGGTCGGCACACTCACTGATGATGCCTGTACCACGGAGAGAAGCAAGGAGCACTCTTGCTCTGTGGGTTTCAAACTTGCATTAGCAAAAATTTTGCCACGATTGATTACAGCACTGAAGGGCACAGGAGCAAAGTGCGACCAATACGAGCACCTCGGGAAAACAGAAATTGCTCAAGAAAGTTGAACACTGAGTGACTTGTATTCAAATCCATTTTTTTGTTTTCAGAAAGATGATAACTTCACCCGTTGTTTCCGTATAAATGTACATTCAAATTTGTTTCTTGTTTCTATTTGAACATTTGGAAAATGTGGTTCCAAATGAATCTCTTCCAAACTGGGAATTGAGGTGCCCCGTACAGTTTATGTTTTTGTTAAGCTTGCGGGGTTAAGGATAGCATGCCAAAATCTGAACCAGGTCAAGAAATTCCAGGAATAGAGATGCGAGGTCAACTAATGGATGGTGTTTCCTTTCACCAATCAATAGCTTTAGAAGAAATCTTAGGGTGTGTTTGGTAGAGCTTCAGCTGATGGAGCTATGTATTCTTAGTCCTATCAGATCCATCAAGCTGAAGTTGTAAGTATATTAAGAGTGTTTAGATGGATCATCTTGTTTACATTTTAGATAAAATATAAACTTAATTCACTTTATTTAGTCTATAAAGTTTCAGATCTCAAATGAAGTTAGGATCTGGAGTTTTACCGAACAGTCTTTTACCTGGCAATGGTCGTGTGTATGCAAGTGTTATTGTGTACCTGAAATCACCGCCTCTTTTTCATACCCTAATGGTTGGACTGTTATTGCCTGGCATTCAGTTTTGCTCAAGTGTTACTTTATTTGAGCGCGGAGAGGGTTGATTCGGTAGGTCTTTGGGTGAAGGATTTTAAAATGTCAGGAGTATTTGTTGACCGACGAATCTCTTGAGTTGTTATCTGTTTGACTATCCTGCGATGTTGGCAGCACTGACAATTTTATTTGGTCAAATAATGGGAGCAACAAGCCAACAACTGGTTCAAGGTGCAGCCGTGCCCAGATTCTTTGTCTGGTACGTCTCCTGTTGCTTCCCACTGAAATACCGAGGCCTTTTTTCTTTGTTGACTGTGAACCCAAGTATATATATATATTTATATTTCAAAGCCAGAGGAGACACATGCGATTCCAGCCTGATCTCTGAATTAAATAGGCATTACAAGCGCTCTTGTTAGAAGCAAGGGATGCTTTTTGATCAAGGAAATCCTAGCTGGAAATGTTTGCCCTGTCGATCGGCCTACCCCAGCCCAAGCCAGCTAAGAGCTCTTTTACAGCACACTAAATTAAACTGTTCATTCTTTTGATTTAATGGATCAGATTAGCTAAAATTTATTTATACTTCTTCTGGTAGTAAAGTAGTAGAAATATCCTTAATAAATCAACGGCTAGATTTAATTTGTATTACCCACTATATCTATCAATATAATGCACCGTAAAATTTCTCCCGCTAAATGTGAACATCTAGATGAGGCTGGACGATTATCCTGTCCAAGACAATTTCACAAGTAAAACATAGATATAAAGCATCCTCTTTATCGCGAATAAACGTAGGAAAAGAAGTAGACATTCAAAGTTTGAATTGAATTCAAGAATCAAATCGTATAAGCTCAATGACGATTGAATAGATGGATTGGTAGACATACAAGTAGCTGTTAGCTAGTAATTATCCGTTGTCTTTGTTCACTAATACAGAAAATGTTTAAAAACAATCTCACAAATGATTTTTTAAATCATCTATAAGCATGTATCATTGATAATACGATATATCATAGACGGGTTTTTAAACCGTTTATGAAATAACTATCACAGGCTGTTCTTGAGACAAACTGTCTATGATAATAATAGGTTATCACAGGCAGACCATATTTGCCTTTTTCCTATCTTAAAAGTACTTCTATTATTAATATTTGTTGTTGGCAATGCATGCAATCCGGCCGGCGAGCCAATTGTATCTACGCGTCATTTCGCCGGCGTTGCATGGTACCACGGAGTGTTTTGGGTCGACTTGATTTTGTCGACTGCACCGAGAGAGAGAGATCTAGAGAGATCTAATTGGGCTGGATGCCATGAATCATGCATGCATGATCGATCGCAAAGGTTAATTCGGCTTGTTTCTCGGTCAAAGAGAGATACATATCTAAGTGGGCTGGATGCCATGAATCATGCATGGTCGATCGCAAAGGTTAATTCGGCTTGTTTCTCGGTCAAAACGACAGCTGCATGGAGACCTTTCATTCTTGTCAATTTGCAGTTTTGCATCGATCAATCCATCGCATTTGTCAAAAGATTGAGATCCATGCATGGATTTCCAGCACCCGGTCGGTCTCTTCATGCTGATTTTGACCCAACAGCTAGCTAGCTAGCAGTGTCAGTATACTGTCGATCGATTGTTACACAGTACCGTCAGTATACCAACAAAATGCTAGCCCATTAGGTCAATATATCACAGTACAACAAGCGTCGACGCTTTGTGAACTTGCTAGAGAGGGAGGTTGATATAAATTTGCATGCATCTTGGTGCAAACTAACCGCCAAACTAAGGTTTGAGATACGTGCACGCTGCCTGCATGTAACAAGAGAGATTCTATATATGTGCATGCGTGCTATATACTTCAAATACCGTGGGGAACTATCGATCTGTAGCCAATAAATCGAAACTTTTTTTTCCTAATTATGAACTGCGTTCCTACGTGCCATTAAGGTAGAAGGTGACAATCGAATTGTGACATATCTGGCTTGTTACTAAGCCCAAAACACATCATTTTCCTCTTTTTTTTGGTTTTTTTTTTCGAGGTGGAAGAGAGAAAAGATACTCGTTACTTGCATAACCATTCTCTTCCAATAAATTTTGGTGAGTAACGAGCCTTTTTACGAAACCAAGGAATATAATTCTCCTCTAGATATATACAAGCCTTAGTAACAAGCCAAAAAAAAAAAATACAATAGTGCTTCAATACTTTTCCTTCCGTTATAAATTGCACAAATTTTAAAATAATCTAATTAACCAAATTCCTTTTCTTTTTTAGATATAAGTTATTTAGTGCAAGCTATTAGAATTTAGAAGTGCTCTCATCAGTTCACCCACGCACACCGGCGTGTGAGAATTTGTAAAACTTGCTTAATTACCTCGTAGTTCAAGTGTTGCTTAATTACTCCATTACGCCGCAACTACTCTTTCCAGATGCAGCAATTAATTAGTAAACGCGCTTGGGTTTATATACTTCGTTGGCTAGCTAGCTCGTTTTATTTATATTCTTGAGCTTAATTAATTGGCATTTGCTAGCATCGAGTATTTGTAGATAGTAAGGAGCCAGAGGTTGACGTACTAATATTTTGATCTAGCCAAGCTTACGCATATATGTATAGTCCGAAAACATGCATTTTTTGTAAGCAACGTCGTGCCACACGCTTCTACGATTGATTAGACGAATTAATCACGCAAAGCCTGCCCTTCCGTCGTTCGATCGATCCAGACTAATTACTTGTTTAATAAAACTCGGGACGCATGCCTTTGGGAGCTGGCTAGTATTATACTAGCTAGCTCCAGATATATATATACAGCTACTACTAACCCTTCAAAGATTTGCTCTCTAATATATATTATGCACTGCACCAATAATATAGATATATATATATATGTGCTATGATCGATCGATATTGATTTTGATTTGATCTTTTCTCCGTCGAACTGAATTTTCAAACATACATGCAAGTATACTCGATCTACTGGCCAGTCTGCTGTTGGCGTCGTTGTCATGCATGGACCGGTTTGGTTGCCGGCTGGAGTTCCCTTGCTTAGCCAGCCACGCCATCGATCAACTTGTGTAGATTGCCATCCCTGCAAATAAAATACGGCATCTGGATGATTTTTTGGGACCCACTAGTCGGTGTCTGGCGTAATGGTATTTATGGGGCCCAGGGGGCGTGCAGCCTTGCATCGATCCATGTCAAACAACCACCTTAATTCTTAACTCTGCCTCCTGCATGCATGCCCCTCTAGCAAGCATCGATCAGTCCGATCATCAGCTAATCATCGTTAATTGGTTTGCTCTAGTGCATGTCTCTCTAGCTAGCTACGGCCAATATATTGCAGTTTAATTTCAGTGTTTTTGCCTTGTACATGCATGCATGCAGACATCTTCAATTCGTGTACATACTCTTGGACAATTGTCTCATGCAACATGCATGCACACTAGCTTTTGCTACTAGTAATTAGGCTCTGTTTGTTTTAGCTTTAATTTGCTTCTGGATTCTGGTCCCAAAAGCAGAATCAGAAACAAACAGCCTGATTCTAGAATCCGATTCTCACAATCCAACCCACCCATATACACTAGAATCCACAATCCACTTCATATGTGCTTCTATATTCCAGCTTTTGGAGAATCAGCTTCTCTACAGCCACAATCCAGAATCAGCTTTTAGAGAATCCAAAGCTAAAATAAACATGCCCTTAATCTATGCACAATGGCATACGTACGAGAAAAAATAGAGTAGGTGTTTAGTGTTATTGTGCTTCTTTGTGTTCATGGTGAACAGTGGTGTGACACCCTATAGACTACCGAAAAGGCTCGGACTAGGAGATACTAAAGGTACGATGGTTAGAGCCAAGGCTCTAACCCCTTCGTGCCCCTCCTTGCGTACGCCTACATGCGAGTGTGCCATCGAATAGAACTCCTAAATGTATTCATGCATTTGTGTGATGCATTAATTGGGCAAAATATTATGTATTGTGTAATTTGCTTTCATTTCTAGTACATTGGTTGATTTTGCGTGAAATTATCAATGAAGTAGCTATTAGCTATATAGCAATAGCATATATACAGTGGCAGGCAATCCTATCATATCGTTGTCTTTGAAAAGCTACATAATATTTGCACGGTGTGGTGCATAGATAGTGCGCTTGACTAAATTGTTTGCAAGCTTTTATATTCAGGCTTTTCCAAAATGGATGCATGCATGAAAGAGCACACGCTGCATATTTGATTAACCATATCTTTTCCAGATATTAATATCCGATCGGACCAATTCTTTCATGATTAATTACTCCTCATGCGTGGTTTTAACTACTCATAGCATCGTGGTAGTGCCAACATGTTCGTTACATAAACATGGCACGATTATCTAGTGGAAGCTCCACATTAGCATACATATGTAGTTCATGTGGTGCATGTACATATGTAGATGCTCGCCGGCCGGCCAGTACCAGCTAGTGCCAAGCTCAAAAGTCCAACCACCGAGGCGCAATATTTCTTGCCTCTTGACACAGATAGCACTTCAACTCATATTAATGATGAACCGCACACATTAGTCTTTGCGCGTATATATGCTATTTTCAAACCAAAAAACAAGTCTTATGTACGTACGTATATATGCATGCATTTTCTTACCTAGCTAGCTACTTATATATAATTAATTGCTTATGCCTCTTCTTGGACATCATATCTTCTGCAGAGGAAGCAAGCAACGATCGAAAATGCTCACAAAAGCGGAGCTAGCCGTTCTTCTCTTGGTCGTCGGCGTCGCGGCCGGGATCAGGCCGCAGCCGCCGCCGGTGTCGGAGGATACGCTTGAGAAGGTAGCCGCCTCGCTGGAAATGTACGTTGACAAGCTCCCTCAGATGCCAAAGATCTACGGCTACTCCATGAAATACGGCCGGCCAACGCCGGTTCACCTCACCGTCGGGATGTTCCAGAAAAAATGGGTACGTACGTGTGCTGTTGACATATCTTGCCCGCATTTCTACACTAGGTTAGAATTCAATACAATTTAATTTGCGTTCTTCGTTACACCCAGAATATGTTCATTTTTTAATTTATTGAAGTGGCGCCCCGGCTACTACGCATGCATTATTAGCATATCGTATCGTAATATGCATCCTAATGCTGTATTTGCAACCAAGGATTCTCGTAGGAATTGATCTGGAGGAATTTATTTCTTACTACAAAATTAATGTGGAATTCATGTGAAAATGCAGAAATTCCATCGTGACCTGCCGGCGTCCACCGTGTTCGTGTTCGGCTCGTCGGCGGAGAGCGCCACCTTCCCCGGGCCCACCATCGAGGCCGTGCAGGGGGTCCCGCTGGCGGTGACGTGGGAGAACCACCTGCCCCGGCAGCACATCCTCCCGTGGGACCCCACCGTGCCCACCGCCATCCCCAAGCGCGGCGGCGTCCCAGCCGTCGTCCACCTCCACGGCGGCGTCCACCAGCCGCAGTCGGACGGCAACGCCAACGCCTGGTTCACCGCCGGCTTCCGCGAGACTGGTGCCACGTGGACGACGCCGACGTACACGTACCCCAACGTCCAGTCCCCCGGCGTACTCTGGTACCACGACCACGCCCTCGGTCTCACCCGCGCCAACCTCCTCGCCGGCCTCCTCGGTGCCTACGTCATCCGGAACCCGGCGGTGGAGAAGCCCCTCGGCCTCCCCTGCGGCGACGAGTTCGACCGGGTGCTCATGCTCGCCGACCGCAGCTTCTACGCCGACGGCTCCATCTACATGAACTACACCGGCGACAACCCGAGCATCCACCCGCAGTGGCAGCCGGAGTACTTCGGCGAGGCCATCACCGTCAACGGCAAGGCGTGGCCGTTCCTCCCCGTCGCCCGCCGCCTCTACCGCTTCCGCATCATCAACACTAGCAACGCGCGCTACTTCAACCTCTCGCTGACCAACGGCCTCCCCTTCCACGTGATCGGCTCCGACACCAGCTACCTGTCCCAGCCGGTCACCACCACCCACGTCCTCGTCGGCGTGTCCGAGACGTTCGACGTCGTCGTCGACTTCTCCAAGTCCACGACTCCCGAGGCGGAGCTGGTCAACACGGCACCGTACGCGTACCCCGACGGCGACGCGCCCAACCACCTCAACGGCAAGGTGATGAAGTTCGTCGTCGAGCCAGCGAAGGTGAGGGACAACTCCAGGGTGCCGGAGAAGCTGCTGGAGTACGTCAAGATCGCCGAGGAAGAGGCAGTGCAGAAGCGGTACATTGTGATGTACGAGTACGACGACAACGTGACGAACAACCCAACGCACCTGTACATCAACGGGAAGCGGCTGGAGGACCCTGCCACGGAGACGCCGCGGCCGGGCACGACGGAGGTGTGGGAGGTGATCAACCTCACGCCGGACAACCACCCGCTCCACCTCCACCTCGCCACGTTCCAGGCGGTGCGTGTCCGGGGGCTCGTCGAGCTGGACGGGTTCAAGGAGTGCATGACCCGGCTCAACGACGCGGTGAAGTGCAACGTGAGCCGGCACGCCGTGGGGGAGGCGGTGGCCGTGCCGGAGCACGAGAAGACGTGGAAGAGCGTGGTGAAGATGCCGCCGGGGTACATGACGACGATCGTGGTAAAGTTCTTGATGGTCGAGACCGGCAAGACCTACCCCTTCGACGCCACGGCCAAGCCCGGCTACGTCTACCATTGCCACGTACGTACTTAATTCATTACTGTGCTGATCTTGTTCAAGCACTAATCACTATCATTTTTGTTAATGACTTAATTACCAACATATTATTAACGTTTTATTATCGTTCTATTATTCGCAGATTCTAGATCATGAGGACAACGCCATGATTCGCCCCTTAAAGCTGATCAAATGATGAGTACTGTACTTTGAGAAGCATATATATATATATATGTAAGCACACTAGCTAGTACAATCCAGTGTGCCAACTACCAACTGTAAATGGATTTCCTCAGCAAAGAAGAGATACTAGATTATAAGCCTACAAATTAACGTGTAAGTTGTATGATAGGCTGTAACCAACTGGTCAAAGTTTATCAAAGGATGTAACAGTAAAAGAACACTTGATCCTAATTGGAAAAAGTTGTTCTTTCTTTACTGTTTATTATTTTTCACCATGGGACCCCTTTTCCTTTGTAACCTTCACCAACTCTTACTTTTGTTATTTGAGCGCAAAGTAGGGTTTTTTTTCCAGAGTACTTCAATGGGACCAACTCTGTCAATGGTGAGTTTTTTAGGGGAGGAGAAAAGGGGTATGCTTCATTGCTTCAACTAAAAAAACCCACCTGACAACACTACTCATCATTTTGAAAAATAAATACACTGCTAGCAGTTAGGTACTATATATCAAATACTGGTTGCCCTGTTTAATAAACACTGTTCTAGATTTATTTCCATATCCCAATTTTAAGGGCACAAATAACTCAATAATAAAATAACATAATGCACAGTAAAAGAAAGTCGCTGAAACTGTACTCATGTGAACAACTTTCCAGTATGATGATTTGCCGCGAAAATGTTACCACTCCAGATCTAACTGAGGTTAGATCGATACGACTCGAGAGGAGAATAAAAGGCCACAATCCTATCTCAAAATTCCTTTAATGTCCTAGCCTATTGTAGTATTCCGTTTACATTTTCATATTCGTTTCATATAAAAGGGGTTAATCTAGTGGTACTATAGTTGGACTCAACAAATATTATATACTATTACAACTCACTCTAGAGAAACAATATAGGGCTAATCCTATTACCATTTCTCATTAACCGCATAAGCCTTTATATTAACGGATATGGTCGTACTGCACGCAGCTCAGTTGAAGTAGCTGTTCTTTCTTCAGAGTTAATATGAGACTCCAGATTTACCATCCGGAACCTCCTGTGTATTTCTGTATTAGTCCCAGATCAGTAGCTAGTACACACAGTCAAACAGTGATGAATCATAGCCAAGTGCGAATTATAACATAAATAAAAATAACAGAGTACCGGCCTTATGGCCAATTATTACAAGACATAAAGTCTTACAGCGGAAGCAAACAAAGTAAGAACAATATACCCTAACACGGGAGGACCCATCAATTTACCACAGGCAATTGTCTGGGAAACGCGTCCTAGTACTTCGGATGGCCTTTGTCAGAACTTCACATGTAGAAGTCGTAGTCGTCCACGGCATCTTCGAAAGCTTCGAGATTCATGTTGAATGTAGCATGTGAGTACAAACGCATTCTCATAGTCTGGAAAATATGCATATGTAGGCTTTCCAAAGAGAGGCTTAATATGGTTCATTTTGCACAAAGCAAATTTTATTAAACGATACATGTATAATTTTTTGTAAAGCAGTTTCATCAATTATTTGTAACATTTAAATTTATTTATATTTGCAGCAATGGTTCTAACCACCATCACTTAGTATACAGGCTCTAACCGCACAATTTAAAAGATTATGATAAACCATTCAATGACTCCATCCGTCAAGATTTTAAAACAGGTTCCAACCACCCAAATTCCATCCGAGAGTTTAAACCACTCCCGAATTTCCCAAATCCACAGTTTTTAAAATAAAACCAAGTCTACCAGTATGAAAGCATTCTTTGCCCGCTCTTGACCGTGAGCACGGCTATTCGAATAGTTTATTTACTCTGCAGAGTTTGTACACTTTACCCACACGACATGATCAACCCTTGGTGCCATGCAATTAACACACTTCCTTTGGTGTGTCGGCAGAGCGATCATGACAAGACTTTTCCAATGTAATAATTTAACCGGACTCGACCGCTAAGGTTTCACCCGTTGAAGGGTTCTAGCCACCATCGAAGCCCTCTTGCGCGTGTGGGAATAAACCATCTTGCCTACATCCGCACCCACATCCAACCATCCCATGAGTCTAAGTTAAATTACTACAAATTAATCGGCCAGTCGCACCCATTTCGGACATGTGGTTGTACTTGTTTTGCTTAGAATGGACAATCATAAACGTCGGTCCTTAATCGACTCGAGCGGCACTTGCATAAAGCCAAAAGTCGATGCTCCACCAAGACTACCCATCGGACCGATCCGCTCAAGACAAAATCATTTTTGCTTTCATTTTATTTTGCAAATACAGCAGCAAATACATTGCTACTATTTTATGAATAACCTTTCACAATAATTTTTAACTCATTTTCCCAATAGGCGTTTTAATCAATTTGCACCTAAGCATTGATCTACCGTTCTAATCAAGGATAATCATGATATATATGATAACAAGAAATATTCTAAGGTTACAAAGGCATGAACAACAATCAGCAAGGGGATTATCAACAAGTTGGATTAACTAAACAACCTATTCATTTTAAATATCAATTTTTACTCAAATAGCCATGCATTTGATAAAATCATTAAAAGACTTTTAAAACGTAGGATCAAAGTGCATCAAGGAGACTTGCCTCCTCTGGTCGCAAGGTTGTCGTCGTACTGAAGCTCTTCGGAATTGACAGCGGCAACGACGGAATCTTCGGCTACGTGCAAAACGAGGCAACAAATAAAATAACAGAAAATAAATAAAATCTAAAAATTAAAATTAAAATACTGGCAGATAGAGGATGATTTTAGACGAATTTAGCAATTTGAATCACTTGATTCAGAGTTCAGATGACAAAGATAAAAATGTTTGAAGTTTGTACAGATTGGAAAATCAAAAACGAAAGAATATTCCGGGAATCATTCTTTTTACTGGATTTCCTGAACTTATTTGTTTCACTGACTGGTGGGGTCCCTTTGTCATCCTCTCCTAGCTTCTTCAACCTCCAGCCTCACCATTGAAGAACAGAGAAGCTTCTGGCCTCCTCATGGCGCCGGCGATTGGAACCTCGGCGGACGACGGCGTACACAAAAATGGAACGGCGACACGATGGGGAGGTGGGGAAGCACGGCGGCAGGGAGCGGCATGGCCGGAGGCGGCGCGCGTGGGACCCGCAAGGGGCGGCGGTGGAGCTGGACGGCGCGCCGGTGAAGGGAAGGCGATGGCGCACGGCGGAGGGGTGCGGGAGGACCGGCGGCACTCGGGGAAGCTGATGGGAGTCTCGGCGACCGGTGGGAGTGACCGAGATGGCGTGCCCACGGCGGCCATGGCCGGCTCGGGCGGACCTGCGCGGCGACGGCGCACGGCGGCAGAGCGATGGCCGGCGAGTGCGGGTATAGGCGCGGTGAGGTCGGCCGGAGGGGATGTGCACACTAGAGGTGGCCGGGAAGGTCTCTTGCGACGGTGACTAGAGCTTGGGCCAGCGTTAATGGAGTTTGCGCAGGAACAGTGAGAGCAAGAATTTGGGGAAAGACTTGATTCATGAAATTTTGCAAAATTAACGAGTGAAATTGATAGAACAGGATGGAATGAGTATTAGATGCAAGGAATTGGATTGAGAATTACCGATTCGCAAGAAATTGGCGATGAACGACGAAACGAGCGACGACGAACAATCGTCCAATCGGAGACCGAAACTGCAACGAATTTAGAATACGATGAGGGCTTTTGATCTACAGGCTAAAAGACATGAAATGACACGGTCAATGTATGGCTTGGCTCACCGGACTGAAAGATGGTTCGACGGCGTCGACGACAGACGTCGGCCGGATGTTCTTACCCAAAATCGGAGGTCGAAACGATGATGAATTGAGAAAGTAAAGGAAGCACCGCGTCGGGGGCGTCGAGATGATTAAATAGAGTACTCAAGCACGCGAAAAGACAAAGAAACGGCCAAGTTATGGTATGAGCAAGGATTCGCAGATTGGACATTATTGCGGCTGTTTCGGGAGAGGAAAGGACGAACTAACTGCGGGATTTGATTCTCCTGACTCTTGCCTTTCCAACGCTTCAGATCCCATATTGATTGGTGAAGTAATTTGGCTTGAGTGAATTTGGAAAGGAAGAGACAGAGAGACAGCCATGGAAGTCGTTTGCTGCTTGCTGGTTCAGTACGTGCGTAGAGCAAGGTGGAAGAAAGAGAGGAGAGAGAAAAGGAGTTTTGCAATTTGGGTCTAAGAAAATGGAATTCAGCCCAAGAAGAAAATGAATAAAAATTAAAAATGGATTCAGAATAGAATTTCTGATTGAATGATTATGATGGCGGATTTGAATTTGATTCGAATTTGAATTTTAAATTTAAATTTGATTTGAAGCTTAATTTAGAATTTTGCAGATGAATTTGGAATAAATTCGAATTTAGGTGGAAAGGATGCCAGGATAGATATTCAAACCAAATAAAATCCAAATCTTTAAATTAAATAATTTAAATTAAATTTTTAACAAAAGGGCCGAAAACGGGGATGTTACAGTTAACAGCCAAATCAATATTTCTGTCCGATGTGCCGTCGAAACCTTGAAACAGTGCATCACTTGTTCATAGATTGCCCCAAAGTTCAGCAATTATGGGCAGCTGTTGCAAGATGGACACGACTACCGTCTCTTCTCCCGGACCGTTGGGATAAAACTGCTACCTTCCAAGATTGGAACCAGCATCGCATAAACAGCCACATAGGGTTTCGAAAAGGCGCTGCAACTCTGACCATCTTAATTTGTTGGCAATGGTAGAAAGAACGAAATAACAGAGTCTTTTGGAATGAATGCAAAGCCATCGAAGATATCCTCCAATCCATCAAAGATGACGTCGCGATCTGGATTACCGCCGGTGCAGCTCACCTAAAAAACCTGATTGACCGACGAACTTGATATTTTTTTCCTTTTTTCTTTTTTTCTTTCTCCTCTTTTTTCATCCAACCTTTTCCCCTTATAAAACTCTCCAGGTGCAACATCCTATGCCATGTACTCCTCTAATATTCCCTATCTAATATATAAATTAGAGCCCTGCTGTCTTAAAAAAAAAACAGTGCAACCTTTTCCCCTTAAAAAAAAATAGAAGTCGAGTTGACAATTAAACTAGCAGAAACCAAAGAAGATTCACGAAGTGCCAGAAGGTTCAAGTACACACAGTAGCGCCTACATGCATGGTAAACTCGTCACTCGCATCAGTTTCTCAATCCTAGCAACAAGTCTACTCTACGGTCTATGCTAAATGCTGGGATTCGAGACCTCGAGCGTTTCTAGGACAGAAACAACAACCCAGGCACCCAGCTAGCCCAGAAACTGTTTCAAGGTTTTGATTTCTTCAGAAATATAATTCCCTTAGGATATTGCTTTGTGTTTTACAGCAGTTAATTGTTATACTTTATTTTGTGCATCTCTAAATTAAAGGAGTGTCGATGAAGTCTATGCTCCTAGAGAACAAGATAGTCCAGTTTTAGTCAAAAGAATTGTAAGAAAAGGAAATTTGAAGACTTGGATGAGCAATTGAAAAATCAGAAGGCCATTGTGTCAGCATCTGCACAAGGAGTTTGGTTCAGTGTGTTGCACATGCTCTCTGAAAATACTAGTAACTCATAATGCATACATGCTTAAGTTAAATTAGGCTAAATTGCTAAAAGCAATACTTCAGCTCAACTTGTTTGGCATTGCTATTGCTTAAAGCTTCAGCGAACAATAATCAAAGTCTGAATAAACATACTACTGTAGTAACCACCCTCATTTCAAAGATGCTGTTGCCAAAATAACAAAAAAATGTGTCTTTTTCGGTTCTTTACCTAAAGGAACAGGAGTTTTCTTCTTAAGCTTATCATCTGACACAACCAAAGCGACTGCAATTAGATGTTTGCATCAAGGAAAAAGTAGGACTCTGTGCTGTCATGCACAGTCTTTACACAGTTGAGGGGACCTCTCTTATTAGATGTGGGAACCCTGCACTAATCTGAGCAAAATCCATTCTTTTATGTCAGGCTAAGATGACGTCATCAATTCTGCACTAGTTGTGTATATATTCTTTTATATGTATGGAGCTTATGGCCTTTTTGAAAATTTAAACCTGTGCAACATATGACATGCTGTTATTCATCCAGGGATATCAAAATTAACAAATTGGTTCTATTCTCAATTGAATTTTTATATACTACTATTAGTTATTTATATCTATATTCTTTATACTTAGGACATGATCTATTTATGAAACAAGTTCAAATTAAGTTCAATTTTAGATATTTTTGCAGATATGAATTTATGGAGATCTCAGGAGCTTAAATAATTTATTTCATTATATTATGATTTGGGGTTTACATATTCCTATTTGCATCCTTATTAGGGCTTTGCATCCACAGGAAGGTTATCATGTTTTCAGCACTTAGGAACTGATTTTACCAAATTTAGAATATATTTGCACAAGTTATAAGCATTTGAATTTTTGAATGTATTGAAATTAATCTATTTATGCATTTGATACAAACTAAGTCTAGATTTAAATATTTTTACATATTTGGAGAGCTTATAATCACAGTAACCTAGTAAAATTTGTTTCATCATTTTAAAGTTGTTTTGCACAAATCTTACATAGAGCACATTCTTGATTCTTTCTTGAATTCAAATTTGAATTCTTTCCGATAACAAAAATGAATTATTTTTGCATATTCTGAATCTACACGATTTTACACAAATTTATAAATTTGTTTCACCTCGCTTGGGGTTATATTTCAAAAGTTATACACGCTTGAATTGACTCGGTTTAGGAAATTCAATGGAAATTGGAAAATACGCTTTCATAACACCAAACGTATTTCTTCTTTTTTGCACGGTTTTATTTGAATTCGCCGCAATCCATCGACATCTGGGGCCCGTGGTCAATGACTCATGAGTGTGTGTGACCATTAGCGGTTGACGTGTGGGTCCCGATTATCGGTCACATGAAACAGAGGAGAGAGCTAGGGCTCGCTGATGTTGGCGTTCGATGGAGCTCCGACCCAAAGTAGCGACGAGAAGTTGCAGCCCACCAAGGCGCACTTGTTGGTAGGTTTGATTGTAGTCGGTGGTGGTTGGAAAGCACTTGCCACCGAGGGCCAACGCCGGTAATGGCGGGAGTTGGCCGGAGATGATGATGACAGGGTTTTAGCTCAAATGAGTAGGGGAATAAGCATCAACAGTGACCCTAGCATTCCATTTTACCTATTGATGGCTACAGAGAATAGTCAGGCTGGCTTGCCACCAAGCACCGGCTCTGGGGAAGAAGGCCGTGGGGGTGACAGGGTCCTAAGCGAAGATCCCTGAAATAAGTTGGGGGCTTTTGATCATTACAGGGCTAAGGTGTTCATGTCCAAAGAAATTTGAGAATGAAGTAGTCTATTGTCACAATTTTGCGTTGCTCTGAGCTCAAGCTTCTACGGTAATGGAGAAAATAGGGTGGATTTGGGGCTTCTCGGCCGGAGATGGCCGGAAAAGGGGGTGAGGTGCGGTCTCAAAAGAGCTCTGGGGCGGTTTTATAGCTAGAGAATCGTTGTAGGAAAGCCAGCTACCTGGTATGAACTCGCTGGGTTCTTGCGGAGCCTGCACAGAAGAGGGTATTATACGGTCGGAGCAGCATGAAATGTGGGGGAGGCAGGAGCATGGCAAGGTCGTGATGCCGGCAAAGCTTCAAGTGGCGCGAAATTGCAGTGCTGGTGGGAAGAACAGAGGCGACAAACTCGGGCTACGCGGCACCGGCAAGAGGAGAAAGATGAAGATAAAGGTTCAGGCTAATGGGTGGGCCCGAATAGTGGCCGGGACCCACATGTCAGCGAAGGAAGAGATGAACTCAGAATTTTTACTGCAAGCATAGTCGGTTTGGTTCATTAATTGAGGTACTAAACGTGTCCAAAAATTTTTGATAATTTTTCTTAGTGAAGATTAGATAATATTTATTATCTTGTGAAATTTTGAAGTTCAAATAATTTGTGTGGATTTTATATTAATTCTAAAAATCTAATATGCTCAAATTCCTATTTTCTGCTTTTTAATTTATTTGAGGGTCTATATTTTATTGAAAATTTTATAGAGATTTATTATGGATATATTATTATTAAGTAAAAAATTTTAAACTTCATATATTTTATATTTAATTTATAATAATTCTAACATTGGAATTTTAAAATTTTCAAGCTTTTATTTTAAATTTTAAATACAACAAAATTATTTATTTATTTTTGATATTTTATTGGTGATTGGTGTATCCATTAAAAAGATAAGATAAAATTTTAAGCTTAATATGATGTTGGTTTATTTATATTTAAATATGATAGTCTTACTATTTCTAGTCAAATTTCATTAATTCGTCTTTCTTTTCATGAATAATTGTGTTCACATGACTTTTAAATTCATAAATGGGGTTCTAGAGGTTTATTATGATTAAATAGAATTTTTACACATTTTATCACTATATGTCTTTATTTTACCCATTGATCTACCATTTTTATCAATATTAAAAAGGGTTTTCTTTCAAAGCAAAAAATAAGAAAAGTCAAGAAAAATCCAAAAAATGCATAATTAAACATAATTAAATTTTAAAACTTAATTTATTTTTATTTAAATTTTGAGGATGTTACAAAAAGTGAAACACTAGAATTCTTTAAAATCTATAAAGCCGAAGTGGAAAACTAACTAGAAAGGACAATTAAATGATTAAGGTCTGATCAAGGAGGAGAATACATCTTTAAGGAATTCTTCCAATACTGTGAAGAAAGTAATTCATGAAATTACTCCACCATACTCACCTCAATCCAATAGAGTTATCAAAAGAAAGAATTGAACTCTTTGTGATTTGGTTAATGCCATGTTACAAGGTTAAGTATGTCGAACTCATGGTGGGGGTGAAGCAGTTCTCACAGTGAATTATATCCTAAATAGGGTTCCACCTCGCAATCGTGATAAAACACCTTATGAAGGATTGGAGGGAGAAAAACCTATTTTGTCTTTTCTTCAAACATGAGGTTTGACTTGCAAAGATACATGTTCTATTACCAAAGAAAAGAAAGGTTGGTCTGAAGATCATTGATTGCATCTTTCTAGGTTATGCTTATCATAGCACCATTTATAGATTTCTAGGGGTCAAATCTGAGGTGAGTGACATTTCTACAAACGTCTTGATGGAATCTTGAGATGCGATATTATTTGAAAATGTATTTCCTATGGAGTCAAATGAAGTCATTGTCCCTCCTAGTTCAAGTAAACACTCTATTCCTCCTAATATGGATTTCATCGCTCTTGAATTGGAGTTAGAAGGAGTAAGAGGCAAAGGATTGAAAAATCCCTAGGGGATTAATTTGTCAGCTATCTCATGGATGATGAACCATGAAACCTTTTAGAGGCATACGCATCTCCTGATGCGGAGTACTAGAAGGAGGCAGTTCGTAGTGAGATGAATTCCATTATCGCTAATGGAACTTGGGAGATCACTAATCTTCTAGCCGGCTGCAAACCAGTGGGTTGCATATAGATATTCAAGAGGAAGAGAAGACCTGATGGTACTATTAAAAGGTACAAGGCCTATTTAGTGGCTAAAGGTTTCACTCAAAAGGAGGAAAAAGATTATTTTGACACTTACTCCCCTATGACTCGTTTACCCACAATCCATGTGCTTTTAGCAATAGGCAGCTGCGACGTAAACTCCATGTCCATCAAATGGACGGAAGACCGCTTCCTTAATGGGGAGTTGGATGAGAAATTTACATGAGTAGCCAAATGGATTTGTGATTAACGGTCATGAAAATAAAATGTATCGATTGATTAAATCCTTGTATGGTCTTAAACAAGCCCATAAGAAATAGCATGAGAAATTTGATAACACATTGACATCTATTAGTTTCTATGTAAACAAAGCCGCCAAATGCGTGTATTATCAGTTTAGAGGGGGCAGAGGTGCCATTCTATGTTTATACCTAGATGACATATTAATGTTGGGGACCGACTTGGATGGAATCAAAGGTAAAGGACTCCCTCTCTAAAAACTTTGATATGAAGGACTTGATTGAAGTTGATGTTATTTTAAACATCAAACTTCTTAAGGGTGAGAATGGGATTACCTTATCGCAATCCCATTATATGGATAAAATCATAAACCATTTTGGTTTAAAGGATTGCAAACCTCTAGCCACATAACCCGAATATCAAGCTACATAAAAACATTGGCCTAACATATTCCAAAATAATTGGATCCTTAATGTATTTGACAAGTGCAACAAGACTCGACATCTCATATGTCAGAATTAGGTTGAGCTAATATAGGGCCAATCTAGGAGACGATCATTGGATAGCATTTGAAAGGATACTTAGGTATCTTAAGGAATCATGAATTTTGGGATTAATTATTCTCGCCATCCGGCTATCTTGGAAGGATTCAAGGATGCTAATTAACTAGATCGCTGACTTGATGAGATGGTACTCAAGCACGCGAAAAGACAAAGAAACGGCCAAGTTATGGTATGAGCAAGGATTCGCAGATTGGACATTATTGCGGCTGTTTCGGGAGAGGAAAGGACGAACTAACTGTGGATTTGATTCTCCTGACTCTTGCCTTTCCAACGCTTCAGATCCCATATTGATTGGTGAAGTAATTTGGCTTGAGTGAATTTGGAAAGGAAGAGACAGAGAGACAGCCATGGAAGTCGTTTGCTGCTTGCTGGTTCAGTACGTGCGTAGAGCAAGGTGGAAGAAGAGAGGAGAGAGAAAGGAGTTTTGCAATTTGGGTCTAAGAAAATGGAATTCAGCCCAAGAAGAAAATGAATAAAATTAAAAATGGATTCAGAATAGAATTTCTGATTGAATGATTAGGATGATGATTTGAATTTGATTCGAATTTGAATTTTAAATTTAAATTTGATTTGAAGCTTATAGAATTTTGCAGATGAATTTGGAATAAATTCAATTTAGGTGGAAAGGATGCCAGATAGATATTCAAACCAAATAAAATCCAAATCTTTAAATTAAATAATTTAAATTAAATTTTAACAAAAGGGCGAAACGGATGTTACGTCTAATGTACCAAATCAATATTTCGTCTGATGTGATCGAAACCTTGAAACAAAGGCATCACTTGTTCATAGATTGCCCCAAAGTTCAGCAATTATGGGCACTGTTGAAGATGGACACGACTACGCCTCTTCTCCTGATCGTGGGATAAAACGCTACCTTCCAAGATTGGAACCAAGATCGCATAAAACCACATAGGGTTTCAAAAGGCGCAACTCGACCATCTTAATTTGTTGGCAATGGTAGAAAGAACGAAATAACGTAGTCTTTTGGAATGAATGCAAAGCCATCAAGATATCCTCCAATCCATCAAAGATGACGTCTGATCGGATTACGCATGGTCTCACCTAAAAACCCGATTGACCGACTTAACTTGATATTTTTTTCCTTTTTCTTTTTTTTTTCTCCTTTTTTCATCCAACCTTTTCCCTTATAAAACTCTCCGTGCAACATCCTATGCCATGTACTCCTCTAATATTCCCTATCTAATATATAAATTAGAGCCGCTGTCTTAAAAAAAAACAGTGCAACCTTTTCCCTTAAAAAAAATAGAAGTCGAGTTGACAATTAAACTAGCAGAAACCAAAGAAGATTCACGAAGTGCCAGAAGGTTCAAGTACACACAGTAGCGCCTACATGCATGGTAAACTCGTCACTCACATCAGTTCCTCAATCCTGGCAACAAGTCTACTGTATGGTCTATGGTAAATGCTGGGATTCGAGACCTCGAGCGCTTCTAGGACAGAAACAACAACCCAGCTAACCTTGCACAGAAACTGTTTCAAGGTTTTGATTTCTTCAGAAATATAATTCCCTTAGGATACTGCTTTGTGTTTTACAGCTATTAATTGTTATACTCTATTTTGTTCATCTCTAAATTAAAGGAGTGTCGATGAAGTCTATGCTCCTAGAGAACAAGATAGTCCAGTTTTAGTCAAAAGATTTGTAAGAAAAGGAAATTTGAAGACTTGGATGAGCAATTGAAAAATCAGAAGGCCATTGTGTCAGCATCTGCACAAGGAGTTTGGTTCAGTGTGTTGCACATGCTCTCTGAAAATACTAGTAACTCATAATGCATACATGCTTAAGTTAAATTAGGCTCAATTGCTAAAAGCAATACTTGCAGCTCAACTTGTTTGGCATTGCTATTGCTTAAAGCTTCAGCGAACAATCAAAGTCTGAATAAACATACTACTGTAGTAACCACCCTCATTTCAAAGATGCTGTTGCCAAAATAACAAAAAAATGTATCTTTTTCGGTTCTTTACCTAAAGGAACAGGAGTTTTCTTCTTAAGCTTATCATCTGATTACACAACCAAAGCGACTACAATTAGATGTATGCATCAAGGAAAAAGTAGGACTCTGTGCTGTCATGCACAGTCTTTACTCTTTACACAGTTGAGGGACCTCTCTTATTAGATGTGGGAACCCTGCACTAATCTGAGCAAAATCCATTCTTTTATGTCAGGCTAAGATGACGTCATCAATTCTGCACTAGTTGTGCATATATTCTTTTATATGTATGGAGCTTATGGCCTTTTTTGCAAATTTAAACCTGTGCAACATATGACATGCTGTTATTCATCCAGGGATATCAAAATTAACAAATTGGTTCTATTCTCAATTGAATTTTTATATACTACTATTAGTTATTTATATCTATATTCTTTATACTTAGGACATGATCTATTTATGAAACAAGTTCAAATTAAGTTCAATTTTAGATATTTTTGCAGATATGAATTTCTGGAGATCTCAGGAGCTTAAATAATTTATTTCATTATATTATGATTTGGGGTTTACATATTCCTATTTGCAACCTTATTAGGGCTTTGCATACACATGAAGTTTATCATGTTTTCAGCACTTAGGAACTGATTTTACCAAATTTAGAATTTATTTGCACAAGTTATAAGCATTTGAATTTTTGAATGTATTGAAATTAATCTATTTATGCATTTGATACAAACTAAGTCTAGATTTAAATATTTTTACATATTTGGAGAGCTTATAATCACAGTAACCTAGTAAATTTTTTTCATCATTTAAAAGTTATTTTGCACAAATCTTACATAGAGCACATTCTTGATTCTTTATTGAATTCAAATTTGAATTCTTTCCGAGAACAAAAATGAATTATTTTTGCATATTCTGAATCTACACGATTTTACACAAATTTATAAATTTGTTTCACCTCGTTTGGGGTTATATTTCAAAAGTTATACACGTTTGAATTGACTCGGTTTAGGAAATTCAATGGAAATTGGAAAATACGCTTTCATAACACTAAAACGTATTTCTTCTTTTTGCACGGGTTTTATTTGAATTCGGCCGCAGTCACTGACATCTGGGGGCCCGTGGTCAATGACTCGCGAGTGTGTGTGACCATTAGCGGTTGACGTGTGGGTCCCGATTGTCGGTCACATGAAACAGAGGAGAGAGCTAGGGCTCGCCGATGTTGGCGTTTCGATGGAGCTCCGACCCAGCGAGCGCACGAGAAGTTGCAGCCCACCAAGGCGCACTTGTTGGTAGGTTTGATTGTAGTCGGTGGTGGTTGGAAAGCACTTGCCACCGAGGGCCAACGGCGGTAATGGCGGGAGTTGGCCGGAGATGATGATGACTAGGTTTTAGCTCAAATGAGTAGGGGAATAAGCATCAGCGTGACCCTAGCATTCCATTTTACCTATTGATGGCTACAGAGAATAGTCAGGCTGGCTTGCCACCAAGCACCGGCTCTGGGGAAGAAGGCCGTGGGGGTGACAGGGTCCTAAGCGAAGATCCCTGAAATAAGTTGGGGGCTTTTGATCATTACAGGGCTAAGGTGTTCATGTCCAAAGAAATTTGAGAATGAAGTAGTCTATTGTCACAATTTTGCGTTGCTCTGAGCTCAAGCTTCTACGGTAATGGCGAAAACAGGGTGGATTTGGGGCTTCTCGGCCGAAGATGGCGAGAGAAGAGTGAAAGGGGGTGAGGTGCGGTCTCAAGCAAGCTCTGGGGCGGTTTTATAGCTAGAGAATCGTTGTAGGAAAGCCAGCAACCTGGTATGAACTTGCTGGGTTCTTCTGAGCCTGCATGTAAGAGGGTATTATACGTCTGAGCAAAGATGAAATGTGGGGAGGCAGGAGCATGGCAAGGTCGTGATGCCTAAGAAAGCTTCAAGTGGCGCTAAATTGCAAGTCGTGGGAAGAACAGAGGCGACAAACTCGGCTACGCGCACCGCAAGAGGAGAAAGATGAAGATAAAGGTTCAGGCTAATGGGTGGGCCGAATAGTGGCCGGACCCACATGTCGTGAAGGAAGAGATGAACTCGAATTTTATGCAAGCATAGTCGGTTTGGTTCATTAATTGAGGTACTAAACGTGTCCAAAAATTTTTGATAATTTTTCTTAGTGAAGATTAGATAATATTTATTATCTTGTGAAATTTTGAAGTTCAAATAATTTGTGTGGATTTTATATTAATTCTAAAAATCTAATATGCTCAAATTCCTATTTTCTGCTTTTTAATTTATTTGAGGGTCTATATTTTATTGAAAATTTTTATAGAGATTTATTATGGATATATTATTATTAAGTAAAAAATTTTAAACTTCATATATTTTATATTTAATTTATAATAATTCTAACATTGGAATTTTAAAATTTTCAAGCTTTTATTTTAAATTTTTAAATACAACAAAATTATTTATTTATTTTTGATATTTTATTGGTGATTGGTGTATCCATTAAAAAGATAAGATAAAATTTTAAGCTTAATATGATGTTGGTTTATTTATATTTAAATATGATAGTCTTACTATTTCTAGTCAAATTTCATTAATTCGTCTTTCTTTTCATGAATAATTGTGTTCACATGACTTTTAAATTCATAAATGGGGTTATAGAGGTTTATTATGATTAAATAGAATTTTTACACATTTTATCACTATATGTCTTTATTTTACCCATTGATCTACCATTTTTATCAATATTAAAAAGGGTTTTCTTTCAAAGCAAAAAATAAGAAAAGTCAAGAAAATCCAAAAATGCATAATTAAACATAATTAAATTTTAAAACTTAATTTATTTTTATTTAAATTTTGAGGATGTTACAAAAAGTGAAACACTAGAATTCTTTAAAATCTATAAAGTCAAGTGGAAAACTAACTAGAAAGGACAATTAAATGATTAAGGTCCGATCAAGGAGGAGAATACATCTTTAAGGAATTCTTCCAATCTGTGAAGAAAGTAATTCATGAAATTACTCCACCATACTCACCTCAATCCAATAGAGTCATCAAAAGAAAGAATCGAACTCTTTGTGATTTGGTTAATGCCATGTTACAAAGTTCAAGTATGTCAAACTCATGGTGGGGTGAAGCGCTTCTCACAAATAATTATATCCTAAATAGGGTTCCACCTGCAATCGTGATAAAACACCTTATAAAGGATTGGAGGGAGAAAAACCTATTTTGTCTTTTCTTCAAACATGAGGTTTGACTTGCAAAGATACATGTTCTATTACCAAAGAAAAGAAAGGTTGGTCCGAAGATTGTTGATTGCATCTTTCTAGGTTATGCTTATCATAGCGCCACTTATAGATTTCTAGTAGTCAAATCTGAGGTGAGTGACATTTCTACAAACGTCTTGATGGAATCTTGAGATGCGATATTCTTTGAAAATGTATTTCCTATGGAGTCAAATGAAGTCATTGTCCCTCCTAGTTCAAGTAAACACTCTATTCCTCCTAATATGGATTTCATCGCTCTTGAATCGGAGTTAGAAGGAGTAAGAGGCAAAGTATTGAAAAATCCCTAGGGGATTAATTTGTCAGCTATCTCGTGGATGATGAACCATGAAACCTTTTAGAGGCATACGCATCTCCTGATACGAAGTACTAGAAGGAGGCAGTTCATAGTGAGATGAATTCCATAATCGCTAATGGAACTTGGGAGATCACTAATCTTCTAGCTGGCTGCAAACCAGTGGGTTGCATATGGATTTTCAAGAGGAAGAGAAGACCTAATGGTACTATTAAAAGGTACAAGGCCTGTTTACTGGCTAAAGGTTTCACTCAAAAGGAGGAAAAAGATTATTTTGACACTTACTCCCCTATGACTCGTTTACCCACAATCCATGTGCTTTTAGCAATAGCTGCTGCACGTAAACTCCATGTCCATCAAATGGACGTGAAGACTGCTTTCCTTAATGGGGAGTTGGATGAGGAAATTTACATGAGTAGCCAAATGGATTTGTGATTAACGGTCATGAAAATAAAATGTATCGATTGATTAAATCCTTGTATGGTCTTAAACAAGCCCATAAGAAATAGCATGAGAAATTTGATAACACATTGACATCTGTTAGTTTCTATGTAAACAAAGCCGCCAAATCGTATTATCGGTTTAGAGGGGCAGAGGTGCCATTCTATGTTTATACCTAGATGACATATTAATGTTGGGGACTGACTTGGATGGAATCAAAGGTAAAGGACTCCCTCTCTAAAAACTTTGATATGAAGGACTTGAGTGAAGTTGATGTTATTTTAAACATCAAACTTCTTAAGGGTGAGAATGGGATTACCTTATTGCAATCCCATTATATGAATAAAATCATAAACCATTTTGGTTTAAAGGATTACAAACCTCTAGCCACATAACCCGAATATCAAGCTACATAAAAACATTGGCCTAACATATTCCAAAATAATTGGATCCTTAATGTATTTGACAAGTGCAACAAGACCTGACATCTCATATGCTGTAACTAGGTTGAGCTAATATAGGGCCAATCTAGGAGACGATCATTGGATAGCATTTGAAAGGATACTTAGGTATCTTAAGGGAATCATGAATTTTGGGATTAATTATTCTCGCCATCCGGCTATCTTGGAAGGATTCAGTGATGCTAATTAACTAGATCAGTGACTCGGATGAGATGAAAACCACAAGTGGATATGAATTCACTTTGGCTGGTGGGACTGTGTTATGAAAGTCTTCTAAACAGACTATCATTACACGTTTTATCATAGAGGCTGAATTAGTTGCACTTAATTCAGTAGTTGTAAAGGCAAAATGGCTCAAGGAGCTACTTTCTGACCTTCATTGCTGGAAAAGCTAATTCCAATAGTCTTAGTATACTATGATAATCAGACTATAATAGTCAAGGTTAAGAGTAGAAAAGATAATATGAAGTCCTATAGGCATTTAAAGAGATGACTTAAATCAACTTGGCATGCAGGAGAGACAGGTATTGTTTCTATAGAATACATCTAGTCTAAAAGGAACTTAGTAGATCCTTTTATAAAGGGACTGTCTAAAGGACCTATTCAAGTAGCATCTAAGGGAATAGGACTCATACCCTGTTAGAGATTTCCAACAGTGGCAACCCATCCTGAAAGATCGAAGATCCCGTGAAACAGGCTCTAGGACAACTAAGCTGTGTGGGCATCAGAAGCACATCCCTAAAAGAGTTCTATTATCTATTGTGCTTATTCTGTGTAATGAGTTGATTTGAAAAGCTCTTAATGAATTTAATGTCTTATGCCTAGGAATTGTCCTATAGAATTTCCTAAAGAATTCACCTATATGAGCTGATCGTGAGATCGTGATCTGGGAGAGTTCAGGGTATATATATTCTCTAGTGAGCTCATGAAAAGGTACAAGGACATGACCGTAAAGTCCTGCCCCGAAAGAGATGCAACTTTGTTGCCTGTTATTGTGTGTTATTAGAATGAAGGCTCTCAAATTATGATTTTAGATCAAGGTGTAGTCCTCCTTTGTTTGTGCTGAGTTGTAATTCTTTTAAGCATTGATTCAAACTATTTTGGCACCTTTGCTAAAAAGTAGTATATTAAACATGGCTCTTTAGAATCTTATGGTTTTGTCAAATTGAGGAAAAATGGTGGGGACTATTGTTTTTGTAGGCCAACTGGGCTGGCCCAGCCCATGGGGTCGAGCTAGCCCAATTGGCTATGCCTTATGCCTTACTCCATAACCCTACCTTTCTTCGGTGTGACCTACTAGGAGCTGTTCTGGGGAGTGAGAGGGAGACGGTGTCGCACAAGTCATCTGACATGATCTCCCCACGTGCGGCGATGAGATGGTGGTGACTTCGATGCCCATTGCCTCTACTCCTCCTCGGCTTCTCCTATTTAGGGTGATGGTGAGTTTGAGGTAACATAGTAGAAAAACAACTGATTTCCCTCAATTTTGCAATCGTTGATCCTCTCAAATCTGTGTGCTTATGAGGTGGATCCTTGGCTTTTTTGTGTCCCCGTACCTCAAGCATTTGTCGGCTGTTACCGTTGCATTACAGTAAGCAATATTGAGTTATTGAATCTCTTATATATATGGTTAGAAGATAATCAATTGCTTATGTTTCTATTAACTATCAAGTATTGAAATTGTCAAACTATGATAAGGTTGTCATAAATTAATCTATAATCTTGTCCCTAGTGGTAGGAGGTCTTTTAGTTAAGGCAGCCCGACATCTGAGAACACTTTATATATAACAACTTGAGCATTATTGCTAGCTGTATGCCTTAGTTATTGTTCATTTTCATACATATGCTTAAATATCTGATTATGAGCATTTATGCTTTGAATTGTCAAGTATCATGTTTCGGTATCTATACATATGCTTTAATGTCAATGTTGATCCATGGTTATTTTCTATGCTCGGAATTAAAGTAATGATAATGCCACATTTCTTCCAACAGTCAAAAGCAAACAGAGGCGACGAGTAGAAGAAGGTCAGTCGGGTGGCGCACATGGCTGAGTTTGTGATGGCACGGCAATGAGAATACTGTGTATATCTAGCCTCCCAGACTCTATGGCAGCAAACACGAGTGCGGGAGGGACATGCTACCACTTTGGGGAGCGTGGAAGGCTCCCTCTGTGCTACCCTGCGCCGGAACGCACATTGTCGTGCCCAATTTGCAAATCCGGACACTCGTGATTCGTGCACTAGTCCAGATCGCGCTTAGTGCACACAAGCTAACAGGTTTAAAGTACCAATCACATACTAACGGAATAATATTAAAGTACTTCAAACATCTATATAAACGAGTGTACGACCTTATGGTCATCCTTACAATAGTATGCCACGCAGGGCTTACAATTATCAAATAACAAAAAGTTCAACAGCGGAATAAAATATATCTTTGTGGTGCTCCATCTTCTGCCACAGATGCCCTGACAGAGGCTTGATTCCTAGTTCTCTGGCTCTTCGATGAACTCCTCCTCATACGCAGGTGTAGTCTCTTCTTCTGGTAAATTGTGTCCGCAAGGGTGAGTACACACCGTACTCAACAAGTCATGCACAGAATGCAGTTCTATTACTACATGCATGGCTTGTTACAAAGGAATGGCTTTACTGGTTGTTTTGCTTTTTGCAACAATATTTTAAACCACTATCTACTTAGATTGAAAGCATCAAAATCATATTATCATTATATGTCTCAAGTTGTTTTCCACATTGTTTTGGACACACAGTCCCTAATAAGCTTTCTTTGGCACACAGCCTCCCATCCCATTTTATTTTCAAACACTACCCCTTGACTGTAATCCCCAAGCATTGTCCAGTACCGTGGACTCGGCTATTCGAACAGTTTTTACACTTTGCAGAGGTTGTACACTTTACCCACAAGATACAATCGCACACCACAAAGGCGATTAACGTAACAAAGCTTTTCAGAGACTTCTATCTTAGCCTAAGAACCTCTCCGTGTTGCCTTCACTATCACTTCCCTCACTCAGAGCCGAAGTATAGGACCGACGAACACCGTTGGATAGGGTACCAAGCCGAAGCACAGACACGCTCCCCCGTACAGTTACCCTCGTGTAACTGCCACCCTGAGGTATCAAAGATAAGACATCAGAATCCTACTCAACTAGGTCTTCCCATTCAGACATGTGGTTGTATGAGAGACTCAGGTCAAAGGCTTGCAAGATAAGGTCCTTAACTGACCAAGGCAAGACATTCTTCTCTCATATTTTGGCACACAGCCCTCACAACACTCCACCCACCCCCAGTTGCCACACAGGCCCACCTAGCACAAAGCCTCGGTCCACCTGCCCCAGTCTAAATCGAATTCCATCCCAAGTTATTTAACAGTGCTACACATGCCCATAATCAACCTTTATGTAGAACCACACAGGTCTCTACATTCCAGTTTCAATACCAACATCATTCCACCTTTTATCAAAATGCATTCACTATTCTTTAGTCAATATTGCTTTTGTAGTCCAAACAGAATTGTTCACGTTATAAGCATGACTAAGCAACTATTCACGGTCTAGCCTCCCGTGTTGGCACAATATTATCAACGAACTAATATTACCAAGCTTAGGTTATCAAGGAATCATGGCATATTAATAACAAGGTGACAATAACAATTAGGTTGATTAACTAATTTACCCAAAATATTTTAATTCATTTTTAGTTGAATTAGCATGCATAGTTTGAAATAAAATATATTTCAAAGCATGGGATCAAAATGGTCAAAGCATAACTTGCCTTCAATTTCTTCACAGGTCTTGATAACCCGAGTCGAAGTCTTGGCGAAATTCACCGGTAACTCTATTGGAAATCAATGCTAACTCAAAACAATTATACATACAATAAATATATTTTACAGAGACAAAATCAACTCTAAAAATTAAATAAAATTCACCAATAAATAGATCTTGATTTTACAAATTTAGAAATTGGAATCACTCAAATCGAGTTAAATGCAAAAGTTATAGCCATTTGAAATTTGAAAATAAATCTAAAAGAATAAACCGAATTTCTTTATTTATTTCATATGAAAAATTCCGGAATTATGACGTCAGCATAACTAATAATGACGCATGCAAAAACATTTTCTAGGATATTTTATTCACGAAAATCGGAATTATGATGTCGGACTGGGCGCCTTGCAGATGCGCGAAATGGGACGCTCCGCGTGCTTGCCTAATCATCAAGTGGGCCCCACGATGACGCATCCTCGACACGGGCAAACTCTGAGTCGGACATATGTCAATTAACTATCAACCGAGTTTCAATTTAATCTCAACCGTCCGATTAAAGACGCCACGATCAACGTCGATTAGGCGCGGTGGATTTGGACTTTTTGTGACACGGACACGATGTCAACCTTTGGATCGAGATCTAACGGCTAGAAATAAACGAATAATGACCTTAACAACGGGTCAAATGCCAAGATTTGGCGATGAGATCTATAAACCAAGATTGCACCGCTTTCGGATCGAACCTAGTCAATTTTTTTTCGGCCTTAACTTTGTGACCATCGGATCTAAATCGGCTAAAAGTGAATCGACGCGTGACCGACTCACGACCTCTTTCTGCGTGACATTTCGTGTAACACAGATTGTCTCGGTTTTGGGGGAAACCGATCCGTCAAGTCAAAATTAGGGCCATTTGTTTTAATTTTAACGCTAATATCATAGACCTCGCTCATTTAAATAGGCTAGTGGATGCATCACAATCACACGATCAAGATCGACGCCAACAATTGAAGATGAGGTTCACCGTTGCGTGAACTATTGGCTAATTCTGACCATCCGATCGAATCGACGCTATTATCTACGCGAATTTTAGGCAACGTGGATTTCCATTCTCGAGCACGCGACTACTAGCCCTTCATCTTTAAACCTCGCTAAGATCTAAAGCAACATTTTTCCCTTATATAGGAAGGAACTGGACTCACTCCGGTACGATGCAAACCAACGCCGACGTTGTTCGCGAAGTTCGTGGATGACTGCGTAGTTTGACGACGAGCTAGGAAGACGACCAGCAGAGACGTTGGATGCGTTTGCGAAATGAAGTAGCTCTTGGACGATCACAATACAAGGGTCAAACTCCGTGGCTTCAACCGACGGAGGTCACCGAAAGGGCACAAATCACTAATAGCAACGACGGAACTGGCGAGGCGTCGCGCCTACTTCGTTTCGGGAGGCATGAAAGAGCTCAAAAGTGCGGAAAGTTTATACACGCGCGTTAATGAAGCGCGAGTGATCATGGCGTAATGATAATGCCACATTTCTTCCAACAGTCAAAAGCAAACGGAGGCAACGAGCAGAAGGTCAGTCGGGTGGCACACATGGCTGAGTTTGTGATGGCATGACAATGAGAATACTGTGTATATCTAGCCTCCCAGACTCTATGGCAGCAAACACGAGTGCAGGAGGGACATGCTACCACTTTGGGGAGCGTGGAAGGCTCCGTCCTGTGCTACGCCATGCGCCGGGAACGGCACAGCGCAACAAACAGACACAGTGAACAACAACAGTGCACAATGAACAGTCGGCTGGCTTCCATGCTATCTGTCCCCTGCCGCGCCGTCCGCCTTGAAAAAAGAGGTTATTTTTGCAAAAGTGTACACTGATGGACTAGATTTGCAAAGAAAACATTGTTCAGGAGCTAGATATGCTCAGTGTCTAACGAATGCGCCGTAGCAGGTCTGGGCCCATGTGCAGAATGCAGCGAAATGGGACGCATGCTCTGCGTGCTTGTGCCTATATCATATGCGCTAGCCAGGGTCACGCGCTACGCTACGCTGCCCAAAATTTGGTCCGACGGATACTTCTAAAAAAATGCGTAACTTCGGTTTTCCGTTTTTTAAAAAATAGGTTGATAGGAGCCATCGGCGAATATGTGGATTGCAGGAGACGTCGGTGGATTTGTGGAATTTTTTTGAGAGAAACCAACCACGGAGGGATTTAAACTCTTTTTTTGGCGTAATTTTGGTTTTCCTGCTTTTTTTTAAAAAATGGGTTGTTAGGATCCATCGGTGAATCTGTGGATTGTTATAAACCTTTGACGAGCCTGTCTTTTTTTTGGAGGAAACCGTGGACGTAATTTATTTGTTTTTTTCGGGTCCATTCTATTTTTTTTAAAAAAAACGGACCGTTAGGATCTGTCGACGAATCTGTGGACTGCTATAAACCTTCGACGAATCTACGTTTACCGCGGATGCATTTTTTGTTATGTAAACCACAGAAGTCCTGTGGTTTTTTGGGAGGAAACCACGGACGTAATTTATTTGTTTTTTTGGGTCCATTCTATGTTTTTTTTTAAAAAAAATTGGGTCGCTAGGACCCGTCAGCTAATTTGTGAACTATTATAAACATTCGGCGAATCTACATTTTTTGGAGGAAGCTGTGGATGCATTTTTTATTACGTAAACTGCAGAAAGATCTAAACGTAATTTTCTTTTTTCAGATCCGTTCAGCTAAAAACCGACCAGAGAACCTAAATGTGATTTCGAATTTTCTAGAGCACCGTTTCGCAAATCGGATGACGTGGCGCAACTGGCATCGCGTGCATTTTCTCCACTTGAAGTATAAGTATATACTAGGAAAAATATCTTTTACTCCCGGGTGTAGTTACTCCCACCTTTGAAATACCACCTTAATGAATTTGAAATACTCCTTTATCACTTTGGTTACACTCATATACTAAATATAAGATATTCCAAGATGAACCACATGAAAAAATTGCAAAGAAGTACATAGTTTTAGCATATTTTGCAAATACCTTTATATATGAACATAAAAGGAGTATGTCTAAAAAATGTACATACCACCTATAAAAGAATGTAAATACCACCTAATTAGTCTTATATACTTATATACTACACGTACATATCCTCCGATTGTGCTAAATACTCCCTACATTGTGAGATACGGGATAGGAGTAATTACTTAGGAGTAGAAAAGAGGTTTCCTATATATATATATACACACACATATACATATACAGTTTTTCTACATCTTTCAAGTTTTTATAATTATTCTAATTTTTTCTGCATTTTCCCATACTTTTTCTAATTTTTTCAGATTTTTGAATCCGTTTAACTCTTACGGGCTAACGACGACGACCGTTAGACCCATGCCAGACGACATAGCCGGCCCGTTAACCCTGCAGGCCGTGCTTTGGCCGGCTGCTCAGCACGTGGGCCAAAGCTCAAGTTCATCATCCCATATCATTACAATGCTCACAAATGAAAAGGATTTCAAAACGTACATCATCCCGCATCAAGTTGATCTGATCCAACAGTAATTCTTTGTTTTTAAGCCAGTCGAAGCGATGGCATACAAAAAGCTACTAGAATTGTTCGCGCGTAATACGGCTGCGGTCATTTTTTTTTTCATAATTTTTTTCGGCATTCTATTTTTAAATCGGCAAAATAATGAACGGAACTATGAAAGAACACAAAATTTTTCAGGCGTAACATGCCGCATGCCGCTTTTTTCGTTAAAATTTTCCGCTTTATTTTTAAATCGTCAAATAATGAGCGAAATGGATGAAAGGACAAAAATTTTCAGCGTGACACGACCGCAGGTCATTTCTTTCAGAGAAAAAATTCCTTTTTAATCGCGCTTTTTAAATCGTTGAAATGGGGAAAAATAGAGAGTAGAATCGAGAAATATCTCATTACGTCGAATTATCTCGGAAAACATTGAGGCCGAAGATGAAAACCGCGGGGAAAAAAGTCTAGAGGAAAAGGCGAAAAATTATTAGAGATGACAACCTCTTTTGTCGAGCTCAACACTCTACGATTCATGCGAGAATAATACATGTTTTAAAAAATATTAGAGATCGACGCTTCTTGAGTAATAATACATGTTTTAAAAAATATCGAGATCGAAGTGAAATTGATGAAAAAAGTCTAGAGATAGATCTGCATAAATATTTTCAGCGCATTTCAAAACGTTTTTCAGAAAACGAGAAAGGACATGTTTTAAAAAATATTAGAGACTCACGTGCAGAACACGTCCATATGGATCGTTTCGTATGGATTTTCTTTTCGCTGCCTTTTATTTTTAAATCGTCGAAATAATGAGCAAATGAAAAAGCAGAGATAGAGGTGTAGAAATATCTCATTCGACTAATTTTTGGAAAATATTGGAGACCGAGCTAGAAAACCGAATGGGAAAAAGTCTAGAGGAAAAGGTGAAAAATTATTAGAGATGACAATCTTCTTTTGTCGAGCTTAACACTATACCGTTCACGGTATAATAATACATGTTTTAAAAACATCGAGACCGACAGCGTTCAGAGAGTAATAATATATGCTTTAAAAAATATTAGAGTTCGAGATGGGAAATCGAGGTGGAAAAGTCTAGAGATAAAGCGCACACGTTTTTAGCGACAAAAACATTTTTTCCGGAAAACGGAGAAAGGACCTAGATGTAAAGTAAGGACCTCGAATGTTACGTTTTGGACACTGCGTATCTCTGAAAAATTAGAAAAGGGCTTGTTCCGATTTAAATCTAACGGAGGCCTTTTTTAAAATGGCGCGAGGACCTGAACGCTAATTTAGAGAAAAAATCTTCCTCTAAAAAATCACGAGGACCTGTTTGTAATTTACAAAAGAACTAATTGCGAATTTTTTTTTAAGTCCGTAACCGGTGACAGCTCGTCTGAAGCACGCGCTCGCTCAAATTGATGTGGTGCCGGCAATCCTTCCACTAATATGGAAGGTAGTATTCGAGTGTCGTAGCAGGCCAGCTGCACGCCATATTTCGCACGCGTTCCCCGCGCTTGCGCCGAGATGTCGACGCCGTGCAGATTCGCCGTTGTAAGCCCAACATCTTAGTTTGTCTGTTCCAGCTACCACGCACAGGCACAGGCACTGGCACGGTTGATTACTGGTTCGTTTTAGCTGGTCGAACATTGATGCATGTATGTGTATATATACGATCGAGCAGCTTGATGCGTTCACGGACGTGCCGTTCCGGGGCAACCCGGCAGCCGTCTGCCTCTTGGAGTTGGACGGCATCGGCGACGTCCACCGGGAGTGGATGCTGGCCGTCGCCGCGGAGTTCAACGCACCGGTCACGGCATTCCTCGCCCCCACGGCTGACCGCACCACCCCACCGCGCTTCCATATACGGTGGTTCACCACGGTAACCGAGGTCGGCGATCATTCCATTCCGTTTGCACTTATTTACTTGAGATCGAACCAGAGAGAGCAGGCGAACGGGTTGTTGCTCGCAGGTTGAACTGTGCGGGCACGCGACGTTGGCGGCTGCGCACTTCCTGCTCACCGGTGGCGTCGTCGGGGCCGGCGTTGATGCCATCGAGTTCTCCACTGCGTCCGGGATGATTCTGACGGCGAGGCAGCTGGTGAAGGCCAGAAAAGGAGCCCATTCCGCGCCGAGTAATGGAGTTGATCATCGCGACGAGTTCTGCATCGAGCTGGACTTCCCCGTGGCATCAGTTGCAGAATGTGGCTCCGGCGAGGCACCGGCGATGCCCGACACTCTGAACGGAGCGTCCGTCGTCAATGTCTGCAACACCTCTACCATTGGCGACGTCATGGTAACCTTGTTCTTTTTCCCCTTTTCAAGAACCTCTACCATTCGCAGAGACTGTCATGATGATCAGTTTAACTGACGGTCACGTTTTTTTTTTCTTTTTTCAACCATCAGGTTGAACTTTCATCAGGTGAAGAGGTTGCCCGTGTACGTCCGAACTTGGCCGAGATTCGGAGATGTGCCAGAAGGGGAGTGATCATCACCGGGCCAGCTCCTGTTGGATCTCAGGTCGACTTCTTCACTCGATTGTTTGCCCCAAATCTAGGCGTCGACGAGGTACATTGCATACTGAAAACGTCTTCAAGATTTCGCCTCATAGTCTCACTGATTATCTCAGGAATTCACCACGGTATTCCTGGCCTCTTGTGACAGGATCAAGTGTGTGGAAGCGTACACTGTGCCTTGGCACCTCACTGGGCAAAGAAGCTGGGAAAGACGAGCCTTACAGCATACATGGTGAACACTCCTACAGTCTCAATCTCGTCAATATGTAGTCCAAAACAAGCGAATGCAAGCGTTCATACTTCGTAGGGAAATGCATTCTAACTCTTTCTTCCTCCTTCCCCATGTAGGCTTCCTCAAGGGGTGGGATGTTGGACCTGGAGCTCGACGAGGATGCACAGCGGGTGCGAATCCGTGGAGCAGCTGTGACCATTATGGTTGGCACCCTGCTAGCTTAGGATCAAACTTACGTATTCACAGAACTTAAAAGGCAGCATGAAAATGTTCTTGGGTGCTCAAATAATAGAAATTGTGAGGGTAGATAAAGAAAGAATTGTCTGTTCCGCCCAACAGTCGTGTATTTCTTTACAGAAAATTGTCAAGTTCAATTCTAATGAAGCGTCATGCATCCTTGCTCACGCTAGTAATAAACCACTAGTTTATAAATAAACTGAATTTGCAAGCTAGAGTGGCATTTCTTGTAGCGGTTCAATATATTGGATGTATTGTCTCACCTTGTTTCACTGAAATCCTTCTAACGTTCCCTCTCTACACTTCTCATCTCAGCCAAAATGTGTTGAACTAACATGAAAGAGCTCACGGTTTCTCATCCACTGCTTTCTCTTGACAAAGTGATCAATTCTTTCAACCGTGCTAAAGACTTTTGCTCTATAGGCTTAAATGGGATGTGCTTTATCACATGGGCACCAAATGAGAAAAGCAGGGCATCCGTTGCTGTTTTTGAATCAACACCTCTTGCTCGGAAGTAGAAGAGCTCTTTTGGATCAAGTTCGCCACTGATGGCAGCTCCATGTGTACATTTAACATCATCAGCAATAATCTGAAGGTTTGGCTTCACATTAACAAGAGCCTTTGGTGATAGGAGAAGACACTTAGTTTGTTGCCCTGCATCAGTTTGTTGTGCATATCTGCGAATTGGCAACATCAGCATATTAGGATAAGGGGAATATAGGCCCGCACTTACAAGCTTTGTCAATGTCATAAATAAAATATTGAAGTTGCTCATTTTGGGCCCTATAGAACAATGTTACAATAGGTGAAACAAAATGTCCTACTCCTACTATACATTTCCTAAAATGAAACATGTTAAATCAATTGCTTCGTACTGCTATATCTACAAGAGTAAACCAAAAAAAGGCTTCAGCAAACTTTTACTCTTTATTATTTCCATGAGCGTACAGCAATTTCTTTTGGGTACAATCACTGCAATATTCTATTTGAAATAGCATAGCACTGTCCAAAAACTAACCTTAAAATCACTTATTTTCAGCAACAGTGGAATATGTAGGCAATCAAAGAATTTATATAGCATAGGTACACCAAACAAGGAAATATACAATTCTGCAATGCTGTTTGAATAATGACTGTAACTGATGAGATTTTTCCCAGAACACAAGAAGATAATAAATGAAGCAGTCTGACCAAATACCTGTTGACTTTAATATTTCCATCAAATATACTATTTCCTGTACCACAAGCAATGCATTTGTGGAGATGCCGCGAGTAACCTCTGGGGTGGTCCAGTATTAGCCTGCTATGCAGATCATGTATCTGCTTATTCTGAGATGATAAGTGAAACGTTGATAATTGCGTCTGTGTCTCAGGACCTAGTTGCTGGATGTGGAGATTGTGTCTGTTCAATCTTGCTCCAGTGCTGACCTCAACAAACTCATATTGACTGGATGTATTCTGCAAAGAATGTTACACAACTAATGAGAATGGCATTTTCCCTTTTCAAATAAGCTTCACTTCAAACACAAATTTCTTTACAAGTATGCTGCATTTTCAAGTACATAGATATGAACAACTGGCTCTTTATATGCAGTCAAAATAAGTAAAACCTAGAAACTGATTCAGCAATGAACAGGAACAGAGTAAGCTCTGTCCACTTACTCCAAAATTTTCATTTGCACGATATCTACATGACTTCATGGGGTTGCTAATTCAAAGTATTAAAAATTAATTGAATCTGGTGTTACTGACTAAGACTGACTTTACTGGCTTCCTCATTGATCTATATTCTGTAGCCCTACTCCTACCTTATGACAGCAAGCACAACTCCTGATACCCATAACCTCTGGAACACCACAGATGTTAATATAATTATTTCCAACTGCAATTTAGCTCAACCATCAGAAATTGATGTGATTACTGCCCCCTACAATCAGTTAAGTCTAACCATGTTTCTTCACAACTGAATCAAAATAGCTTCTCTAATCATCACTGATCACTGTCCTAGCAGAATGCATAGAATTATATAGCTCAACCAAACTTAACCACCACCAGTATTAGAACATTTGCATAAATCCATTAAAAAAAAATGAATGCACAGTGCACAGAGCAGTTTCACCTGCTGG